>JAINUT010001036.1:0-168221 GCA_020205555.1 Panax stipuleanatus
TTCTTATTCGGATTGTGTGTATAAGGGACGTGAGGCTGCCAATATATGAGATTAAAAGGGACTCAACTTGGACACGTGTGGGGCATGACTTGTCTGGCTGCTCTCCTTTTCTTTCTCGGATATTTTGACCCGGTTGCGTTAAGGACTTTGGATAGCTTGTGGCTAATTCGCGGGCTGCTATACATTGGATACAAAAGCCCAAGCTGCTCAACATCATTTTTAGACTCGGATTGAGATTCGGATGCAACATGCTTGGGCTATCAAATGGAAACATATATGGCGCATAATTCGTGGGCTGCTATTATAATATGGGCTATATATAGCTACACAGCTGTGTAACTACACAATAGGCTATAGCGACGATTTTCTAAGGTTATAGTGAGGGTTTGTCTGTCGCCATAGATATTCTGTCTATAGCGACAGACAAATCATCGCTATAGCCCTAAAAAATCGTCGTTATAACCTACTGTGCAGTACACAGCTGTGTACTTACATTTTTTCCTTATAATATATAAAGGGTCCTTTACAATAATATACAATATTTAGTAAGTAATTACAACAATAGTACGCTCATAAAATATTTACACAATTAATACACTTTTCATATTTATTTACAATATTAGTGCAATTAGGATTCCTTAATTTAGGGAATTAGTATAGGATTCAATTCATAATAATAAGGAAACCTAAAATCAAGGAGAAATAACTATCATAATTAATAATTCAAAATTCAAATCAAATCTTTGGGATCTAACAACAAAAACAAATTCAAAATTCAAAATTCAAATCAAAAGAAGGAAAAAATAAAAAATTATATTCTCTATCCTAATCTTCATCTCCCTTATCATTTTCCTCCGCTGCCTCCTCATTCTCTTCATCACCGCCTCCTCTCTCCTCCCCTTCATCATCCTCTTCCGCCGCGAATCTCCGCAAGTCCTTGGTTGCGCCGCCGCTCATTGCCCTCTCCTCCGCCGCGAAAATCGCTGTCCAAAACGCCAATGAAAAGAAGAAGAAGATTCGTCCTACAAATATAATTTTGAAAAAAAATAGATGTAACACTTAGTGTTCTGAATTTTTTTTATAACTATTTGGCTACCCACAAAAACTAAAATGGTTACCTTTATATGAAGGTTTGGCTACCAACTGCATCACATTCAAAATAAATTGGTAACCTAATAAAACTGAATTGGTTACCTTAGTATGAAGGTTTGGCTACCAACTGCATCACATTCAAAATAAATTGGTAACCATATAAACTGAATTGGTTACCTTTGTATGAAGGTTTGGCTACCAACTGCACTATGAAAAAACTGAAGATGTGAAAATGGATTAGTTACCTTGATATGAAGGTTTGGTTACCAACTGCACTATGAAAAAACTGCAGGTGTGGAGGTGGATTGGTTACCTTGGTATGAAGGTTTGGTTACCTTGGCATGAATGTTTGGTTACCAAGTGCACTATGAAAAAACTGCATGTTTGAAGGTGAAAAAACTGCAGGTTTGGTAACTTCAACAAAAAATTTCATATAGCACAAAATTGATCTAAGAACAAAATGGTATGAAGTAATTGCCATTTTCAGGTAGCCACTGTTCTGGGTAAGAACCAAGAACTCCACCAACATACCTACAAAAAGATGTCAATAATGAAAAAGCAACAACTGTCGGGACAAAAATGCTTGCAACCTGCAAATAACAATGCCACATACTGTGAGGATATTTAAGTTTATAACCCATTTACCAAACAATAATATATTCCAGAACAAATATCAGAAGTCATAAATACGGGGGAGGGGGGTCAGGTAGGTTGGATTTCGGAGGAGGAAGAGAGAGAAAAAGGGATTTTGATGGTGGAAGAGAAAAAAATACGGATGAGTTAGAATCCTAAATTAAGGAATCCTAATTGCATACTAATTCCCTAAATTAAGGAATCCTAATTGCACTAATATTGTAAATAAATATGGAAAGTGTATTAATTGTGTAAATATTTTATGAGTGCACTATTGTTGTAATTATTTTAAAAAATGTAATAGAATATGTAATTGTTCCATATATAAAAGGATTGTGACTTAACCTGGGCATGCAAGTAGCTGCTTATTTCCTTTTCCCATTTGGATTGGGCTGTTTTCCACTTGCGAGTATGAGACATTTAAAGCAGCTGGACTTCTTTTCCATTAGTGACTCGGATTGGAATGATAAATGGGCCGGGGAATTATATTACATGGAGGAGACTTAACCGGTTAACGAGGGGGTATATATTATATATATTATATTAGTTAGTATGAATATAAGAGGGGAGATAGCGAGAGCAGCTTAGTGAGGACATATATATATATATATATATATATATATATATATATATATATATATATATATATATATTAGATAGCTTAGTATAATTATTATTCTATTAGATTAGTTTAGTTTTAAAAATAAAATAATAAACCCTAGTTGAAAGGAGACTTGAAAATTGAAGAACTTGAAGCCATTGAAAATCAAGAGCATAAGCAAGAGGGAGCTTGATGATTTGCTGACAACAGATTTATTCTTCACTCTACTTTTATTTCTATCTTTTAATGTGTATTCAATTGTGGATTCTTGGTTTTAATTCAATATCAATGAACTAATTCTTTGTTTGAGATTACAATGGATCTTATTGTGTAGTTTATTTTAATATGCTTCGCTATCAATTATTATGTTCTATCGTGAGGATTGTCTATTGTGATTTGGACTTAATTGTTTAATTGATTGGTCATCAATTACCGTGATAATCTATATGAAATCGGAAGAGGAATATAGATTTAGATCTGATCATGATAGCATGTGTTTGTGATTTCTGCATAGATGGAATTCATGATTCGCGTTTAGGATATGAATATACCTTTACGCCATATGTAATCTTATAGAGAACTTGTGCTTTAAATCCTTTTTAATTGTAATTCACATAGAGATATAGTGGATTAGTTAATTAGGGAGTCTTGTTTAATTCTATCATCTGTGGATGCGAGTGAGTATGGGTATAATGCATCGAAAGGTGGTTATATCTGCTTTAGTATTCTTGATTAACAATTTGGATAGTGAACATAATTGATAAGAAGTGTATTAACTTAAATAAAGCAATAAGTGAAATTGTGATCTTAAATCTCCGTAATCTTAATTTAACTAGTGGTAATTAGAATTAGGTTAATTATATATTATTAATTCACATTCGTTTAAATAAGATTGAGTTGGTTACGGGTTAGTACTTGATAATTCTTATTAAATAATTCTTCGTGGGAACGATACTTTACTTTCACTTTATTACTTGTTGACCACGTATACTTGCGTGTTGTGCGTAACTAAAAAATACCCAACAAATTTTTGTAGTTTAGTTGATGTTTGACATATTGCAGTTTAAACCTTGTAATTACATGTCATTTTTGTATATTTTATGGAAAATTAGTGTATTTTTATTATTGTTGGATTTTTAATTCATATTGGACTTGTATGTGAACAAAAGCCAATTATTACTGCATGTATATGTTGTTGGAAGGTTATTATTATGTCGTATGTGTTGTTGGTTGGAAAAATAAATAGGTTTACAGTTACAAAATTAAATGTGGGTTAAAGCCCTAGATGTTGCCAAAACAGAGCAAACATTCAAAAAAAAATCCTTATTCTCGACGGAATAAGGTAATACCGACGGAATTCCGTCGAAATTAATTCTGAATACATGGAAGCTGATTGTGCCACGTGGCAGAGTAAATCTGACTGATTATATTCGACGGAAGGGATTCGGTTGAGGTTATCTTAGGACCGACAATTATTTCGATCGAGAAGAAGTTCGTCGGATGTAGGCATTTCCAACTGAAATCTCAACGGACTTAATTTCGACGTGCTTATATCCGACTGAATTTCTGACCGACTATTCTGTCGAAAGTAAGATAACCTCGACGGAATATCCTTACTCCCGACGAAAAATTCCATCGAAAATAACCTATTTTCTTGTAGTGCATGTAGAAATCTGTTTGGGAAGTGGGAGAACTTTAAGTAATCTAGGATTCCTAATTGTATTTAATTTCCAACTCCTATGAAAAGTGTCAGGATATAATCTGACTTCCTTTCTTTCAGAAGATTCAATTTAATCCTATTAAGGTATCCATCCTAATGAGGAGTTCTATTTCCATAAAGGCGACGAGCATGGAGTAGATGGTGTAATCACTATAAATACAAGGTTACATTATAATTCTTAGACTAAATTACAAATTTGACCCTCTTATTTGTCATATTTTTGCTAAACTGTTCCCTAAACTTTTTTTAGCATATCTGTTCCTCATAGATGCGTTAATCATGCAAAGGTGTTCCTCCAATGTTCCCTAAACTTTTTTTAGCACAACTGTTCCTCATAGATGCGTTAGTCATGCAAATGTGTACCTTCAATTTTTTTCATCTATTAAAAATTGATTTTCTCTCTCATCTCTTCTCTCTCCTCTTATTTTTATTTTTTATTTTTAAAATTTGTGTAAAAAATATACTCTTCTTCTTTTTATTTATTTATTCTTATATATATTGACATTTTGAATTCAGTATGCAATATCTCTAAATTCAAAATTAGTATAAATTAATTAATTTTAGACAATATAATTACCAAAATTATAAACCTTAGTATTTTTTTTATATAAATGGTACTAATACCTGTATGATTTATTTTAAAATTGAATATATCTCAAATTGATTTAGACAAATCAAACTTGATCCTATATTTTGAACAAAAAAAATATAAATTTGAAAATATTTTTAAAATTTTCATCAAACGAATATTATTAAAAGTTGAACTCAGTATTTTTAAAGACAAACAAAGAAATTTTTAAAAATATTGAGTTCAACTTTTAATAATAGTCGTATGATGAAAATTTTGAAAATATTTTCAAATTTATATTTTTTTGTTCAAAATATAGGATCAAGTTTGATTTGTTTAAATCAATTTGAGATATATTCAATTTTAAAACAAATCATAAGTTATTAGTATCATTTAGATAAAATAAAAAATAGTAAAGTTTATAATTTTGGTAATTATATTGTTTAAAATTAATTAATTTATACCAATTTTGAATTTAAAGATATTTTATATTGAATTCAAAATGTCAATATAAAAGTAAATAAAAGAAGAAGAAGAGTATACTTTTTACACAATTTTAAAAAATAAAAAATAAAAAAAATGAGGAGAACGGAGAGAGATGAGAGAGAAAATCAATTTTTAATAGGAGAAAAAAATTAGAGGAATATATTTGCATGATTAACGCATCTATGAGGAACAATTGTGCTAAAAAAAAGTTTAGGGAACATTGGAGGAACACATTTGCATAATTAATGCATCTATGAGGAATAGTTGTGCTAAAAAAAAGTTTAGGGAACAGTTTAACAAAAACATGACAAATAAGAGTGTTAGATTTGCAATTTTGTCTACTTTTTAGGTATCACTTTTATTTCTAGCACTAAAGTTTAAGCCTCCATTGTTAACCTTATTCAGCCTTTACTTATTCTTATATCGGAGCTATCCCCCGGCAGTCCAGGCCAGTGGCGGAACCAAGGGGGGGCATGGGTGGGCGGCCGCCCCCCCTGACCGAAAAATTTTCAGTGTATATTATAACTCCTTCCCCACACCATTCCCACCGCCGCCCCCCTCTCGCCAGTGTCCGCTCCCCCCTTTGGTCCATCCTGGCTCCGCCACTGGTCCAGGCTGTCAAGTTCCTCTGTGTGACTTCGTTTTAATGCCAGGATTGGACGCGCTTTTAGTAATTAAGCGCGTGGACGAAACTTGGCGTTAACAAATGCATTTATATTTGAAAGTCTTATGAGATTGTAATACTACTTTCAATCATGTGAATAGCGATTGGTGTGGCAATTATATTTTTCATTGTAAAATTGTGTGGCAATTATATTTTAAAGTCTTATGAGATTGCTGTGTGAATGCATGAGAAAAACAGGTTATAAAATCATGTGGATGATGTCTGCTGTCTGGGTTGGTTAACAGGTTATGAAGTAGCATGATAAAACAGAAGCTTGAAGCCTTAAACTTTCTGAGATTGAAGATTTTGGATTGAAGGAATAGACGTAGGAATGGAATGACTCATTTCTATGGAATAAAAAAAATTATGTTTGGTTGCGATTGGAATGAATTGAACCATCCTTTTTTTTTCTATTTTCTACTGAAATTTAATATTTTTGCCCAAGATTTCATGTCCAAAGTCTTGTGAGTAGTTTTTTTTATCATTGAGTAATGAGGGTCTTTGCGGGAGAGAGAGTATGGAATAACTCATTCCAACTAGAATGGAATGAATCATTCCATTCTCTATTTTATTCCTTCAATCCAAACGCAAGAGTAGCGGCAGGGGCAAAAAAAATAATAATTCTGCTTCTTCCGCCACTCTTAGTAATGACAACAGCAAAAACTTTAATCCTCAACTATCCCTCCCTGTATTCTTGCCGCTAGTCTTACTAGCGACAATCGTAGAAAGTTTAAGCCTCAATTGAATGTTATATACTTATTACTTGAATTAGTACCAATGAATTATATACTTATTAATATTAAATTATCTCAATTAAATTCATTTATTTTAATAATATTCCTCAATTTAATTAGTGTAAATGAATATTATTTATTCATTACTATGCAAAGTTCAAAATAACATACAGAATTAATTTTCATGATCCAATACATATTAAATTCTATTGTAATTTTCAAAGACAAGCAAATAAATTTAAAATTAAGAGGTTCACATAGTCTCTTTATGTCTCTCAATTGACTTGGTGGATGGTTCTTATGGTAAGTTATTTTGTATTTATATTACATGACTGTTTTAACTTGGCCCTCTCCCGCTCAATTAAGTTTCTGGTTATGGTCCTGAGCCCAACTCATTATATACTAAACATATTTTCTCAAAGTATTCGATGTGCGAAAAATATATACTCTAACACTCTCCATCATGTATAATATATTGTATTGAGAGTTGCATGTGGGCTTAATAAATGTGAGCCTCACATAAGATAATCAAGCTCTAAAGAAGTTAATCATAAGGCAAGTCCTCAAGAAATCTAGTAAACCACGAGAAACTATTTGTCCAATTGAAAACTGGTACTATTTAAGAAATGAGCAACTTTGACTATTAAAAAATTGACCGTAAGCGGGTAAGATTTAGAAGGTCAAGAAGAGTGTTTACTTAGGCATAAAAATAGGCTGCTTTAATAAAGAATAGGCCGCTTTGATACCACAACAGATTTCTGGAAACTCTTAGAAAGCAAACAAACTTGTATTTCTGTAATATGTATTACAAATTTGAATATATCCTATTTATACTATTACTTCACGAGTTAACTAACGACTCAACTAGATTGATATTTCTGCCAAAAAGAATTTAACTATAATTACACTTTTAATCATTCTGTTACAAGTTGATTATGTAATTCTGTAAATAAGCATACCTAGAGGGAGGGTGAATAGGTGTAAATATTTAAAAGTGATCTACAGTGGTCAATTTTTAAAGTTTACTAATGCAGCTTATAAACGGACAAACTAATCCTGTCTGTATTAGTGTATGTTCTTCGTCTGTTATAAACGGACAGGGAATACCTGTCTATTTTAGTATAATTTAGAACACGAACTTAACCAAAATCTGCAGAATCCTAAAGCAAATAAACTGTAAATGCAGAATGAAAATCACACCAGAAAATATACGTGGTTTAGCCCTTAAACCTCTAGTCTAGCGGCCTACATCCATGTCCAATACCAAAAGGTATTGGATACTCTTTTTATTAACTTAATATTCAATTAAATACAATAAAAAGAACTCTTTGTTCAAAGTAGCTTCACACTAATGGACACCACTGCCCCCTTTACACCTTTGCAACTTTTCTCACCACTGAAACCTTGAGGCTTCCTTTGAACAGAATAACTATTACAAGAACACCCAAGTCAAACTAGACTTGTACTCGAATTACAAAGGCTATGAAAGATTACTATATTTTTATAGCTCAAAAGAATACAATTAATAGATGGAACTAGACTTAGAAAGCTCTCTGATGTATTGAACAATTTGGATTTCAGCGTCCAGTGTGGTGACCTCTTCAATAGCCAAGCATGCTGCATATATATATAATAGGATGGCAACGACTAGTTCTAACAGTTAGGAAGAATAACTCCATGAATATTAGCAATATCAACCATCTGTTATATATCTAACGTATATAATATATTCAGCATGATAAGGAAATAAGATATCCTATATTAAAGGAGTCAAAAAGGTATTAGAGATGAGATGAAACAGTCCATACCAATATAATATTTGTTTCCTTAAAATACTGCAACATCAATTTAAATCAGATTCCTTAGCAAATCAAACTCCTTAAAACACTCCAATTCGAATATGAATTTGTTTCAAAGCTAACCAGTTAAAGATATACCAATATAGCAAACAAATATTAAAAAGATACTTTCCAACTATATTAGTTTCCTTAAAAGACTTTAACAGACGGCATAGGAAACCAAATTCCTTAAATGACTCCAATTAAAACAAATTGTTTTAACAATATATATTACTAAACAAATTTTCAGCAATAAAGAGAATCCAACATTCATTAAACTTCTTTTAACAACCCAGACTAAAATCAGTTTAGCTTATTTAATAAATCTTATACTTAAGCATAAAATCCATACTCAAATCATTAAATAATTAACATGCATAAACATATTAAAAATATATATAGCCCAAATAAATCAAATAAGACCATTACACAAACCCAAATATATTGTCATTATTAAAATCATAAACCAACATTCTCCCCCTTTTTGATGATGACAATATATTAAACTTTGTAATTAACATGCTTCCCCTAAATATATGGCTCCCCCTAAATGTATGCATATTAAGGAGCAATAAATGACTTGAACCATAAGTAACATGTTCATAGAAACCTGTCAACATAACCACACATATTCTTCTCTCCCCCTTTGTCATTATCAAAAAAAATAATAAGACCATGCATATTAATCATTAAGCACAAGTTTGCATATCAATTTAGTTCTCTCTCCTTTTGACATCAACAAAAAAAATCATTTCAATTTAGCAAGCTTATAACAAAATCACAAATAGCAAGTAAACAAAATAATCATACATTTGTGATTTGTTACCTATATATCAACATTTTGTTACCAGTAATAAGCTTGATAGTTGTGCTCCTTAGTGTAATCTCTCAAAGTAAAGTACTAGTCGTCTCCATTTTGACCTTGAGATATCTACAAAACAAACAAATCGTCTCTACCTTTTTGGTACCCAAATCTTCTTGGGTCCATTTGGGTTAGTAACATATAAATCACATTTCTTTACACAAATTTGTTTTATTCTAATTTTATTACAATTATAATCAAAATGACCTTTAAAATCATATTTTTTACAAGTAACAAATGATGAACAATAAAGTGGCTTATACCTTGGTTTACTATAATCATTCTAATATTATCATTAGTTCTATTTTTTACATTTTTAATAGGATTATACCCAATTCCTTGTTTATCAAGACTATAACATAACATTTAGGTTGTATTCTCCTTGCACAAATTTAGCAAGATTATTTTTTAAAGATGTAATTTCTGCATTTGTTGCATTATCATCATTTTTCCATCATTAAAAGCATCTATGCATGCATCTCACATTTTTAAATTTTCTTTTAAAACTTCATTTTCATTTTTAAGATATTCATTTTCTTTTCTCTCTTTAATAAGCGACTTAGCTTCATTCATTAGCTCATTTACGCAATTATTAAAATAGGCAGTTTTCTTTTTAAGCTGTTGATTTTCATTTTGTAAAGCAAGATAATCAGATATAGATATTTCAAAAGATTCATAAAAATTTGTTACCTCATCTTGATCATCGTCTTCTAGTCCAATGAAACAAATTTGGCCAATTTCTTCTTCTTGTTTTGTTTTGGACTTATTCATTGGAGTTGCGCTACCTTTTTGATTCTTCCTTTGTTTCTTTCTTTGAAGTAGCCTCTCGAGTTTTCTTGAGAGCATTTCACTTTCTTCATCAAAATCTTCGTGATTACTTTCATTGTTGCTCTCGGCATGAAGTGCCAATGTCTTCTTTATTGGTGCCTCATCTTCATCATCATACCTTCTTAGTTGATTTTCAAATTCTTCAAGCTCTCCAAATAAAGTGAGAGTTTTCATGGTATTGATTGTTGTTGAATCTTAAAGAGTTGTAACCTTTGGTGCGAATCGTTTAGGCATGATTCTCAACAGCTTTCTATTGATTTCCTTTTTTCAATCTTTCTCCCTAGCAAGCTTAGCGCGTTCATTATGGTAAGGAATCTCCCTTAAGCTTCATTGATTATTTCATCTTTTTCTAACTTGAAGAGCTCATATTCTTGCATTAGCATACTCAACTTCACCTCCTTGACTTTGGAAGTACATTCGTGACTCATCAAGATAGTGTCCCATATTTCTTTTGCTATGTTGCACGATGATAGTACTTTATCAATTTCAGTTTGGACCATTTCACTTAGCAAGGTGTTCATGGCTCTTGAGTTGTAGAAAACATATAGCTTTCATTTGCATCCATTTCCATGAGAGTCTTGTGTTTACCATCATTATGTCTTGGAATGACGGGTCCATTATCAACCACCCACCATTCCCATGGGTCTCTTTTGCGATAAATTTTCATTCTGAATTTACAAAAGTTGAAGTTCTCGCTCCCTATCAATAGAGGTGGTCGACTTGTGGATTGACCTTCTTGAAAATTGAGGTGTGCCATAGGATCTTTCTCTACGACCTGCAAAGATCAATATTAGTAGAGCCTTGCTTTGATACCAAATGTAATTCTGTAAATAAGAACACCTAGAAGGGGAGTGAATAGGTGTAAATACCTAAAGGTGATCTACAGTGGTCAATTTTTAAAGTTTACTAATGCAGCTTATAAACAGACAGACTAACCTTGTCTGTATTAGTGTATGTTCTTCGTCTGTTATAAACAGACAGCTAATACCTGTCTGTATTAGTATAAGTTCTTCGTCTGTTATAAACGGACAGAGAATACCTGTCTGCTTTAGTCTAATTTAGAGCACGAACTTAACCAAAATCTGCAGAATGCTAAAGCAAATAAACTGTAAATGCATAATAAAAATCACACCAGGAAATATACGTGGTTCAGCCCTTAAACCTCTAGTCTAGCGGCCTACATCCACGTCCAATACCAAAAGGTATTGGAGACTCTTTTTATTAACTTAATACTCAATTAAATATAATAAAAAGAACTCACTGTTCAAAGTAGTTTCACACTAATGGACACCACTGCCCCCTTTGCACCTCTGCAACTTTTACACCTCTGCAACTTTTCTCACCACTGAGACCTTGAGGCTTCCTTTGAACAGAATAACTATTACAAGAACACCCAAGTCAAACTAGACTTGTACTCGGATTACAAAGGCTATGAAAGATTACAATATTTTTCTAGCTCAAAAGAATACAATTAATAGATGGAACTAGACTTAGAAAGCACTCTGATGTATTGAACAATTTGGATTTCAGCTTCCAGTGTGGTGACCTCTTCAATAGCCAAGTATGCTGCATATATATATATAATAGGATGGCAACGGCTAGCACTACAAGAAACAGGCCCATCAGCGACCAATATTATCTGCGACCGCCGTATTCAGTCGCTAATATCAGACTTAGCGACGGCTATTAGCGACGACTATTCAAAGTAGTCGATATATGTTACCAGCGACCACTTTGCGGTCGCTAATCGGTCGCCGAGTTGAGTTTGCCGCCTAAAATTTCGGCGCCTGAGTTGGCGGGGAAAATTAATTCAAGTCTGCGACTGCATCTGTTCGCAGGTAGTGGTCGCAGAACGGTTTGACTTCCTCAGCAGATAGACCGTCAGTTAATTAAAATTCAGCGATCGCGTGCGGTTGCAGAAGGCGGTCGCTGATTCTTTTTAAATAGATCAGCTTGCTGCAGAAGACGCGAACAGAAACAGAAGAGGAAGAGGGAGGGGAGGAGAGGAAGAAGAAGAAGACGCCGCGCCCAGCCGCCTGCCTCCGCCGACCACCTCTGCCTCCGCCGACCGCCTCCGCCTCCTGCCGTACGTCGACGGCTGTCTGCCATCGCTGTCTGTCACCGCCGGCAACCCCATCTAGGTATCATTTCTCTCTTTTTTCTTTACTTTAATTAGTTAATTTATATATATATATATATATTGATTTGAAATTTGATATATATATATATATATATATATATATTGCATATTATGTGTTTATATGTGTTTGATTTGCCTATTTAGTTTAAATATGGGTTAGATTTATATATATGTGATATTTAGTTTCAATTTGGCTTTAATTTGTGCAATTTGAGTGCATGCATGTTCATAATATGATATTTTGAGTGCATGAGTTCATAATATGATATTGAGGCTTATGTTAGTTTATTATTATATAATATTAATTACTAAAATATATAAACTAAATATTAATCTATATTAAATTAAATATAATAACATATAAATATAATAAAATAACAGAAAATAATACAAACTAAGTTTAATACAAATTAAATTAAATTAAATATAATAACATATATTACTTAATTAGTTAATATATAAATAACATATATTACTTTACTTAGTTAATATAATAACATATATTACTTAGTTAATATATAAATAACATATATTACATATATTACTTTACTTAGTTAATATAATAACATATATTACTTAGTTAATATCTACTAAAATCAACTAAGTAGCATTTACTTAGTTTTCACTCCTAAATTTATAACTATTTAGTTTGAATTAGTATTAATATTACTTAGTTAATATTACTTATTAGTTTCTCAATATTAATTTACTTAATTAGTTAATATTACTTATTATATACCCAATACTAATTAATATTAATATTACTTATTATATTACTTATATTAGTTAATATTACTTCAATTGGCTACTTTTCTTGCCAATTCCTCCCATTCCGCTGGTTTCATGAGTTTACTCCTTTTCGTATCCTATCCTATCCTTGTAACCCAACACCCCCAAAACGTGTTTGGAGAGTGAGACAGAGGAGTAAGAGGGAAAGAGAGATAGATCTAGTATTAATTTACTTATATTAATACTACCTCCGTCCCACAATAAGTGTTTTTTTAGGCTTAATATTTTTTTTTTAAAATAAGTGATGTGTTAGAATTTCAATATAAATTTTATAATATTTTCCCAAATGTGCCCTTATGCAACCAATGGTATTTATTACATATTTATTGGAAAGTTGAAAGGTTGAATAAATAGAAAGAGAGACCAAAAGACAATAAAAAAAGTCTCAAACAAAACAAAGAAAGTATATTAAGAGTATTTTTGCCATTTTAGCTTGTGTATTGGTATGTGTGATTTAAGCTAAAATAACACTTATTATGGGACGGAGGTAGTATTACTTATTAGTTTTCCAATACTAATTAAAAATAAATTAATTAGTATTAATTTACTTATAAAATAATGCTACTATCACATAATTTGGGTCACATAAAACTCACATACACATAGTATGCATGTGTGTGTATGTGAGCATTACGTGATCTAAAATATGTGAAAGTAGCATTATAGCATGTAACATGTAATTCAAAGATCTCATACAATAACCAATTCATAGAATCACAAAGAAACTAGAAGACTTGCCTCGGTCCTTGTTTCATCATCTACCTCGGTTATATCAAATATTTCTTTTTCTTTCAAAATGACGGACATTGTCTTGACATTTTTCAAATACCTCATCCATGCTTATATTTGATTCTCTTATCTGTACTTCGTTGAATACTTGCCTCAGTCTGTGTTTCGTCATCTACCTTGTATGCAGGATTCGACATAGCAGTTGCAGCTAATATTCCAACAGGTTCCTCGGCAGCCAAAAAAATAGGGTCGTGCAGTTCCTGTTTGTGTCCCATACTCGAATAATAAAGTTAATTGAAATACAATACACATTCTTTACTGTTCCATCATAACGGATGACTACATCACTAAGTAGTGCCATTAACTTGTTGAACATAGCAGTATCACCTATTTTTTATGCGAACTACCCATCTGAGTAATTCGGAGTGGTTAGAAGCTGTTTGTTTCATGGACTGGACCCATATCAAGCGATGATTCATAGACATAAATCATCGCTTGATATGGGTCCAGTCCATGAAATAAACAGCTTCTAACCACTTCGAATTCCTCAGATGGGTAGTTCTCATAGAAAAATAGGTGAGACGTTCTTTTCAACATCTTAATGGCCCTCTTTCGGGATGTTGTCATCTGTTATGATGGAACAGTAAAGAATGTTTGCAGTAATTAAATTAACTTTATTATTCGAGTATGGGACACAAACAGGAACTACACGACCCTATTTTTTTGGCTGCCGATCAAGAACCTATTGGAGTATTAGCTGTAACTGCTATGTCGAATCCTGCATACAAGGTAGATGACGAAACACGGACAAAGGCAAGTATTCAACGAAGTACAGATAAGAGATTCACATATAAGCATGGATGTGGTATTTGAAAAATGCCAAGACAATGTCTGTCATTTTGAACGAAAAAAGAAATATTTGATATAATCGAGGTAGATGACGAAACATCAATTTAAATCAGAAGTATTAGAGATATTTGATATAACCGAAGTATTAGAGATGAGATGAAAGAGTCCATACCAATATAATATTTGTTTCCTTAAAAGACTGCAATATCAATTTAAATAAGATTCCTTAGCAAATCAAACTCCTTAAAACAGTCCAATTCGAATATGAATTTGTTTCAAAGCTAAGCAGTTAAAGATATACCAATATAGCAAGCAAATATTAAAAAGATATTTTCCAACTATATTAGTTTCCTTAAAAGACTTTAACAGATGACATAGGAAAACCAAATTCCTTAAATGACTCCAATTAAAACAAACTATTTTAACAATATATGTTACTAATAAAATTTCCAGCAACGAAGAGAATCCAACATGCATTAAACTTCTTTTAACAACCCCTATTAAAACCAGTTTAGCTTATTTAATAAATCATATACTTATGCATAAAATCCATACTCAAATTATTAATAAAACATGCATAAACATATTAAAAATATATATAGCCCAAATAAATCAAATAAGACCATTACACAAACCCAAATATATTGTCATTATTAAAATCATAAACCAACAGATTAGTCATTAACTGTAACTGTCTTCATAGTTGGCATCGTGTGCACAAGTGTTGTTAGCACCTTCTTGTCTAAGACTAAAGCAGGACCACTTGCAGAACCAATTGTGGCATTCATAGTTTGTGCACTAACATGTGCGCAATGGTAGTTGTTCCAACATTTGTTGTGCTTTCCTCAATACTCCACCCCCAAACAATGGAAACACGTGTGCTATCCTTATTAGATTGAAATATGATTTTTTTATGCATTTTGGTGCCTACTAGCAATTGCTTCATTAAATTGCACTGGATCAAGAGATTCATTCCATGGAAAAGGATAAAAGTGAATATTTGAATCCTTTGTTTTGCATTGTAGCTTCTAGGTATTTTGTCTCTTAGTCTATGCAAAAGTATTGAGCTTGAATGGACGGAGTATTTAACAATTTATACACTACTAGAATCTGCATCTTCAGCTACAGACTTGTCCTTCGCAAGCGCCGTTGGCCTATATTCATGTCGCTAATATTGCCCGTCACTTTCCGTCGCTTAAAAAAAATAGCGACTGACAGTCTAACACTGATATGGTAAATAGCGACGGCATATTAACGACAATGTGCCTTCATTGTTATGTTACAAATAGAGACGAACATGTTTGTCACTGACTATAGTCCGTCGCAAATGAACTTTTTTTGAAAAAAGTCATTTAAAATTCAGTTTTTAGCTTATTAAATACAAGCACACATACAAATATATAAACACCTGCTAATTTTGAACATGTTTTCATTACCAACACGCAAAAATTATATATAATATGTTTTCATTCAACAACTCCTCAATATCATAAATATAATCAAATCTCTCTTTTAATTAATACCAAAATCGTTGTTTTAATAGTACAAAAAAATATAATACTTACTACCTACAGTCTAATAAAAATATGGAATTGATATTTCTGCAGGTTAGATTGATATTTCCGCAGTGGACCCCACATTTTAATTTAAAATCATTTATTTGTGTCTATTTTTGATGCAGGAGGATCTGAGCCCGATAATGCTGAAATGTCAGATAGCACATTGTTGGCATTAAAGTACCATGAATTGGAGGATCGACGCAAGAGAAGTGGTAAAGGTGGCCATTGACGTCGTCGGGATCGGACGCCATCGACGAGAGATGTCTTCGAAATCAAAAGTCGGGGGTTCGGCTTCAGTAATCTCGTCGAATATGGCTTCAGACTATAGAGTCAGGAGTTCGGATCCGTAATCTCGTCAGATCTGGCTTCAGACTATCTACTTCGGATTTGTGGCGACTTTATGCCTTCGAAAGTTTGGATAATTTTTATCAACATTCTTAGTTTTAGATTTTTGATTTGTTTCGTCTTTTATGGTAGTATTTTAATTATTAGAAGATTGTTATTCATTAGAAGTTATTACTGTAAATATAGGCTGATTATTAGGAAGTTGTTTTCTATTGGAAGTTTTTGGAATTTTATTCCGTGCTGATAAAGAAATCTTTTAGCTATAAAACCCGGCTTGTGGGTTGAGTTAGGCAACTTCTGTTTTGATAATATTAAATTTTAAGCATTAGAGAAGTTTATGTATTTCTTTTGCTTCCTTTGCCTGTGAATTTATTTGATTAAGCAGCCACAAGATAATCGCTATTCTGTCCGGCGTTAGTTGCTATCAAAGCTCAACATCTTGGGGTAGATTTCATCAGTTTCAATGGCTGGTGTTCGTGGTCGTGGCCGTTGTAACGATCGAGATCATAGAATATCTTTGTAATAAGATTTTTAATATTTATTAAATAAAAAAATATTTTGATAGAATAAATTATGGGTTATGAGTTTTTAGGTCGATTAATGACTTTAGTTTACATGTTACGTGACTATATATGAGTGTTGGGAATTTTTGGGAGAAAATAAATTTTTTCGAGAAAAACTCAAAAATCACTATTCATAAAACGCAGAAAAACGCTTTTTGATTTTTTGAACTTTTCAAATTATGGCATTGCGTTTATTTGGAAAAAGGAGATTAAATCTCCAATAAAAATATTTTTATCAGAAAAGACATAAAATCACTATTCACGCTAAAAAGGCAACTTCTTTTTTTTTTTGACTTTTCGAAGAGCGACATAGCATTTATTCGGGAAAGGGGGAACGGTGACAAAATTGAATTTTCAAAAATCAAAAGTTGATTTCTCGACTAATCAAGCGTGTTACGAAAACGTAACTGAAAAAAAAATAGAAAACTTAACTAAAAAGAAATTGAGAAATCAAATTAATTTTGTTTAGCTAAGCCAAGGTGTGAATGGCTTGGTTAGGAAATGAAAGGGGCTTGGCTAGGTTAGGGTGGCTTAAGTCTTGAATCAATGACTTGAAGACTTAATTCAATTCTTACAAAGCTTGGAGCCAAAGCATAGAAGCCATGGTTTGAACTTGGAGCCAAAGCTTGGGAGGCATGTGTTATGTTGGGCATTACGCACATGGGATAAGGGAGAATGAAAAGTCTAAAAGGAGTGAGTCATAAGCTAAGGTAGGCCAAGTGTCACTTACTAGCTATTAGACACGAGGTTAAATGAATGAAGAAAAGGGAAGAAAGGAAGAGGGGAGGTCCGACCATATGAGGGGAAAAGGGGGGGAGTTATGGTGACTCATATGCCATATGTGGCAATGTTATTAAATATTTGCTCATCTCTTTTGCTATCGTCATCCATAAATATCCAAGTTTCATCCTTCTACTCCTTAATCTAACATGAGTTAGCTTAACCTTAGAGGATGGTTAGGTTAGTTGGTGGGAGATGAGATAAGTTAATTCTCTACACTTAGCCAATTCATTTCATTTGCAAGAGAGAAAAGAAAGAAAAGAGAACAAGAGAAAGAAAAAGAGAAATAGAGAGACGGAGTGCACATATAGGAAGAGGGATTAGAAGCAAAGTATAAATTTGATCATCCATCATCCTAAGTAAGAAGAAGCAAGAACAGGAGCAAGCAAGAACAAGTGGTAAAACATAAAACCCCAACTCTTCATCTCTTTTATTTTTAAACTTATAGATTTCTTTGTTGGTGGTTGTTGGTTTATGCAAGATCATGAAAGATCTTGAAGTTATAACGTAGTGATTGATGATATATATGTTAAACTGCATGTTAATTGCATGAAAATTGGAACCAAAAATGAAAATACAAAACTATGTGTAAAGTAATACAAGAACGAACTATTAGTGAACTGTTATGGGCTGTTTTGATGGCCTTTTGAGGTAGCTTATGGAATGTAAAAATTAAGTTCTAGGGTGTCATGTTATACTCTTATGAGTCATGAACATCACCCAATTGGAACGGAACCAAAATCTTTTGTAACAAAGTTATGACGAATGTTTAAGTAAAACTAGTTAAAAAGCTAAAAAGAGTTAGTGTAACCACTGACCTTTGAGCAATTTTCTGTTCTAAATGGTTTGCTGGAAAAATTTTCCATTTTGGGGGTTATGTAGTATGTTAAGTATGAGTCTATGGACATAAGATTGACCTCATTCCGAGTTCGGAGGTGGGAGTTATGCCCTTCAGAAGGAAACTAGTCAAAACTGCCAAAACTAAAAATAGTCAGTGTGACCCCTGACTTTCAGATGGATTTCTGTTCTGACTGGCTTGCTAGAAAATTTTTCTGCTTTGAGGGTTATGTATTACGTTAAGTAACGAGTCTGTGGACGTAAGAATGACTTTATTCTGAGTCTGGAGGTGGGAGTTATTCCCTTCAGAAGGAGACAAGTCGATCAAAACTGCCAAAAGTAGAAAACTATTTTGGGTAGAGACTTTTGTGCCACTGTTTTGTCTTGAGAATGAATTTGGAAAATATTTCCACCTAGGGATACTTGTATTATATGTTACAAGGAATAAAATGATGCGAGAACGGACTAATTCTGACTTATAACAACCAAGTTATGAGCTTCAGAAGGATGTGGATTAGAATAGTCAAACAGTGTGAAAGTCCAATAATAATCTTGAAGGGGGGTTGAATAGATTATTACTGTTTAAAAAATTATCCTAGGCCTTTTTGAATTTGTAGTTAATTAATTTGCAGTGTTAAAAATAATATGCAAGATAATAAAAAATTCAATCACACAATACACAGAGATTTGTCTAGTTTACAACATACATCCCGGGTATGTTGCTACGTCCAGTCTCAAGCTCCTCTCTAGGACTTGAGATCATATTACTATCAGTAATAAATACTCCTTCAACATGCGGAGAAACATTTACAAAGTTTTATAGACAAACTTTCAACTATACACAACTAACTATCTTGGACAGCAAGTTCCCAGCTTCCTCCATAAGTTTAGTTGTACCTTCTTTTGAGTTCAGTTCTATTTTATGATATGATCTTGAAAAAATAGTCTCTTCCTCACCTCACAAGTACACTAGAGATCCAACTCTCAACTGACTTCTCTAAGACTCTGGTCTTGGTCAAAGAATTACTTATCCTTCTCACATGTACATCAAATAAACTAACTCTACCCTTTTTCTTTTAACAAAGTGATCGACAGAATATTGCTTCTTAAATAAGCAGATAAAATTTAGTACAGATAAAAGTTTAAATAACTTTTATATCAAATGGCTTCTCAAATAAGCAGATAGCATTTAAAGAGCATATATGTTTATAAAAGTTCAAAGACTTTTATACTTCAGAAAATAAGCTTCTTTGTAATCAGATATGTAAATTTAAGTACTATTATAAAAGTCTAAATAACTTTTATACTATGCAACAAGTATATTATGAATGTTCAAATAAAAACAGATATCAAGTATAATAAATTAAATAATTTTAGTAATACTTGATATAAAAAATAAATTTATTATACTCGAAAATATATATAATAATATATTTTATCTATCCTGTGAATATTAAATAAGGTCACTTAGAATTTTAATGACCGTTTGAATGATATTCTTATTTAAGGAATACCTCCAAAAATCAGAATCTAAAACTGACCGAATTTAAAATTTCACTGTTAATATTTGTATAAATATTTTCGATACTTAGAATTTTAATGACCGTTCGAATGATATTCTTCTTTAAGGAATACCTCCAAAAAGCGGAATTTAAAACTCTATTTTACGATATTTATATAAATAAATTATATATCTATAAAGAGCCACTTAGAATTTTAATGTCTGTTTGAATGATATTCTTAAGGAATACCTCTAAAAAGCGGAATATAAAACTGGCTTTTTATTGATATGAATAGATGAAATATAAATATATATATAAATGTGTATAACACTTTCTATTTGTATATCTATACTAATACACAAATATGAGATAATAATAAATAAATAAATAAATTCACCAACTTATCTCAAAGTAATTTGACCAATTTTCTCTTCAAAATATCAAAACTTTTGATTAGAAGAAAGTAAGCTTTTAGAGAGAGATTATGTAGGCAAGGAGAGTATATGTTTTTCTTGACTTGGAAATTGGTAAATGTAGAATGAAGAAAAATTTCCATATTTATAGAAAATTTTGGCCAGGGGTATTTTCAGAAATTTTGAAAGATTAATTTGAAATTAATGGCCAGAATTGATTTGTTTGAAAACGGATGGCTTTGATCAATTCGGACAAGGCTCACACGGATCAGCTGAAGGATTGAAGTTCCGCCCACCTTATATTTGTTGAGCCTCACTTCATTTAATGCCCAGCAAACCAAAAAGCTTTACACATTTTATTTTTCATTTAAATTGCCTTGGACACCACGATTTTCTCATGCAGGAAACAAATCGGAACAAGGCTAATCCCATCAATTCATCTAATTTAATATCCATGGGCCCACGAATTTTTTCAAAGTAACTGAACCAAAGCTTTTGGTCTTGTGTGAATTGCCCAAATCGGATAACAGATAAAAAGGAAGGCTAAAGCCTTTTTTGGAAGATTTGTAAAAATATTATATATATATATATATATATATATATATATAGGAAAAAATATAAGTACACAGCTGTGTAGTGCACAGTAGGCTATAGCGACGGTTTTTCAAGACTATAGCTATGGTTTGTCTGTCGCTATAGACATAATATCTATGACGACAGACAAACCGTCGCTATAGCCCTAGAAAACCGTCGCTATAACTTACTGTGTAGCTACACAGCTATGTAGCTACATATAGCCCATATATATATATATATATATATATTATTTTGAAATAATTTATGAGATAAAAATCATTTTTAAGAATAGGGATTCTCCTTGCCTTACGAAATGTTACTTTTTGAATTAATTTCTTTACTTTTTGAATTAATTTCTTTTAACACTTGATATTAAATTATCAAGATCAATTTAAAAATTAATTCAATTTAAGATGAAAATTTTTTTGGTCAACAAAAAATAAGATAATTAAAAATAATTACATCATATAAAACCTAGGGAGAGGATTCTAACTTATTTACTAATAATGTTGTTATCATTAAAACATTCCCAAAAGTTGAAGATCCAACACAGTGTCGAGCAGCGCACGCCAACGCACGTTGGGCGCAAGCTGGGGCGAGTGGGCCACGTTGGGCTCGCAGTGAGGCGATGGGGCCTCGCTGTTGGCGTCGGGGCTGCGCTGCGGGGCTAACTGAGCGTGTGGTTGAACACGGGCATGTCGTGGGCTATTTTTGAACGACGTGCGACGCTGTGCAACGCCAAGTAACATGATGCACGTCGGGGCGTGTCGTGAGACGCTGAGCGACGTGGTGCACATCGGGCATGTTGGGAAACGCTGAGCGACGTCGTGCATATCAGGCATGTCACGGGCGTATCGTCATGCCATGTTGGAACGACATGCGATATTTTTTACATTGCTCTAAAATATTCTAACTTAAAAATAAAAATAATAAGAAAAAAATAGATGTAATTAAAATAAGAACAATAAATATTATAAAATGAATATTAATGGATATAAACCATCCTAGAGAGTGGTTTAGAGGGTTGTGGCGTTCCCGAACTCTGCAACGCCGTAAGACGTTATTAAAGAAGATTGTCGCACTAATTAAATTATAAAACGCAAACAATATAAAATGATTGATTATGCGGTGTAAACCAATATATGGAGTTTTTACGTGACTAATTGGAATATTATTGTTAATTAAATCTGTAGGATAATTGAAGGACATTTTTAAAGTAATTATTAAAGAAAGCTTCAGGTAAGTGTTCTTAAACTTTTTTGAAAGTTTTTAACTTCCTCAATTTATTTTATTGTGCTAGTTTTCAACTTCATTCAAAGAGTGTATTGAATTTCTAGTTTACGCAATATATATATATTGTGTAAGACCCCAACTTTTTATGAATAAGATTTAATTTTCTCTATATATTATTTTAAATACTAAGGTGTTGATTTGATAAATGTGATAGTTATGGGTGATATGTGCAAATTTTACAAAGAAAATAAGTTGTCATAAAATATTCGTTGTGTCAGGAAATATTCGTTTGGTCGGGAAATATTCTTTTTGTCGGAGAATATTCGTACGACGGCGCAATTGGTTGACCTCATAACGGAATAACTGTTGGATATAGAAAGCGATAGAAGTAACTTTTTTATGAAAATAACAGCAAAACTTTTACCGTTAAACTATTAAAATACCCGGTGATAAAAGTACAGTAATACGCGTTGTTGCACAGTAGTACACGGTATTGCACAATACTTCTAATTATTGATTCTTACGTAAGAAGTCACTCATTCAATAATTGTTACAATAATTACTGTTCAATAGCTTATATTATTGATTCAATAATTGCTACATTGATAATTGCATAGTATTTTATATTATTGATTCAATAATTGTCACAGTAACCACTGCACATTATTTCACATTATTAAATCAATAATTCATATTATTTAAATGATATTATTACATAGCATTATTGGCAATGTCTAAAAATTTCTGTCGAGAAAAGTGGTTAGATTATATAATTGCGTGCCAATAAAGATAAATTCTTATCGGAAAGCCCCCTATTTCCTGGGACCGACCTGGTTGTCAATATTATGATTCTGTAATATTAATTGTAAATAATAATTGATGAATAAAAATTATTGATAAATATGGTAAGTAAATATTTGTTCAATTTTAATATAAATGGAGGAATTTTTAGCATGAGACATGTGACGCCCCTAAAATTGGTCCAATCAACCCAACCCATTCTGAGTCGTCAAATACATGGTACAGAATTCAAATACAATCTTTAATATCAAACAGTCGTGCAAAATACGACCACACAACTGTGAGTGTCAATACAAACATGTAAAAAATATTAACATTCAAACTAAGTTCTCATTACATTTATTATCACACTATTTAAAAAAAAATAGTGAGGACTTCTACAGCTCTAACTCGGACCATCACTCCATTCCCCGACTAGTACCCGCGATATTCTCATTTCCTGAAGAGAACAATGGAAGAAAAGGGTGAGCTCAACTAGCCCAGTAAAGAATATTATGACTAAGATAATGAAGAATAAATTATCGTTAGTCTTCAACAAATCAGATAAAATATTATGGACAACAAGTTTTAGATCAACAACTGCAGCGAAAATAACAATTCATTAGAAGAGTTAAGTAGAGAATGATGTCTACTATCTTCTATGATTTAAAGTTCATCATCAATATTTTATCCCTGTAACATCAATCAATATATATCTCGAATCAAATATTCATCTTCGCACTACGGGCTAAAGATATTCACTTGTATCACTAGTGGTCATGTTCATCTCAACACCTGTCCATCTTTGCACTACGGGCCAAAGATATTCATCAGGTAATCATCTTTGCACTACAGGCCAAAGATATTCATCAAATAATCATTTATCTTTACACTACAGGCCAAAGATATTCATTTGTATCATCATTTAAAACTGAGGATGATGAAAAATGATATAAAAATGAATCTAGTGAGATAAAGGATAAAAATTAGGGATTCGTAATTTAGTTTATCCAAGTTCAAGAATACTCCGTAATAATCAATTGTGGAGCAAAATTCAAGAATGAAGTTCAAAACTTGGATCCAATCAAAGATAATTTTTTTTACTGTGAATAGTAACTCGTGAATAGTTACTCGTCATGAAAAGATAAAAATTTCATAACAAGTTCAGACCAATATTCCAGTGAAATAATATTTTCTACGAGTATGAATGAATATACGAAACTGTAATTGGATTTTCACCCGTCATGCTGTAATCCGCGTAGACAGATCATTTCCACAATTTAAAAGAAATGAATACAAAGGGTGATTCACCACGCATGCAGTAATCCGCGTAGACAGGTTATTCCCACAGATTATTAATGAATTGAATGAATACAAAAGGTTTTCACCAAGCATGCGGTAATCCGCATAGACAGGTTACTCCCACAGATCAATAAAGAATAGAGTAACAACCCTTACGAGTATTGAAAGAAAATAACATTCTTTATGAATATAAAAGAAATAATACCCCTTACCTCAGTAGAAGATTGGATACTAGAATAGTGTAGTAGCAGAATACTCTTCTTCTTTCTCTTTCTATAATTTTTCTCACTATTATAACTTTGCTCTTCAAGAATGGTGAGAAACGAATGAAATTAGCTTGCTATTTATAGGCTAGAAAAAGGTTGGTTAATTACACTTTAATACCTCCTTCTTTGCCTAAAATTTTAATTTAGTTCCTCAAGTTTATAAATCTTGCACCTCCACCCCTACAACTACCCACCAACTATTTATTATCCACCAATAAGTGGGTCTCACATGTTAACCACTCATTAATTGCTCATTTATCTGATTATTCTCCGTTTGGTCAATTTAACATCCGAAAATCAACTATTATCGAAATAAATATCGATTTTTACTAACATTAATATTTTCAACACAATGAAAATATTTTTATCAACCATTCATCAATTATTATTTAAATCAATATTACAGAATCACAATAATGACAACCAGGTCGTTCCCAGGAAAGAGGGGGCCTTCCGATAAATATTTCTTCTTACTGGCGCGCAATTAACTAACTCTTTTCCTAGACAGAACTTTCTAGACATTGCCAATAATGCTATCTAATAATATCATTTAAATAATATAACTGACTATTATTGATTTAATAATGTAAAATATTATGCAGATGATACTGTGACAATAATTGAATCAATAATATGATATACTGTGCAACAACTACTGTAGCAATTATTGAATACTGAGTGACTTCTTACGTAAGCATCAATAATCAAAGATATTGTGCAATACCGTGTGCTACTTTGCAACAATGTGTATTACTGTATTTTTATCACCGGGTATTTTAACAGTTTAACGGTAAAAGTTTTGCGGTGAAAATGTTATTTCTGTCGCCTTCTATATTCGACAATTATTCCGTTGTGGGGTCCACCAATGACTGCGCCGTCGTACAAATATTCTCCGACATAACGAATATGTTATGACCACTTGCTTACTTTGTAAAATTTGCACATTCCACCCATAACTTACCACATTTATCAAATTAACACCTTATTATTTCAAAATAATATATAGAGGAAATTAAATCTTTCTTCATAAAAGTTGGGGTCTTACAGCCTCCCCTCTTTATGAAATTTCATCCTCAAAATTGACGTACGTAACTAGTATGTCGAAAAGGTGAGGATACCTCGCTTTCATTTCTGATTCTAACTCCTAGGTCATTTCCTCGATATCATGGTTCCTCCACAAAACTTTAACTTGAGGTATAATCTTCGAGCGTAGGACATGTTCCTTCTTATCCAAGATCTTAACAGGTACCTTCTCGTACGTTAAATCTTCGGCTATCTCGTCTGGTTCTAACTCAATAATGTGGTTTGGGTCTTTCACATATTTACGTAACATGGATATGTGAAAAACGTTATGAACACGAGACATGCTTGGAGGTAAAGCGAGTCTATAGGCCACCTTTCCTACTCGGTCAAGGATCTCATATGGACCAATGAATCGTGGATTGAGCTTTCCTCTCTTCCCGAATCTCGTAACTCATTTCCATGGAGCAACACGTAACAATACATGATCTCCGACATTAAATTCTACGTTTCTTCGATGAAGATCCGCATAACTCTTTTGTCGATCTTGTGCCATTTGTATACGTTGTCGGATTATTTGAGTCTTTTCCGTAGTCATACGTACTAACTCCGGTCCCAACAATGTTGCTTCACCCACCTCGTCCCAGCATACTGGAGAACGACAATTTCGTCTATACAACGCCTCGAATGGAGCCATGCCTATATTTGCCTGATAACTGTTATTGTAGGAGAATTCCACCAATGGTAAGTACTTGTCCAAACTCCCTTTGAAGTCTAGAACACAGAGTCTCAATAGATCTTCAAGAGTTTGAATAGTCCTTTCCGATTGCCCGTCAGTTTGAGGATGATATGCAGAACTGAATCGTAGATCGGTGCCCATAGCTTTCTGCAAACTGACCCAAAATTGTGAAGTAAATCTTGGGTCACGATCCGAAATTATTGATACTGGCATGCCATGCAATCTCACAATCTCATTTATGTACATATGAGCAAGACGTTCCAGTGAATAAGTCTCTCGTATAGGCAAGAAATGAGTAGACTTGGTTAATCTATCGACAATAACCCAAATTGCATCTATGCCTTGAGAAACCTTGGGAAGACCCGTAACGAAATCCATGGTAATGTGTTCCCACTTCCATTTTGGAATCTCAAGTGGTTGCAATGGACCCTTTGGCACTTGATGATCCATCTTGACACGTTGACACGTTAAACACCTTGAGATAAACTCCGCAATCTCTCTTTTCATATTGCTCCACCAAAATGTATGTCGAAGATCACGATACATTTTGGTACTTCCAGGATGGATTGCAAACGGTGTGTTGTGTGCCTCCATCATGATTTTATACTTCAAATTAGAATCGTTAGGAACACAAAGTCTGGAGTTGACTCGAAGTATTCCTTCTTCATCGATTCTTGCTTCTGGAATAACACATTCTTTCACTTTCTTCTTCATCTTCATCAGCTCTGAGTCTGTAGCTTGAGCAGCTTTAACTTTATCAATGAAAGCTGGTTCTACGCTAAACTTGACATCATCATGTGGGTCCCCGGAGTCTTGAACTCTATCTCCATCCTTTGTAAGTCACACGAAATGGGCCTTTGTGTTGACAGCATCGCACTCATTCCCGCATATGATCTTCTACTTAACGCGTCTGCTACCACGTTCACTTTTCCAGGATGGTATTGGATGGTATGGTCGTAATCTTTCAACAGCTCAAGCCAACGTCGTTGCCACATAGTTCCTTCTGTGTGAAGAAATATTTGAGGGTTTTGGAGTATATTAGGATGTCATCAATAATGACAACCACGAAATGATCTAAATATTTCTTAAATATTCAGTTCATCATGTCCATGAACGCAATATGGACATTAGTCAATCCAAAAGATATAACTAGAAATTCGTAATACGCGTATCGAGTTCTAAAGGCAGTCTTCGGAATGTCTTCAGTTTTAATCTTTAACTGATGATATCCAGAAAGAAAATCGATCTTTGAAAAGAATTATGCACCTTGCAACTGGTCGAACAGGTCATCAATGTGAGGTAACGGATACCTATTCTTGATGGTGACATGGTTCAACTCTCGATAGTCAATACAAAGTCGCATACTCCCGTTTTTCTTCTTTACGAATAAAATAGGAGCACCCCAAGGAGATGTACTAGGACGAATGAAACCAATGTCTAACAACTCCTGTAGTTGGACCTTTAACTCCTGAAGTTCAATAGGAGCCATTCGATATGGGGTTTTAGAAATGGGTTTTGTATCGGGCTCAAGGTCAATAAAGAATTTAACTTCACGTTCTGGGGGTAGACCGGGAAGTTCTTCGGAAAATACATCAGGAAACTCATTAATAACAGAAATATCATTCAAATATGACGTATTCTGATTTAAATCAGTGACATGGGCTAAGAAAGGTTGACATCCATTTTTCAATAAACGAATAGCTTTATGACTTGAAATGACATTGATTGATTTTAGTGGTTTGGTTGTTTGAATTCGCACAACAGGTTGATTAGGAATATAAAAGCTAACAACCTTATGAAAACACTTAATTTTGGCATGATAAGTGGTTAACCAGTCAATTCCTAAAATCACGTCAAATGCAAGTATTTTCAAAGATATAAGATCAACAGGTAAGGTGAGGGTACCAATTTGAATCAAGCAAGATTTGTAAACTATGGATGTAACAAAGGTTTTTCCTAACGGAGTTTCAACAGATAAGTCAAAGTCTAATTTCGCAGGTGTCAAGTTCAAACGTTGAGCACAAGCAGGTGAAATAAAAGAATGGGTAGCACCTGTATCTAATAAAGTGTAAACTTCGCAAGAGTTTATTATCAGCTTACCCGTAATAACCTCTTTCGGGTTCCTTGCTTGTTGGGCAGTCATGACAAAAGCTCTTCCAGGAACCACTGACTTTGACTTGTCAGGGACAGCCTTTGGTGTCACCGTTCCAGCTGGACTTAACTTCGCTATAGAGTACATTCCACCCTCAACTGCTTCGTCACACTCCTGATCCATGATTTGAATCATTATTCTTCGATTTATATTGAATTGGGGTTGACCGCTCTGCGCAGGGTAATTCCAAACTTGGTGTTGGATCCTCTCAATTGCTATCCAAAAGGAGAAATCCATATTGTCTATTTTGGCCTTATTGGATCGGACGTCTCTTTCTACAACATCAACGCGTCGTGCGGCTTTTACCCATGCATCCTCCATTTTCATTCGTTTAGTTGTTTCTTCTTTCATCAGAATTTTGACAATAGCATTCTCAGATTCCAGCTCTAATATCATATGCTCTGCCAGAGAGAGCTTCTGTTCAAGCTTCGCATATCGAGTAGCAAAATCTTGAATTGCCGCATCCCTTTGTTCCACGACCCCTTGCCGTTCTTCACCCTGCTCTTCTAACTCACGGATACGATCTTGCAGTTCTATATTTTGATCATAAAACTCTCCTACTAAATCCTCCTCAATGTCCTCCTCTTCTTCACTCTCAGCTGCTACCTCTGCGACTAGCTCGGGGTGCAACTATTAATTATTCAATAACTATATGAATATTTCTAATTTCTTCTTCTCCCGACATCACATTATTCTGATTGGTGATTAAAGGTGTCTCAACGGTCTCATTCACTCCATTGTTTAAATTTTCAGCCGCCATTCTCAAATACTGCCACAAAACAAGGGTTAATCAAACAAATTAACATATCACATATTAACCCTATGTTCTAACCGACCAATTAAATAACAATTAAGCTTAGGTAGGACACACTAGCGAAGGTTTTACTCGTCTCTCCCCTCCTAGTTCTATTCCCAGATCTCCGCCAGAGATCATATCCCTAAGCTCTGATATCAACTGTGACGCCCCCATAATTGGTTCAATCAACCCAACCCATTCTGAGTCGCCAAATATATGGTACAGAATCCAAATATAATCTTTCATATCAAACAGTCGTGCAAAATACGACCACACAACTATGAGTGTCAATACAAACATGTAGAAAATATTAACATTCAAACTAAGTCCTCATTACATTTATTATCACACTATTTAAAAAAAAATAGTGAGGACTTCTACAGCTCTAACTCGGACCATCACTCCATTCCCCGACTAGTACCCGCGATATTCTCATTTCCTGAAGAGAACAATGGAAGGAAAGGGTGAGCTCAACTAGCCCAGTAAAGAATATTATGACTAAGATAATGAAGAATAAATTATCGTTAGTCTTCAACAAATCAGATAAAATATTATGGACAACAAGTTTTAGATCAACAACTGCAGCGGAAATAACAATTCATTAGAAGAGTTAAGTAGAGAATGATGTCTACTATCTTCTATGATTTAAAGTCCATCATCAATATTTCCTATAACATCAATCAATATATATCTCGAATCAAATATTCATCTTTGCACTACGGGCTAAAGATATTCATTTGTATCACCAGTGGTCATGCTCATCTCAACACCTGTCCATCTTTGCACTACGGGCCAAAGATATTCATCAGGTAATCATCTTTGCACTACAGGCCAAAGATATTCATCAAATAATCATTCATCTTTGCACTACAGGCCAAAGATATTCATTTGTATCATCATTTAAGACTGAGGATGATGAAAAATGATATAAAAACGAATCTAGTGAGATAAAGGACAAAAATTAGGGATTCGTAATTTAGTTTATTCAAGTTCAAGAATACTCCGTAATAATCAATTGTGGAGCAAAATTCAAGAATGAAGTTCAAAACTTGGATCCAATCAAAGATAAAAAAATATTTTTTTATCGTGAATAGTAACTCGTAAATAGTAACTCGTGAATAGTAACTTGTCATGAAAAGATAAAAATTTCATAACAAGTTCAGACCAATATTCTAGTGAAATAATATTTCGCACGAGTATGAATGAATATACTAAACTGTAATTGGATTTTCACCCGTCATGCGGTAATCCGCGTAGACAGATCATTTCCACAATTTAATAGAAATGAATACGAAGGGTGATTCCCCACGCATGCGGTAATCCGTATACACAGGTTATTCCCACAGATTATTAAGGAATTGAATGAATACAAAAGGTTTTCACCAGGCATGCGGTAATCCGCGTAGACAGGTTACTCCCACAGATCAATAAAGAATGAATACGAAGGGTTATTCACCATGCATGCTATAGTCCGCGTAGACAGGTTACTCCCACAGATCAATAAAGAATAGAGTAACAACCCTTACGAGTATTGAAAGAACATAGCATTCTTTATGAATATAAAAAAAATAATATCCCTTACCTTAGTAGAAGATTAGATACTGGAATAGTGTAGTAGCAGAATACTCTACTTCTTTCTCTCTCTATAATTTTTCTCACTATTATAACTTTGCTCTTCAAGAATGGTGAGAAATGAATAAAATTAGCTTGCTATTTATAGGCTAGAAAAAGGTTGGTTAATTACACTTTAGTACCTCTATCTTTGCCTAAAATTTTAATTTAGTCCCTCAAGTTTATAAATCTTGCACCCCCACCCCTGCAACTACCCACCAACTATTTATTATCCACCAATAAGTGGGTCCCACATGTTAACCACTCATTAATTGCTCATTTATCCGATTAATTCTCTGTTTGGTCAATTTAACATCCGAAAATCAACTATTATCGAAATAAATATCGATTTCTACTAACATTAATATTTCCAACACAATGAAAATATTTTTATCAACCATTCATCAATTATTATTTAAATTAATATTACAGAATTACAATAATGACAACCAGGTCGTTCCCAGGAAAGAGGGGGCCTTCCGATAAATATTTCTTCTTATTGGCGCGCAATTAACTAACCCCTTTCCTAGACAGAACTTTTTAGACATTGCCAATAATGCTATCTAATAATATCATTTAAATAATATAACTGACCATTATTGATTTAATAATGTAAAATATTGTGCAGATGATACTGTGACAATAATTGAATCAATAATATGATATACTATGCAACAACTACTGTAGCAATTATTGAATACTGAGTGACTTCTTACGTAAGCATCAATAATCAAAGATATTGTGCAATACCGTGTGCTACTTTGCAACAATGCGTATTACTGTATTTTTATCACCGGGTATTTTAACAGTTTAACGGTAAAAGTTTTGCGGTGAAAATGTTATTTCTGTCGCCTTCTATATCCGACAATTATTCCGTTGTGGGGTCCACCAATGACTGCGCCGTCGTACAAATATTCTCCGACAAAAGAATATTTCCCGACACAACGAATATGTTATGACCACTTGCTTACTTTGTAAAATTTGCACATTCCACCCATGACTTACCACATTTATCAAATCAACACCTTACTATTTCAAAATAATATATAGAGGAAATTAAATCTTTATTCATAAAAATTGGGGTATTACAAGACATTTGTTGAAAGTTGACATTTTATCTTCTCCGATAAAATATTTATTTAAATATATTATTATAATATTACATTATAATAGTATAATGTGATAATATAATAGTATAATTTTATAATTTAAATGATAACATTATTATAATAAATTTACGGCACAGGAATAAAATGAGGTGGAAGAGAGCAAATTGAAATTGAATTCTTTTTAATAATTATAAATGTTTTAATAAATTTAAATCATGTGATATAAGGTGGAGGTGATCATGTTGGTTTTGAGTTCTTGTTTTCAAAATAGGATGCTGCTAAATAACCGTATGAAGATTGGTCAAACTTGGTGTTCTGGCATTTTCCTATAAATAGTTTGCTTAGTTAAGAAATAAAAATCACACCAGTATCAGAAAATTCTTTCTCTATAATATTGAGCGTATTTTTTGTGAGTATAAAGATATTTTGAGTGTGGATAACAGTGCAAGATTTTCTCAACATAATCTTCGCTATTCAAGTCAGAACTACTTTCCTATTATGGTAAAAGATATATTTTTTCTTGTAAAAGATGTTATTTTCTTTCAATATTCGTAAGGAATATTATTTTCTTCTATACTCTATAGTATGTAAGTAATATTATTTAATTTCTTATTTCTAAATTTAAACTTACTATGGTAAGTATTGCTTCTATAATTCTTGAAATGATTAGAAATTCTTTAAGGTTTGCGCTTCATCTAATATCATTTCACTGGAATATTGGTCTGAACTTTCTTATGAAATTTTAATCTTTTCATGTCGGGGTACTATTCATACGATACTATTCATACAGCACTATTCATACATAAGGTACTATTCACGAGTATTATTTACAACAAAATTAAATTTTCTTTTCTTTGTCCAAGTTATCTTTTATGGATCTTATTCTTAAAATTGAATACATGTTTTGATTTTCATTCTTGAACTCTGGATAAATTGAATTATAAATCTCTAATATTTATCCTTGATCTCACTGGATTCATTCTTTATATCATTATCATAATCCTCAAACTTAAATTGTGGTGAAAGTTATTATTGGCCTGTAGTGCAAAGATGAACTGTTAATTGATAAATATCTTTGGCCCGTAGTGCAAAGATGGACATGTGTTTGGCATGATCATGACCACTGGTGATACAAATAAATATATTTGGCCCGTAGTGCAAAGTTAAATTATTGATTTGAAACATTTATTGATTGATGTTACAGGGATAAAATATTGACGATGGACTTTTAAATCATAGAAGATAGTAGACATCATTCTCTACTTAACTCTTCTAATGGATTGTTATTTCTTCTGCAGTTGTTGATCTAAAACTCGTTGTCCATAATATTTTATCTGATTTATTGAAGGCTAACGATAATTTATTCTTTATTAACTTAGTCATAATATTCTTTACTAGGCTAGTTGAGCTCACCTTTTTTTTAATTGCTCTCTTTAGGAAATGAGAATATAGCTAGGACTATTCGGGAAATGGAGTGATGGTCTGAGATAGTGCTATAGTATTCCTCACTATTTTGTAAAATAGTGTGATAATAATTGTAATGAGAACTTAATTTGAGCGTTAATATTTGGTATATAATATCTGTATTAACACTCACAGTTTGTATGGTCGTATTTTGTACGATAATTTAATAGTTGGAATATGAAGATTTGTATTTGGATTATGTACCATATATTTGGCGACTCAGAATGGGTTGTGAGGACCTATTTTGGAGGCGTCACATTTGGTATCAGAGCTTAGGGATATGATCTCCGACGGAGATCTGGGATTAGAACTTGAGGGGAGAGAAGAGTAAAATCCTTCTCTAGTGTGTCCTACCTAAGCTTACTTATTATTTAATTGGTCGGTCGGAACATAGGGATAATATGTAACATGTCAATTTCTTTAATTAACCCTTGTTTTGTGGCAGTATTGAGAATGACATCTGAAAATCTAAGCAATGGATCATACGAGACCACTGAGACACCGCCAATCACTAACCAGGATAATGTGCCTCAAGAAGGCAATAATCCTCCTGTAAACAACACCACTGATCAAACGATGAACGATGAGGTGTTTAGGAGCTTTCTACAATTCATGCAAAACCAGACGAGAGAGACTCCTGTTTAAAATGTAGGTGAAAATAATGGTAACTCATGGTTTGTTAATGCTAAACAATTCAAGGAGTTGGGACCGCTGGAGTTTTTGAAAAAGCCAGATCCACTCAAGGCAGAAGCTTGGGTTAAGCAAATCACCAAAATATTTGATTTCCTGGGATGCACAGAGGAGCAAAAGGTTCTGTTCGCCACCTTTATGTTCCGTGGAGAGGCAGATTACTGGCGAGAATCTGTGAAGCGTACTAATATTTCCGCACTTAAGATGTCTTGGGAGAAGCTCCAAGAATTATTCAACGACAAGTACTTTCTAGAAAGTATTCTTCATATGAAGGAGGTGGAATTCATCAAATTGGAACATCACAATATGACTGTATCACAATACGAGGCTAAGTTTGTAGAATACTGTTCGCCACCTTTATGTACCGTGGAGAGGCAGATTACTGGCGAGAATCTGTGAAGCGTACTAATATTTTCGCACTTAAGATGTCTTGGGAGAAGGTCCAAGAATTGTTCAACGACAAGTACTTTCTAAAAAGTATTCTTCATATGAAGGAGGTGGAATTCATCAAATTGGAACATCACAATATGACTGTATCACAATACGAGGCTAAGTTTACAGAATTATCCCGATTTGCATCCCATTTGGTGGATAATGAGGAACAAATGACACGAATATTTTTGAGAGGTTTGAAACCTGAAATTCGTTAGTACCTTATTTCTCACAAACTTTGTTTGTATTCAGATGTTGTGAATAGGGCTCAATTATTGGAGCGAGATAATGAGACTGTTCAACCAAAGGACAACAACCATAGTCGTACCGTTGACAACAGTCATCATAACCAGCGTGGAGGAAATTATCATGCCAGAAATGGTAACAACTTCGGTGGTAATCTTGGCCAGGATAATAGAAGAAGTGAGTCAGGTGGAAATTTTAAAAAGAGAAGATTCAACAATGACAACGGAAAGACATCGGCAGCAGCACCAGCACTATCAACCGTTTCTAGGGGAAGGGAACGACCACCGGTCGTATGTTACAAATGCGGACAAGAGGGACACTTCAGTCAAAACTGCACACAGCAATCCAAGGTGTGCTATAATTGCGAAAAGGAAGGTCACATAGCTCGACTGTGCCCTTTAATGAGTTAAGTCCAGCTGGGATGGTGACTCCAAAGGCTGTCCTAGATAAGTCAAAGTCGGCGGGTAGGGGAGAGCTTTTGTCGTGACTACCCAAAAAGCGAGGAACCCGAACAAAGTTATCACGGGTAAGCTAATCATAAACTTTTGCGAAGTCTATACCTTATTAGATACCGGTTCTACCCATTCTTTTATTTCACATACTTGTGCTCATCGTTTGAACTTCACCCTTGAGAAATTAGACTTTGACTTATCTATTGAAACTCCGTTGGAAGAAACCTTCATTACATCCACAGTTTACAAATCTTGTCTGATTCAAATTGGCACCCTCACATTACCTGTTGATATTATCTCTTTGAAAATACTTGCATTTGATGTGATTTTAGGAATCGATTGGTTAACCACTCATCATGCTAAAATTGATTGTTTTCATAAGGTTGTTAGCTTTCATATTCCTAACCAACCTGTTTTGCGAATTCAAACAACTAAACCACTAAAATTAATATTTGTCATTTTAAGTCAAAAAGCTATTCGTTTATTGAAAAACGGAGGCCAAGCTTTCTTAGCCTATGCCACCGATTTAAACAAGAATACGTTAGATTTGAATGATATTTATGTTGTTAATAAATTTTTTGATGTATTTTCCAAAGAACTTCCTGGCCTACCTATTTTGGTGGCGTCACATATTGTGTGAACTTTAAACTTATGCAACTCTTTTAATAATTTTGCAAGTTATTCTGCTATTCTAAATTTCATTTTAGTTAAGATTTAAAGTTTGATATTGCCTGAACTATTTGAGATATACGTCAATGCCATTTGTTTCGGCTAGACGACAACTTAATTTTTTTATTGGTTTAAAAATAAATCTTTGAAATATTATTGATGTTAAATAGAGCTATCCAACCCGAATTGTTTCGGTGTAGATTCGAATTCAAACCTGAGATGAACAACCCTAATATTGGAGTATTTTACGTCGCAAAAATCCCGATAGACACCTGAGGTGGTCAAAGAAAAGCATATAGTCGTTTAGCTAGAGTGTTGTACAGCATAGGGTATAATAGGTTGATCACCCAACGTGCTCGTAAGCCAGACAGTTGATAGTTGAATTACTATCGAGCCTTTACGAAAATAAAATGTTCAAGGTCTTTTGACCGCTCAGTATGTCGTTTCAAAAATGTTAAATAAAAAGGAATTTAGTACTACTATTCCTATTTATTCGAAATACTATCACAACTATTAATTCAGTTGTAGAAATAGTAACATGATTCTTGATTTTGTTGTTTATACTTACTGAGCTTTGTAGCTAATCCTTGCTTTAAATTAAATGATTTCAGCGAAGGCAGAGCGAACCGAAGGTTCAAGTAAGGCTAAAGGAAAGGGAAAAAATGAATGAGTAGAAGATAGTGTGAACTATTTATAATAGTTATAAGTATTGTATTAATTAATATACATTATCATGTGATGAAGATCTAAAGGTCTGAAACCCTGAGATTTAGAGTGAGACATATTGTAATAATTAGTAATTACCTTTATGTTGATATCATATATTGTGTTGAATGGTTAGTATCGTGATGTACCATATCTAGGAACTACAAGAACAAGCCCTAATTTCTACAGAATATTCCCTCGAAAATAAGACTATTCCGTCAGAACTAGCTTATTTTTGAGGGAATATTCCGTCGGACATTCGGTCGTATATGTACACGTCAGAGATATAGTCCGTCGCAAATTCCGTCGACCTTACCTTATCTTCGACGGACATATTGCTGACGAAATTTCATCGGATATATGATATCTTCGACAAACTTATTTCGAAGGAACTATTACGTCGGATATATAATATCTTCGACTGATGACTTACGAGGGACCACTTCTGTCGAGGATAATTTCAAGTTATTTTTGACGAAATTTTCCCTCGGTTATAGCTTATCTTCGACGAAAAAATAAATTATAAGAAATATATTTAACCTCTATTTTCGACGGAATATTCCCTCGGAACTAAGGTAATTCCGACGAAAAAATAAAAAATAATAATTAATTTGGGAATTAGCCTGGTCTCATAAATTCGACGGAATATCCGTTGGAAATAGCTTATTCCGTCGGAATTAAGGATTTTTTTAAATAAATTTTTTGAAAATGCAATTTCCAGGTATTTAAACCCATTTATATACCTGTAACCTAATTTATCCCAAATAGACAGACAACAATATATTTCACATTCAAATATTCAATGTAATGCTAAAAACCTGTACCACTTCGCAACAACAAAAACAATCAACTAACTGATAACAAATAAGCTTCAACAACAATAAAAAATATAAGCTATAAATGTTCTACAAAGTTATGAATACAAATGTTCTACAAATGAATGAATACAACGTAATCTCATTATATAGACGCAACTATATAAACTACGTACAATATGTACAAATGTTCTACAAATGAATAACATAAATACGTACTAATGAACTGGAATGAATAACATAAATACTAATGAACTATAATCTAGTAATAGTATCACCATCGGGCGGAGGTGGACGACGCCCGTCTGGTGTCTGAAAATCTCGGCGGTCGTCCTCCTTGTCGTCATCGCCAGTCCGCTCGTCATCGTCAGTCCGCTCGTTATCGCCACCCTGTTGAAAGAATTATAAATAAAACTCATTAGTTCGTATATATGTGAGAATTAATAAGCTAGCCTTAATTGAAAATAACATAAACAATAAGAATACCTGAGTAGGCGGGGGCGAACGAAAAGTCTCCTCTAAGAGGGTAATCACCATCCGGAGCATCTCGTCGCTGAAGGCGTCGAACTGCTCTAGCTGTAATCTCGTACTCTTTGAGGAGGCCCATGCAATAACCTCCTGAGCAACCTGATGAAGGCGAGAACTGCTAGGCAACTGCTAACGGCGAAAGACTGAATCTGTACAGAACCTATCTGAAACGGCCCCTATCAACCTTTGGAAGATCTCTTCATCCAAGCCAACACCCGTATGAGATGGTCTGACATGTGCTCTCGGATGCTGGCTGGAGCCTACAAAAAGAGACAGATTCCATTACTAATAATAATTTATATAATGTGATAAATTCTGATAATTTTGTGAAACATAAAAAATATTACCTCCAGGAAGTGTATATGCGGGTATCCTCGGCATACCCAACACTCGATATCTGCCAGTACTGCTAGTAGGGGGATCCTGAGATGCGACCCATAGTCTCAGCTCCTCATCCTGATCTAATACAATATCAAAAAGGGGGTGGCAGAATCTGACGGCTCAGAACCCCTCCTAATAGCCTCTAGCTCAGCTATACGAGCCTCCCGAAGCCTCTGAAATACGTCATGTAATTTATTTTGTATAAGTGTGTTAATTATATCATTTTATTTACGATTGGATATTACTAAAAGCTAAATAGTAAGATGAGTTTTACCCATATAGCTAAAGCTGCCTGAGACAAAGCACGCTCGTCCTTAGGCGTGTGGGCTCTATCCCAAAACTCTACAATGGTGGGATCTCGGCCCAAGGTCCTTTACAAGGCCTAATAAAAATATTCATAAAATAGGTATTAAGTATTTGTGTGAGAACTTGATAACTAAATAACTAAATACAGCGCACTTACCGTCTTCGCCTCCTCGAACGACTGAGAACTAGTGGTGTGTACTATGCAGAGCTGACCACGGTTCTTCTTCGCCTGCTCAGACTTTTTCTTGAAGTCATCAGCATCCCAGTGCACACACATAGCCTCCCAGGCTAAATTGGAGACTATGCGGGGCTGGTGAGATTTGATAGTGATCTCGGGCTGGTCCTCAACTGTCTGGGCTACCCTCTGTCGCATCTCATACAGCCAACTGGAGTAATTCTTAGTGACATGTGATATAATCACATCGTCGCTAGCTGTCTGAGAGATACTCGGGTCAAATCTATAATAAACCTATAACAAAAGCTTAAAAATTAGGAACAATTGATTTCGTCATCCTAATACAACTATATAGTAATTAATATAATATGCTTCCTCTTCGAATGAACTGCAAAAATAGTAAAATGTCTTTAACATATATAGATGACTACACTTATAAATTGCACTAAATACCATAAATAATTATTCATACCTAATGTATGATGATACTTCGGGCATATTTAGAAGCACGTATGTAGATACAATCTTCAACTCTTTTTCGCTTAAGTAAGTCACCGTCTCACGGCCAAATGGCTTAGCCGGATATGTGAATACATCTAACTCATCATTAGCATGAGACAATGGACCAATGACCTCATTCCTACTTAAACGTTTGTGCTTCGTTGAGACAACATCGTCAAAATACAATGAGCAGAAGTTAACAAGCTCTTCCTCCGTATAGCGTTCAACAATAGAACCCTTTACACGAGCTTTGTTCTTGACCTTTTGTTTTAATCAACGCATATACCTAAGATAAATATTCCGACAAATATATACGAGTATTATTAATATGAGCAACATAAAGCAATTTATAGTTTATATTACCTCTCAAAAGGATACATCCATCGATATTGCACCGGTCCTCCAAGTTTGAGTTCATACGGTAGATGAATAGGCAGATGTTCCATCGAGTCAAAGAACCTTGGAGGGAAGATCATTTCGAGCTTGCAAATGGTAAGCACAATATTGTTCTCCATCTGCTCCACATCACTGTACTTAATTACAGTTGAGCAAAGATCTCAAAAGAAATTTGAAAGTTTGGTCAATGCATCCACAACTTTTCTGGGTAACATCTCACGAAATGTAATTGGGATCAACTTTTGCATGAATACATGACAATCGTGACTCTTGAATCCAAAAATTTTCAATTTCTCGACCTTACAACAAACATGTTATGTTCGATGCATATCCATTTAGGAGCTTCAACCCACTAACCCACTTACGCACGTCTTCAACTTGTTGCTTAGTAAGACAAAATGGAGCTTTAGGTTTCGTATTGTTAGGGAGAAGCCACAATCCTGGCCTAATGTTCAATGCCTCCAAATCTTTTTGAGCGTTGTTATTGTCTTTGGTTTTACCACTCACATCTAACATGGTGTAAAACAAGTTCTCGAAAACATTCTTTTCGGTATGTATGACATCTATACAATGCCGAACTGAAAGTGTGCCCCAATACGGGCACACTCCCTTACTGAAAGTGTGCCATATGGGCGAGTATGTCCAATTATGAGTCTTCCTGTACTTGGCTGCTCTCAATTTACTTTGCTCCTTCCCCGAAAAAGGAAAATCAAGCTGGTTCAACCAGCCCAAGACCTCACTGCCCGACATTCGACCAACAACCCCCTTCTACTTTGTCTTTCTGTTGAACTGTGTAGACATCTTTCTGTAATTGTGATCAAGAGGTAAGAATCTATGAGCAGTTCTAAAGAAACTACATTTCCGCCCATGCTGTAATTGATTGCCTTGCACATTCCCCATACACACTGGACAGGACAACTTCCTGTGAGTTGACCAACCACTAACCATCCCAAGAGCCAGAAAGTCAGTGATAGTCCATAACAGGGCTGCCTTCATCACAAAATTCTCGCAAATTGATTTATCAAACGTCTGGACCCCTGTCTCCCACAACATCTTTAGTTCATCTACTAATGGTCGAAGGTACACGTTAATGTCTTTTGTAGGACTTTTATCCCCCGGTATGAGTACAGTCAAGAATAAATACGGATCCCTCATGCACATCGACGGTGGAAGATTATAAGCGACCATAATGACTGGCCAAACTGAGTACGGCTGGCTAAAATTATTAAAAGGGTAAAAGCCATCAGTAGCCATGCCAAGCCTAACATTCCTGACTTCTTCCGCAAACTCAGGATAATTTGCATCAAATCTCTTCCATTCATCTCCATCCGCTGGGTGAGTCAGCTGACCAGGCACGACATCCCTTGTTCGATGTCAACTCATATGTTGAGCCGTATGAGACGACATGAATAGCCGTTGAAGCCTTGGCACAAGAGGAAAGTACCGTAAGATCTTTCTGGGAACATGTTTCTCCTTCCCTCCACGTTTTGTCACCTTGTAGTGTGGCAAGCTGCATATATCACACTGTCCCTTATCTCTGTCCTCCCCATAGTATAACATGCAATCCTACTCACAAGCATCGAATTTTTGATACCCCATATTTAACCCCTTGACCATCTTCTTCACTTCGTAATAATTCGCAAAAAGAGTATGATCTTTGGGTAAGAACTGTCCAACTATAGCAAGCAAATTGTTTAAACCTCTCTCACTACAGTCGTGCTTATTCTTAAAGTGTAAGAGCATTGTCACTGCAGAAAGCTTGGTGTCCGTATCATTTCCCGGATACAACGAGACCCCAGATTCAGATAGCAACTTGTAAAAGGCAGCAGCTGTATCATTTAGCACTTGCTTAGCACTGCTTGAAGAAGGCTCATTTTCAGTGCAGTCAATATTAGTAAGGCCATAAGCATCGACCAACATCTCCACCGGATCATATAGTTTTTGGCGTATGAATCCCGTAGAATATCATCCTCCACAGTACTGTCGATCACTTCTCTCGGCTCAGCTGATTCCCGTGATGAATCCATACGAAGTACACATCCAAAAATCCACGGGAAAATAAGTCGAATTTAATCTCGTAGACTTTCTTCCAGATCAGATTTTTATACTTGACACACGGGCATCACATCTTTCCGTTCGGGTCATCAATATGCTCTATTATTTTGTTCAAGAAATCTGACACCCCATCACGATAAGCTGAGACTAATCCCCTCCCAGCACTGTGTATCCTACGGTACATCCAACTCTGGTCGACTGACATCTTTAACTGCACATACCACGTATTCAGTACAGGGATGTTCATGTATGTGGTCCATGCATGAATGAATGTCAAACGGGTATTAGTATAGGGATGTTCATGCATATGGTCCATGCATGAATTAGAGTATTTTCCTATTACGATAGCTCTATAGGACAAGGGTAATTCAGGCTTCTATCCCGTTCCTGGATGCATCTCTTCACTAGTGCCAACACGTTAAGCACATTTCTACTATTTTAAGAAAATTTCGACAGCACCTCCCCATGGTCTCCAAGTACACGAAATAGATTAAGATAACTTAATCTAAGTATGTACTCGAAGAACATGTAGAGATAACAGCCGAAAAATCCTCAAAACAACAAAAACGTGTCATTTTGTATTGACACCGACCTAAGTGAAAGACATAACATCCAGTAACAGTCCCAAACTGGGGACTATTCGACATTCACTCCTACTGAGTGAATGTCAAACGGGTTTCTAAGTTCCAAAGTATAGTTCATAAATAATCCTTCCATTAACCATCAAACATTTTAACCGCCTTATTTGAGTTGGCAAAGAGTTAAGTTAGACAAATAGTTGTAAAGCGCATAAACAACTTAAGTTGACATCTGCATGGTACCATGCAACATTAACAATCAAAGTCAATGTGAATAAATTATTGCGATGTGTTGGCTTTCTTCACAATCCGTCTCCGCAACCGCTTGTTGGGACATTTATTTCTCTTTATCCACTTAATCTTCCGACTTAGACATATTAGAATTGTTCTCCTTTTAAAATAGAAAATGCATAAATTGCAACGAACTATATACGAATGAGCAAAGTTGAGCAATGTTGTCCCCGATTGGGTATGACAATTACGCGCAAGTATACGCGGTCAATAAGTAATAATAAGTAAGTACAGATATCGTTCCCACGGAGAATTAACAGATAAAAAGTCGCCGAAGCACTAGTCCATAATCATTTTAGTCTTATTTAAACGAGCGGTAAAGAGTTTTAATGAAAAATTAAATTAACTAGGCAAGAAATTAAACTTAAATTAATTAAACCTAAAGTAAAATCAGATAATGAAGGCATGAGATCCGAATTTCCCCTAATGATTCATCTAAATCAACATACTTCCAATTAGGTCAAATTAACCGTCAAAGTTTGTTAGCCGAGAACACGAAAGTGAGAGAAGGCCATCTTTCGATGCACCTACACCATATCATATGCAATCCACAGATGATAGATTGCACGTGAACACCCACATTATCTAAACCCCTATATGTCTATGTGATTTACAAATAATTAGGGTGTAAGGTCGAGTTCTCAATTGACTACGGGCGGCGGTTCGATATATGTCTATCCTAAGCACAAATCATACATTCAACGCCATGTAAACATACAATCACCCTCTACTACGATTAGATCTCAACCTACATTTCGTCTTTCAAGCCCACATAGGTTATCACAGTAATTGGTCTCGAATCAATTAATCAATTAAAGCACAAATCATAATAGACAATCACATAACGATAAACAGAACCAACATGGAAGGAAATCAATATAAACTACTCATCAGGTTCCATTGGTATCTCAAAATATAAGCTAACTCATATCATAAGTAGCTATATCATCCACATATTGAATAAGCATCATAAGAGTACAAATATGAATCAAAGAGAAAATAAGGATAGAAAATGCAAATCTGATTCCTCTTGATCAAAATATGAATCTTTGATGTTTCCAAATGTTTCAACCATCAAGTCTAATAAAACCCTAGAAACTAATTACATAAATTTAACTTAATCTACTCCTAAGCTAGGCAATAAATTAAAGAGAAAGAAAAGGGAAGAACAAGAACTAGGGCTAGCTCCCTTAAGGGGAGTATCACTTTAATATGTGCCAAATGAGCCCTTATATGCATCCCCAACCGAGCCTGCCTTGCTGCCCAACACAAACCAATCGGCCAGCTAAAAAAATAAGTTAACTAGAAATCAAGACTGACGCAGCTGCTCAGGCAAGGCCCTTAAAGCCGGCGCTGCTGTGCAGCAGGGAGATCTAGTTCTGCACTTTGTTTTTCTGCTGCACTTCTCTTGCTTTGATTCATGCTGCTCCATGCTTAAGTCCAGTGTCCTTGCTCCTTTTTATCACCCAATGCAATGCTTATTGTTCCATTCTTGTTGTATTCATAGCAGGCTATAAGTCCATTTCTATGCTTGATCCCTTTTTAGCACTTTTTGATCCTTTTTAGCTCAATTTGCACCCAGAGAGTTCCTAAACATGAAAATCACAAAAGAAAGCAAAAATGCATGAAAAGCTACGATAACACATGAGTTTAAGCAACAATAGAAGTGAGTTGACATCTAAATAAGTGGTTATAAAACCACTTATCAAATACCCCCAAACTTAAACGTTGTTTGCCCTCAAGTAACACAAACAAAACAAAACACAGATGCAATGCAAGTAACTATAATGTATGCAACCTACACTAGCATGAAAGTGAATCCAGGTCTCGATCAGAATTGATATTCAAATGCAATGCCTCAAAAAAATCACAGGCTAATCAAACAGATAAACTACCCAAGACAAGATCAAAAGCATAACCTTGCAAATCCAAATCTGTCAGCACTGATGTATTGTGCATTGTGTGCCTAGCAACCATTAAACATACATTAGAACAAATAAATCACATACTATGCTTCTTAGGGGGAAGAATAAGTTTAAACTCAAGAAAAGTAGTAAATCAGATAATTTCTAATTCAGCCTATACATTACTTAAGCTAAGAGTCAGCAGGGGGTTTATTATTCTATTTATTTACTCATGAGTACACATTCGACTGTGCAATGCCTAGTCCTCTTAGGCTTTTCAATGATATCCGTGTGTCGAGCTTTCAACCAACGACTCCCATACCAGACGCCTTAGGGCGCTAGGTGTAGAGACACCCCTAGGGCTTACTTGCTCGAATATCAAGGGCCACAGAACTCGACATAGCCGAAGTGTTTTATTCACAATCATTTTTCTTTTTCTCTTTTTTTTCTATTATTTTTCTATGCTTTTTTCTTTTCTTTTTCATAGGGGAGTGCGTCTTACGCTCCATCTCCCCACTTAGCATGCATACCCCCTGTTTTCCCCCAAACTTAAGCTTTTAACAGTCTTAGTTATTATCATATGATCACTAACTCTTTTATTAAAACACAAATTTCCCACTAGAAGACAAGTATATGAACATTTAAACTAAACATATCATGATGGATACTCTATCGTGCTAATTGGTTACACAGTATTTGATAGATAAAGATTTACATATATGACCTTAAAATCAAGCTTAAGTCTTAAATCGGTTCGAAAATTAAGAAATTTTAGTTTCCTCATAGGCCAAATAAATAACAGACCAACTTCAACCTGGATTTATGCAATATGTCCTAAAATAGATAACTAAAATAAAACAAAATTTTTTGAAAATTTTTGAAAATTTTAACAAAATATGCACAATACGACCTAAAAATATGACCTAACATGCACTATATGAACTAAACAATATGCAAAATGATATGAATTAAACTATATGCAAAATAGACCTAATACCCCCAAACTTAAAGTATTCAATGTCCTCATTGAAGGGTAAAAGGGTAAAAAGGAACTCCCCTAGTCAGACTCGTCATCCTCCTCCTCATCAATCTGCTCTGGTGGTGTGTCTGGAGGAGGGTACTGGCTGTCGGTGCCAAATGTAGGAAACTCTGCATGCACGCCCAACATCCCGAATGCCCGAGATAGAGACTGGGAGAACTCAAATGTGTAGGTCTGAAAGTCTGTGTATGTGGTATCCATTCGTCTCCTCAGTTGTCTGATCTCTCTCTGCTGACTAGCAAACTCTACGAGAGTTGGTCCGACTGCCTGCTGAGCCTACCCTGGAGCACCATCTGCTTCTTCTTCTTCTTCCTCATCCTCTTCATCAGAATCATCTCCCCTTACAAACCCCAGTCCTCGGGGATGCGATTCTGCCCCCTGCCAGATAATGTACTACTGGATGGCTGTATGATCAATATCGCGCATCGGGCGCTGCAACTCTTTATTATCCTAGACCATTCCAGCAGCCAAACATAAGAGTGTAATCACCGAGGCATGCAGAATCCCTTCTGAGGTGCTCCCCCTCATAAACTTCAGCATGGACTGATTTAGAATGTGTCCTATGTCAATCCGTCTATTCTTGATGATGTCGTAGAGTAGAGTAGCTCTCTCAGTAGTGACCTCAACATGATGGCTCGAAGGGAGAATGCTCGCACAAATGAAGCTGTACCAAGCCTTAGCATAGCGACTCAGGGCAGTCTGAGGGAAGCCAATCTTTCTATTCGTCCCTGAGTATGTTGTCCATTTGGTGCCCGATTTGCACATTTCCTTTATCAGTCTGTCCAGGTTAGTCTCATGACGCTGAGACTCGGCCCAATTTGTCGGGCTAGAAGGAATAGTGTCCAACTTAAATATCTCATTGATTGCTTCCTTTGTGTACGGAACCTGTTTCCCCCGCACGTATGATATCCCATTCTGTGTCTTATGTGTATTGGCATAAAACTCTTTCACAAGGGGAATAGGAGCTGACAGCGGTGTGGCCGCAACAAGCGCCCAGCCATGATCAATAATCTGCCTCTTTATATCCCATTCTGTGTCTTATGTGTATTGGCATAAAACTCTTTCACAAGGGGAATAGGAGCTGACAGCGGTGTGGCCGCAACAAGCGCCCAGCCATGATCAATAATCTGCCTCTTTATAAGCCCATCGTCCTTGCCCGACTTTAGTTCCCTCTTCTTCACACAGGTCTTTCTGTCCAAAACATTGATGTAGTAGCGTTGAGCAGTCAAGTCTATAAATCTGAAGGCGTCCAAGGTCTCGTGGGAACTACCCTCGCTATGCTCACTGCTCGGGGGAGGAGAAGGCAGTGATGTAGTGCGGATTTTCTTAGGCATGATGGCTGGCTTTGCAAATGATAGCATTGATGTCTTGAATCCCCCAAACTCTAAGCAATCCACCCAACTCTGTCAATTGCTCGACCCCCAAACTTTGTCAAAAATTAGCCCTCAACCCTCTGTCAGAACTTGATGCAATGCTCTCCGATGAAACCTAAAATTTGCCCCTTACTATCTGTGTCCTTGAGTTCTGATTTAGGTCTGATGAAGTGTGGCTTGGCGTCTGGTAGATGATCAGAAAAACCCTCACTGTCTAGAACACTTGCAAGCCCTTACTGCAATCCCCCTTGTCTTAAACAATGAACAAATGTATGAATACCAGTCCACAACCCTCTTTGGTCTTTGATCGAGCACGTGGTGTACCCTCCCTAACTACCTTATGTGCTTAGGGGCTTGACTGTGAATAGGTTGGGCGATGATGGAATAAGGTGGGAAGCTAGGGTTTCAGTAAAATGGAGAGAAGGGTGAGAGAATTAGATGAAGAGATGGAGAGATTTAGGGCTGTGATAGGAGGGTGGGTTTGGGTTTGATAAAAGATCAGATTCTGAGTGAGGGAGAGAGCTATAGGAGTTCTGTTGCAGGCTGCTGATTGTTAAATGAATTTGGGAAAAGAAATTAGGAATGACCGGTTTTGTTTTAAAAACGGGAAAGGGAATTAGGCGCAGCTGCGTAGGGGACAAGCACAAACTCGGCGCAACTGCTCAGCCTGCTGAATCCAAAAATTTTACCTGGGGATTGGGGCGGCCGCTCGGATGGTCAAGCATGTGTTGGCGCGGGCGCGCCAACGCTCAGAAAATTTCATTTGACCTGGCTTGCAGCTATTACATTGCAGTTGCCCATGAATCTTGCTACCCATTTGATTTTTTTACCATGACAAAGCACATAAACTTTATTAAATCACTACTACCAAAATTTTACTATGACTATTAATTATTAAGTGGAGAATTAATATAGAGGGAGAAAATTAAACATAAAAGGGGAGAATTATATGCATATGAGTTCCCAAAAATAAGTATCTGTGCATATATGCAATCTACTCATTACCAAAAATATATCCAATAAGCATCTATCGTCTCAAAAATATTTACAACATGCAAATGCATCGAAAATATGTCCATAACTTTAAAGTCCCCAAAAAAATTATACGCACTAATGCCTAAACCCAAAAATGTAGGCCATGAACTTTTAAAACCAAAAATGTTGAAAAATTTACAAATAAGAATTACATTACTTAGAATTAAACATGAGGGAGGGAAATAAAGATAAATAAGTATAATTAAACAGGTAGGGAGAGAGAGAAATGATGGAGTGCCTCCCATCGAGCACTCGGTTTATAGTCCGTTAGCTAGACTTTGTCTGACACTACTACCCGATCCCCCTACGATATTCGAGAAACCTGATAAGTGGCTTTTATGACCACTTATTCGGATAGTAACCAACTCATTCTGTTGCTTAAACTCAAGTATCGTTGTGTGTTTTATGTGTTTTTGCTTTGTTTTGTGATTTTCAGGTTTAGAAACTCTCCGGGTGCAAATTGAGCTTAAATTGAAATGGGCTTAAAGCATGAAGATAGCATGGGTGAGGAAGCAATGAAGGTGATGCCACGAGTCTAGAGGCCAAAAGGAGGAAGAATGGCATTTGAAGCAAAAATAGGAAGGAAATGCAATCCGGACATCATTTGGGGGGTTTATGTTCATTTCATGATCTTGGGTTGGAGCTTAGTTCATATTGTATAGCGTCTTCTAAGCTTTTTGAAACATCTTGAATCATCCCAATCGGAGTTCGGAGGAGAGAGTTATGCCCCGTATACCAACGGACGTTAAACTCCATGGTTTTGGGTTTCTATTGCACAGCTGCCACTTGGAGCTCAATTTCAGCCTTAATCCATCCATTATTTCTTAATGCTCAAAGAATGAAAGTTTTATAGCTCTTTGATAGCTTCGATTTGACAGGTGGAAGGCCTCGTAACTCCTCTCGGATCAAACGTTATGGCCGTTTTACCGGACGACTCTGCAGCAGAAAAGCCTTGGCGCGGGCGCGCGGATTCTAGTGCATTTTTGGGCGTGGCCGCGCCAGTCCCCAGCTGTGCCAGACTTGACTTTTCAATTGAACGAGACTTTGCTTTTGAGTGGGATATAAGGGGGCTCGTTTTGGGCAAGAAAGAGCATCAGATATACATGTATTGGCCTTAAGCCCTAGTTTTTCCTCTTTTTTCTCTTTCAATTCATTGTCTAGGAGTAGATTAGGTTAGACATAAGTGTTAGATTAGTTTAAAGCAGTTAGATTCTAGGGTTTGATTTGTATTGAAGATTGAAGCAAGAGGATTGACATCAAGGGTCCAAGCTTAGAGAAAGATTTGACATCTATATCCTTAATATCTCTTTGCTATTACATTGTATATTTAGATGATGTTATTGAATCTTGTGGATAATATACTTGAGTTATTTATGGCTTAAGATTATTTTGAGGTTCCAATGGAACCTTTTGAGTAGTTTACTTTGATATGCTTCCATGCTTGTCTCTTTGATTGTTATATGACTGTCTATTACGATTCGTGCTTGCATTGCTTAATTGATTCACGACCAATTACTGTGATAACCTATGTAGACTTGAAAGACAAAGCGTAGGTTTAGATCTAATCGTAGTAGCGGGTGATTATGCATTCACATGGCGTTGGATGTATGATTTGTGCTTAGGATAGACATATACCAAAGCGCCGTCCGTAGTCAATAGAGAACTTGACCTTAAACCCTATTTATTTGTAAACACCACAGACATATAGGAGTTTAGATAAAGTGGGTGTTCACGTGCATTCTATCATTTGTGGATTGCATGTGATATGGAGTAGGTGCATCAAAAGATGGCCTTCTCTCACGTTCATGTTCTCGGCTAACTATCTTAACTATTAATTTGACCTAATTGGAAGTATGTCGATTTAGACGAATCATTAAGGAAAATTGGAATCTCTTGTCTTCGTTATCTAATTTTAACTATAGAATTAATTAGTTTAAGTTAATTGCTTGCCTAGTTTAACTTAGTTTTAATTCATTCTCTTTACCATCCGTTTAAATAAGACTGAGATGATTATGTGCTAGTGCTTTGGCGATCTTTTATCCATTAATTCCTCATGGGAACAATATCTTTACTTACTCTTTATTACTCATTGGCCGCGTATACTTGCGCGTTAATTGTGTCATCTAAATCGGACCAACAAGTTTTTGGCGCCGTTGCGCGTATACTTGCGCGTTAATTGTGTCATCTAAATCGGACCAACAAAACCCTCCATCCATTAGAACTGCCATGTACTTTTGGAGGCTTCCCAACATGAGAGGCTTCGGATTTAAACTACCTAGCATATGATTTGTATAAGAATTCCCCATTGTGAAGGTTGGGGAGCTGGGAACTTCTTCCGTTGTGTTTGTAAAGTGATCAGGGCACTAAGGCATAGACCACACAACGGGCTCTTCTTCAATTCTCTCTTCTTCAGACCACCATGGTTTCCAGAATGTGGACTCTCTCATTTCATTGAGATCCATATCTGTGATGTGACTTCCAAGGGGATAAGGGTGTGCAAACTTCATTGGCTTTTCCAACTTCGGCTGAGAAGGCTCTTGGGGTATTGTCACGGTTGGTTCATACTTTTCCACATTCCCAATTGTCTCCTCTATATCCATTGCCTTCAGCTCGTTCAGTTGCAAGTGCATTTTCGGTTCTCCATCAGTTTCAGCATCCAAGTCATAGCACCAAGTATTCTGAAGGCCTTTGCTCACGACTTCCACTACTTGAGATAATTGATTCTGAAGATTCTGAGTCTTTATCCCTTGCTCAATCAATTCCTCTTTCATTAAGGCCATGCTAATTTGATCCGCCCATCTCTGAAGATTTTGAATTGACTTTGCTTGTTCAATCAAGGTCTCCTTCACTGCTGTTATGCCACATCCCTCCTCCAAGCTTTCCTTTTCTATGTCACCCTCAAAATCTATGAATTGAGGCTCATAAGTTGGAGTCTAGAATGTGCATTCTGGTGCGTATGCTGGATTTGGGTCCCAGTAGTGGTCTTGATAATAGCTCCCTGAGGCCTCTGGGTGATTCCCCACATCTTGATGATAATCGGGATCCTCATTGTGGTTGAAGTAATCACCCCCAAACTGGTCTTGTCCAAAATTGATGGGGCACTGATGGCTAATATAGCTTCCAGCACAATAGTCATAAGTCACTGCCTTCTCTTGACTCGGTTGGGCTGTAACAGTGTCCAACTTCCTTGAGAGAACATCTAGCTGTGCTGATAATGTTACAATTGGGTTGAGTCCATCAGTGTATGTTTCCCTTGGTTGCTCTTTCCTTGTGTAACACCATGGATAGAAATTTAGATCCATTGTACCTGAAAAGAGAATATAGGAAGAGAATTAAAACAAAAATAAAATGTTTAAATTAAGACTAATTGGATTGAAACTAATGTTGGCAAACAGTTATCAAATTAATTCCCCGGCAACGGCGCCAAAAACTTGTTGGACCCCCATTAGGTATGACAATTACGCGCAAGTATACGCGGTCAACAAGTAATAATAAGTAAGTACAGATATCGTTCTTACGGAGAATTAACAGATAAAAAGTCGCCAAAGCACTAGTCCATAATCATTTCAGTCTTATTTAAACGAGTAAAGAGTTTTAATGAAAAACTATATTAACTAGGCAAGAAATTAAACTTAAACTAATTAAACCTAAAGTAAAATCAGATAATGAAGGCATGAGATCCCAATTTCCCCTAATGATTCATCTAAATCAACATACTTCCAATTAGGTCAAATTAACCGTCAAAGTTTGTTAGCCGAGAACATGAAAGTGATAGAAGGCCCTCTTTCGATGCACCTACTCCATATCACATGCAATCCACAGATGATAGACCGCACGTAAACACCCACATTATCTAAATCCCTATATGTCTATGTGATTTACAAATAATTAGGGTGTAAGGTCAAGTTATCAATTGACTACGGGCGGCGCTTCGGTATATGTCTATCCTAAGCACAAATCATACATTCAACGCCATGTAAACATACAATCACCCTCTACTACGATTAGATCTCAACTTACATTTTATCTTTCAATCCCACATAGGTTATCACAGTAATTGGTCTCGAATCAATTAATCAATTAAAGCACAAACCATAATAGACAATCACATAACGATAAACAGAACCAACATGGAAGGAAATCAATATAAACTACTCATCAGGTTCCATTGGTATCTCAAAATATAAGCTAACTCATATCATAAGTAGCTATATCATCCACATATTGAATAAGCATCATAAGAGTACAAATATGAATCAAAGAGAAGATATGGATAGAAAATGCAAATCTGATTCCTCTTGATCAAAATATGAATCTTTGATGTCTCCAAATGTTTCAACCATCAAGTCTAATAAAACCCTAGAAACTAATTACATAAATTTAACTTAATCTACTCCTAAGCTAGGCAATAAATTAAAGAGAAAGAAAAGGGAAGAACAAGAACTAGGGCTAGCTCCCTTAAGGGGAGTATCACTTCAATATGTGTCAAATGAGCCCTTATATGCATCCCCAACCGAGCCTGCCTTGCTGCCCAACATGAACCAATCGGCCAGTTAAAAAAATAAATCAACTGGAAATCAAGACCAGCGCAGCTGCGCAGGCAAGGCCCTTAAACCGGCGCAGCTGCGCAGCAGGGATATCAGGTTCTGCACTTTATTTTTCTGCTGCACTTCTCCTGCTTTGATTCATTCTACTCCACGCTTGAGTCCAGTGTCCTTGCTCCTTTTTATCACCCAATGCAATGCTTCTTGTTCCATTCTTGTTCTATTCATCGCATGCCATAAGTCCATTTTAGCGCTTTTTGATTCTTTTTAGCTCAATTTGCACCCGGAGAGTTCCTAAACATGAAAATCACAAAAGAAAGCAAAAATGCATGAAAAGCTACGATAACACATGAGTTTAAGCAACAATATAAGTGAGTTGACATCTAAATAAGTGGTTATAAAACCACTTATCAAGCAACTAACTAAACGGTCAATTCTAGAACATAAGATTAGGATAGTTTGAAGTTCCAAAGGTCTTTAGGGGGAAACTAATACTGTAACAGGGGCAACAAATGGAAGGTGGAAAATACTTTAAGCCATCACGTCACATAAAGAGTTGCCTTGTATGTGACGCCCCCAAAATAGGTTCAATACCAACCCATTCTGAGTCGCCAAATACATGGTACAGAATCCAAATACTATCTTTCATATCAAACGGTCGTGCAGAATACGACCCACAATTGTGAGTGTCAATACAGACATATAGAAAATATTAACATTCAAACTAAGTCCTTACATTTATTATCACATTATTTTAAAAAAAAAATAGTGAGGACTTCTACAGCTCTAACTCGGACCATCACTCCATTCCCCGACTAGTACCCGCGATATTCTCATTTCCTGAAGAGAACAATGAAAGAAAAGGGTGAGCTCAACTAGTCCAGTAAAGAATATTATGACTAAGATAATGAAGAATAAATTATCGTTAGTCTTCAACAAATCAGATAAAACATTATGGACAACCAGTTTTAGATCAACAACTGCAGCGGAAATGACAATTCATTAGAAGAGTTAAGTAGAGAATGATGTCTACTATCTTCTATAATTTAAAAGTCCATCATCAATATTTTATCCCTGTAACATCAATCAATATCCATCTCGAATCAAATATTCATCTTTTGCACTACGGCCAAAGATATTCATTTGTATCACCAGTTGGTCATGTTCATCTCAACACCTATCCATATTTGCACTACGGGCCAAAGATATTCATCTGGTAATCATTCATCTTTGCACTACAGGCCAAAGATATTCATCAAGTAATCATTCATCTTTACACTACAGGCTAAAGATATTCAGTTATATCACCATTTAGGACTAAGGATGATGAAAAACAATACGAATAACGAATTCAGTGAGATAAAGGACAAATATTAGAGAATTTATCTAGAGTTCAAGAATGAAGATCAAAACCTGGATCCAATCAAAGATGATTTGAAAGAAAAAAAAATATTTTTTTACAGTGAATAGTACCCTATGAATAGTAACTTATGAATAGTAACTTGTGAATAGTAACTTATGAATAGTAACTCGACATGAAAAGATAAAAAATTTCACAAGAAAGTTCAGACCAATTTTCCAGTGAAATGATATTAGATGAAGGGCAAAACTCAAGAAATTTCTGATCATTTCAGAAATTATAGAAGCAATACTTACCGTAGTAAGTTTAGAGTTAGGAATCTCAAATGAAACAATATACGAAACTGCAATTTGATTTTCACCCGTCAGGCGGTAGTCTGCTCAGACAGATTATTTCTATAATTTAATAACAACTGAATACGAAGGGTTATTCACCAGGCATGAGGTAGTCCGCGTAGACAGGTTATTCCCACAGAATAATAAAGAATGGAATAACAACAGGATTTCACCATGCATGCGGTAGTCCGCGTAGACAGGTTATTCCAACAGAATAATCAAGAATGGAATAACAACCCTTATGAGTATTGAAAGAAAATAACTCTTTTCATGAATACGAAAGAAATAATACCCCTTACCTTAAAAATTTGGAGACTGCACTAGTGTAATAGCAGAATACTCTTCTTCTTTCTTTTTTATTCTCTCCATACTTTCTCTCTCTATAGCTTTAGTGAATTGGTGAGAAATAATGAAGAAATAAGCTTCTATTTATAGGCTCGACAGAGTAAGGGTAAAATAGTCTTTTTATCATAATTTATAACATCATCGATTATATCATCGATCCTATGACATCATTGCTTACCTCATCGCTCCGATGACATCCTTGCTTATCTCATCGCTCTGATGACATCATTGTTTGCATCATAAGAGTTCAAATTCAATTTGCACTCTTCCACCTCGTTTAACTTTTATACCATAAATTTACTATAATAATGTTACCATTCAAATTATAAAAATCATACTATTATATAATCACATCATACTACTATAATGTAATATTATAATAATATATTTGAATAAATTATTTTATCGGACAAGATAAAATACCAACTTTCAACAAATGTCAAATGTTAAAAATTCCTCCATTTAAATCCACATTGAATAAATATTTCGTTATCATATATATCAAAATTTAATTATTCACAAATAATATTACAGAACTACAATATTGACAACCAGGTCGTTCCCAGGAAAGAGGGGGCCTTCCGATAAGGATTTCTCCTTACTGGCACGCAATTAATCAACCTCTTTCCTAGGCAAAACTTCCTTAGACATTGCCAATAATGTTATCTAATAATATTATTCAAATAATATGAATTATTGATTTGATAATTTGAAATAATGTGCAATGACAATTATTGAATCAATAATATAAAATAGCAAAGTAGCACTTATTGATATAAAATATCAACGTAGCAAATATTAAACCAATAAAATATTATGCAATTATTGAATCAATAATATAAAATATTGAACAGTAATTACTGTAACAATAATTGAGTAAGTGCCTTCCTACGTAAGAATCAATAATTTGAAATACTGTGCAATACCGTGTGCTACTGTGCAACACCACGTATTACTGTATTTTAACCACCGGGTATTTCAACAGTACTAATGGTAACAGTTTTGCTGTTATTTTTATAAAAAGGTTACTTCTGTCACTTTCTATATCCGATATTCATTCCGTTGTGGGGTCCACCATTGACTGCGCCGTCGTACGAATGTTCTCCGACAAAAAGAATATTCCTCGACCAAACGAATATTCCCCGACACAACGAATATTTTATAACCACTTACTTACTTTGTAAACTCTGCACATTTCACCCATAACTTATCACATTTATCAAATCAACACCTTACTATTTCAAAATAATATATAAAGAAAATTAAATCTTATTCATAAAATTTGGGGTCTTACATTATACCCATAAAATATGGCGACGGGTTAGAGTATTTTTCACCTTACTTTCGCTGCACTCATTGCAGTATTGGTTGTCCACTAAAGACCTTGAAAACTTCCAAGAATACTAATCGCAAATTCTATAACTGACCGGTTGATTAGTTGCTCTGCTTTGTTCATTCATATATAGTTCATTGCACTTTATGTATTTTCTGTTTTAAAAGGAAAAGAGATGTAATACTATTAAGTAGGAATCTTAAGCGGGGAAGGAAAACTTATAAATGTCCCAAAATGTGGTTGCGGGGACAGATTGTGACGAAAGCCAACACCTCGCAACGACTTATTCACATTGACTTTGAGTGTTAATGTTGCATGATACCATGCTGATGCTATCCTATGTTGTTCCTACACCTTGTAACTATTATCATCAACATACCCCTAGCCAGTTCAATTAAGACGGTCTACATATTTGATGGTTAATGGAATGATATTTGTACTATAAAATGTATAGTTATAATTGAGTGTATTGAGAAAAGAGTGCCATATTGAGTTTATTGAATATGGAGATCAAACTAACTTAGTTCATTTTACCAATGCAAAACTAAGTATATGCTACTTAGTTTATGAGAACTAGTATTTGAAATATATATGGGGACTACTATTCGACATTCACTCCTATGCGTCAAACGAGTTTCAAAGTATAGTACATATATGTATATATATATATATATATATATATATATATATATATACATATAGTACTTATTGAATTTCTTGAATATTGCGGCAAACTAAACAAATGCTACTTAGTTTATTTTACCAATGAAAAACTAAGTAAGTGCTACTTAGTTTATCAAAACTGTTATTTGGAATATATATGGGGACTACTATTCGACATTCACGACTAAGAAAGTGCTACTTAGTTTATGAGAAATTAATTGTATTTAATTTAATTTAATTTATTTTATTTCATGTATTGTATTTTATTTATTATTTATTATTTACTATTTATTTATTAGTTATTATTTATTGGTTATTGGTTATTATTTATTATTTATTGGTAATTGGTTATTGGTTATTATTTATTATTTATAATTTATTTATTATATTTATTATTTATTTTAATTCAATTCAATTTATTATTATTATTTATTTAATTTTATTATATTATATTATATTTTATTATTATAATATCTAATTTTTAAAATTTATTTTATTTAATAAACTAATTTCAGCAATTTATTTTAGTAGTAAGAAACTAAGTAAATGCTACTAAGTTTATTTTAATATTGGGAAACTAATTAAATAATAAATAAATATACTTATAGGGCCCACAAATTTTGCAATTGAAGAATTCTGACAGAAATTCCGTCGGGAATTCCGTCAAAAATATCAAATATCACATTTCGTAATCTAACTACTATAAACAAACACATACAATAATTTGATAGTATGCCCACTATAATTTCACAATTTCCCCAATTTCACAATTTCAGAATGCCCAATAATTTGACATATAATGCCCAATTCACAGTATGGCATGCCCAATTTCACAATTTCAGAATAGCAAACATGTCCAAACAAATTCAACACAATCAATAACTCAAGTAGCAAAACAAAATATAGTAAACTCTAATGAAAATAATATCCCAATTTCATCAAAACATTATAGTAAACCCTAATGAAAACAATATCCCAATTTCATCAAAACAATATAGTAAACCCTAAATTAAGCACAAATTTTAGCAAAATATACTAAACCCTAAATTAACAAAATATAGTCAACCCTAAATTAAACACAAATTTTAACAAATTAAACCAAATATACAAAAATAAAATTAACCCTTCAAGAACCTGTACAGTGGTGGCTGGTGGAGGAAGGGGCTGTGGCTGGTGGCGGCGGCAGTGCAGTGGCTGGTGGTGGCGGCATGAGGTGGTCACTGGCGGCAGGAGGTATTTGCAGGTGGCAGAAGGTGGCGGCGGCAGCAGTGCAGTGGCTGGTGGAGGAAGGGGGTGGCTGGCGGCAGGAGGTCGTGGTTGGTGGTGGTGGTGGCTAGTGGCTGGTGCCGGTAGGAGGTGGAGACGGCATGATAGGGAAGAGAGGGAAGAGAGAGAGAGCGAGAGAGATATAGCGAGAGAGAGAGAGAGAGAGAGAGAGAGAGAGAGAGAGAGAGAGAGAGAGAGAGAGAGAGAGAGAGAGAAATAAGAAATGAGAGAATGAGAGGAGGAGAATGAGAGGAGGCGCTGGAGAAGAAGATGCTCACTTAGGTTTTAATCCTTATTTTCGATGGAATTTCTGTCAAATTTAATTCCCTCGAAAATAGAGTATCTTCGACGTAATTATTCCCTCGAACTTACCTTTATTTCGTCGACTTTAGCTTTCTCGCTGACAGGAAATCTGGCGCCACTGAAGATCAACTAGTTTCGACGGATTTTTGTCAAAATTATATTAATTTCGAGGGACTTATCTTCGACGGAGGTTTCCGTCAGAAATAACATAATTTCGATTGAAATTATTCTATCGAGGATTAATCTGTCGGAAATAACCGATTTTCTTGTAGTGAGGGTTTAAAGGTACCCGAATTTGGGGGTGTCACAGCCGTCGAGGGCAGTTTCCGATTGAGGAAGTCTCGCACCGTGATTATAATATCTGAGGATATTTCATGGCACATACTAGTATAATATGTAAGACCCCAAATTTTATGAATAAGATTTAATTTTCTTTATATATTATTTTGAAATAGTAAGGTGTTGATTTAATAAATGTGATAAGTTATGGGTGAGATGTGCAAAGTTCACAAAGTAAGCAAGTGGTTATAAAATATTCGTTGTGTCGGGGAATATTCGTTTGGTCGAGGAATATTCTTTTTGTCGGAGAATATTCATACGACGGCGCAGTCATTGGTGGACCCCACAACGGAATGAATGTCGGATATAGAAAGCGACAGAAATAACTTTTTTATATAATAACGGAAAAACTGTTACCGTTAGTACTGTTGAAATACCCGGTGGTTAAAATACAGTAATACGCAGTGTTGCACGGTATCACACGGTATTGCACAGTATTTTGAATTATTGATTCTTACGTAGGAAGGCACTTACTCAATTATTGTTACAGTAATTACTGTTTAATATTTTATATTATTGATTCAATAATTGCATAATATTTTATTGGTTCAATATTTGCTATGTTGATATTTTATATCAATAAGTGCTACTTTCCTATTTTATATAATTGATTCAATAATTGTCATTTCACATTATTTCAAATTATCAAATTAATAATTCATATTATTTGAATAATATTATTAGATAGCATTATTGGCAATGTCTAAGGAAGTTCTGTCTAAGAAAGGGGTTGATTAATTGCACGCCAGTAAGGAGAAATCCTTATCGGAAGGCCCCCTCTTTCCTGGTAACGACCTGGTTGTCAATATTGTAGTTCTGTAATATTATTTGTGAATAATTAATTTTTGATATATATGATAAGAAAATATTTATTCAATGTGGATTTAAACGGAGAAATTTTTAACACGTGACATTGTTGAAAGTTGGTATTTTATCTTGTCCGATAAAATAATTCATTCAAATATATTATTATAATATTACATTATAGTAGTATGATGTGATTATATAATAGTATGATTTTTATAATTTTAATGGTAACATTATTATAGTAAATTCATGGTATAAAAGTTAAACGAGGTAGAAGAGTGCAAATTGAATTTGAACTCTTATGATGCAAACAATGATGTCATCGGAGTGATGAGGTAAGCAATGATGTCATCGGAGCGATGAGGTAAGCAATGATGTCATAGATCGATGATGTCATAAATTATGGCGAAAAGACTATTTTACCCTTACTCTGCCGAGCCTATAAATAAAAGCTCATTTCTTCATTATTTCTCACCATTTCACTAAAGCTATAGAGAGAGAAAGTATAGAGAATAAGAGAGAAAGAAGAAGAGTATTCTGCTATTACGCTAGTGCAGTCTCCAAATTTTAAGGTAAGGGGTATTATTTCTTTTGTATTCATGAAGAGAGTTATTTTCTTTCAATATTCGTAAGGGTTGTTATTTCATTCCTTATTATTCTGTTGGAATAACCTATCTACGCGGACTATCGCATGCATGGTGAAATCCTGTTGTTATTTTATTCTTTATTATTCTGTGGAAATAACCTGTCTACGCGGACTACCGCATGCTTGGTGAATAACCCTTCGTATTCAGTTGTTATTAAATTGTGAAAATAATCTATCTGAGCGGACTACCGCCAGACGGGTGAAAATCAAATTGCAGTTTCGTATATTGTTTCATTTCAGATTCTTAACTGTAAACTTACTACGGTAAGTATTACTTCTATAATTTCTGAAATGATCAGATATTACTTGAGTTTTGCGCTTCATTTAATATTATTTCACTGGAATATTGGTCTGAACTTTCTTGTGAAATTTGTATCTTTTCATGTCGAGTTACTATTCACGAGTTACTATTTACGAGTTACTATTCACGGGGGGTACTATTCACGGTAAAAAAATTTTGTTCTTCCAAATCATCTTTGATTGGAACCAGGTTTTGATCTTCATTCTTGAACTCTGGATAAATTCTCTAATATTTGTCCTTTATCTCACTAGATCCGTTATTCGTATTATTTTTCTTCATCCGCAGTTCTAAATGGTGATATAACTGAATATCTTTGGCCTGTAGTGCAAAAATGAATAATTATGTGATGAATATCTTTGGCCTGTAGTGCAAAGATGAATGATTAGCTAATGAATATCTTTGGCCCGTAGTGCAAAGATGGACAGATGTTAAGATGAACATGACCAACTGATGATACAAATGAATATCTTTGGCCCGTAGTGCAAAGATGGATATTTGATTCGAGATGTATATTGATTGATGTTACAGGGATAAAATATTGATGATGGACTTCTAAATCAAAGAAGATAGTAGACATCATTCTCTACTTAACTCTTCTAATGAATTGTTATTTTCGCTGCGAATATTAATCTAAAACTTGTTGTCCATAATATTTTATCCGATTTATTGAAGGTTAACGATAATTTATTTTTCATTATCTTAGTCATAATATTCTTTACTGGGCTAGTTGAGCTCATCCTTTTCTTTTATTGTTCTCTTCAGAAAATGAGAATATCGCGGGTATTAGTCGGAGAATAGAGTGATGGTCCGAGTTAGAGCTGTAGAAGTCCTCACTATTTATTTTATTTAAAATAGTGTGATAATAAATGTAATGAGGACTTCGTTTGAATGTTAATATTTTTTACATGTCTGTATTGACACCGTATTTTGCACGACCGTGTGATATGAAAAATTGTATTTGAATTTTGTTAAGTGTATTTAGCGACTCAAAATAGGTTGAGTATTGAACCTATTTTGGGGGCGTCACATAATATATATATATATATATATATATATATGTGTGTGTGTGTGTGTGTGTGTGTGTGTGTGTGTGTGTGTGTGACTATATGTGTGTGTGTATATATATATATATATATATACACGTGTGTGTGTGTGTAATCATTAAGTGATGTGATTAAGAAATGAAAATAAAATGAGAAGAGATCAACTTGTAATAGTTAATCATTTTATATAAAATGTAAGTGAGACATTAAGTTTATTAAATAACTTAATAGTTAATGTAATAATTAAATAAATAATTATTTAATTATATAAGAAAGGAAATTAGATTGAATGTGAACCTTTTTGTATTATAAATGCGTCAAGTGAATTACTTGATATGTATACATTATATTTATTAAGTGAATTGTTTAATTACAATTTATGGAAAGAAGTAAGAAAATTAAATTATAAATTTTAAAAGAGTTATTTAACTAATTATGGAATTATAAATTCTTCTTGTTCAATATGATATATGTGATTTTAAATAAATAATTTAATCTAAATATGATATATGTAATAATAATAATGTATATATTAATGGACATGAAATATTGAAAGTATTGCAATTATAATGTATATATGTAATGATTTGATAAGTAAGGTCTTAATATATTTATATGTGGGTAATTAGAATATGCATGTGCTGGGAGCCAAACTGGGACTTAAAAAAATAGGGAGGCTAAGATTAGTAGTGGAATATAAGCTGATTCAATTAACATGTCTGAGTCATATGTAATCAGGCATGAGGTGGCAACATTTGGGTTAATCAAGAGTGACACTAATTCATAACAAGCATGAGCTGTTAATGAATTGTGTAAAGTGGAGTTTGTAGTGTTCAACTGATATCTTAAAGGAGTCATAAGAGCTGATCATCCGTCCCATTCCAACTATTTCTATCCCATTTGTTGCTCTTTAAACTAATGAACCTACACACCCCATTCGGACAAAACCAAGTTTATGATTCCCTAAGGCTGCTTTGGTTCCGCTAGAAGAGGTCAGAGGTTCAAGAGAATTAAAGTTTCAGCAGGATGGAAATTTCTAATTGACATTGAAGCTACAATTAAGCACTAGTAAACTGAAAATCTGCAGTATGTCATGAGTTTTATAAAGTTTACATAAATTAGTTGGTTATTAGGGTTTTAAAGTTATAATTGAGCTACAGTTGGACAATTGATTGGGCTAATACTTAGAAGGAGAGTACTTGTTGTTGTGCGGAGTAATAAAGGAGAAATCCAGATTTAAACATGTACAAGTGTCCCTGGCCTCTTTTCCAAAAATGGGTGCACATGTGATGTGTTGGATATATATATATATATATAAATGAATGAAATAAAATCAATAGGTGTGACCTTTGGTTCATACCTTTTCAAAGGGATGTAACCTTTCAAAGGGATATATATTTTCAAAGGGATGTATCTTTTCAAAGGGATGTAACCTTTCAAAGGGATGTATCTTTTCAAAAGGATGTAACCTTTCAAAAGGATGTAACCTTTTCAAAGGATGTATATCTTCAAAGGGGTAAAAAACCTATAAATAGGTTCCAAATCTACCCAAAACAAGAACTTCAACTTGAACTTCAATCCTTCTCAAGTTCTTAAAAATTAAATTCATTCCAAGCATTCTAGCATTATCAGTTTAGTTTTCTAGTAATTTTTATAGTTATTTGAGCGAGAATTCTGAGCATTATGTTGGTTCGTTGAGTATACTATTTGGAGTGCTACTATAGTATACAGTGTCATTGTATCCTAGAAGACAAGTGCTATCAACTCTGAGCACCAATACGGAGGACATAATTGTCTTAAGGACATAGTACTTGTACTGACAATAATTTGAGATAAGTTAATATATATATATATATATATATATATATATATATATATAGTTTTCATCTTCAGATTAATAACAATCTTAAGATAATTATTATTTCTATATATTTGAGATATGGCTACCGATATTCTATCTATGATCGGTTATTCTTCTTCTACACCTTCTATTCCAAATGTTCATGTGAACCATGGTGAAAAACCAGAAAAGTTTAATGGAACAGAGTTTAAAAGATGGCAACAAAATATGTTGTTCTATCTTACTACCTTAAACTTGGCAAGGTTTCTTCGTGAAGATTCCCCTATGCTCAAGGAAGATGAAACGGATAGGCAAGTGGTTGCTGCAGTTGATGCATGGAAACATGCAGACTTTCTATGTCGAAATTACATCCTTAATGGATTGGACAACACATTATACAATGTGTATAGTTCTATCAATTTTGCAAGAGAATTATGGGATTCCTTGGATAAGAAATATAAAACTGAAGATGCTGGCACGAAGAAGTTCGTAGTTGGCAGGTTTTTGGACTATAAGATGGTGGATTCCAAGGCTGTCATCAACCAAGTTCAAGAACTACAGGTAATTCTGCATGAAATACATGCAGAAGGTGGTATGTCTTTAAGTGAGTCTTTTCAAGTTGCTGCAATAATTGAAAAATTACCTCCAATGTGGGGAGATTTTAAGAATTATCTCAAGCATAAACGCAAAGAGATGAAACTTGAAGACTTAATGGTAAGATTAAGGATAGAAGAGGACAACCGTGCTTCTGAGAAGAAAACAGGAAAGACCTTTGTGGAGTATAAAGCCAACATGGTGGAACAAGGTCCGAAGTTTAAAAAGAGAAAGTTCAACAGCAATGGACCTCAACAGGGAGTAAATAAAAAGTTCCAAGGCAAATGTTTCATTTGTGACAAGCTCGGACATAGAGCAAGGATTGTCGAAAACGCAAAGACCAGAACAAGAAGTCTGCACAAGCCAATGTAACGGAAGTGGAAGGACTTCGTCAAGATGTTTCTAAAATGAACCTTTCAGCGGTCGTTTCAGAAGTAAACATGGTTGAGAATCCAAGAGAATGGTGGGTATATACTGGAGCAACCCGCCATGTATGTTCTGACAAGAAGATATTCTCCACATATCAAGAAATTGATAATGAAGAACAATTATATATGGGAAACTCTTCATCATCCAAGATTGCTGGACAAGGCAATGTAGTTCTGAAGATGACATCTGGCAAGGAACTCACCCTCAACAACGTGCTTCATGTGCCTGATATTAGGAAGAATTTAGTGTCAGGATCCCTTCTTAGTCAAAAGGGATTTATATTAGTATTTATATACGACAAGTTTGTCCTAACTAAAAATGGGATGTATGTGGGGATGGGATACATGAGCAATGAGCTCTTCAAAATGAATGTAATGACTATTGTACCTTTCAATATTAATAAAATTACATCTTCTGCTTATATGATTGAGTCATCTAATTTATGGCATGATAGATTAGGACATGTTAATTATAATACTATTCATAGATTAATTAATATGGAATGTTTGCCAAAATATGAGATTAACTCTAATCATAAATGTGAAATTAGCGTTGAGGCAAAACTTCAAAAATCTTCTTTTAAATCAATTGAAAGAAGTACTGAACCTCTTGAATTAATACATACTGATATTTGTGATTTAAAGTATATACAAACAAGAGGAGGAAAGAAATCCTTTATTACTTTTATAGATGATTGTACAAGATATTGCTATGTTTACTTATTGAGAAGTAAAAATAAGGCTTTGGAAATGTTTATACATTACAAAAATGAGGTTGAGAACCAACTTGATAAAAAGATCAAGATGGTTAGAAGTGATAGAGGAGGAGAATATGAATTTTCTTTTGTTGAAATTTGTTCACAACATGGTATAATACACCAAACAACTGAACCTTATTCTCCACAACAAAATGGTATTGCAGAAAGAAAGAATAGAACTTTGAAAGAAATAATGAATGCATTATTATGAAGTTCTGGGCTACCTCAGAATTTGTGGGGGGAAGCAATTCTTTCAGCAAATTATATTCTCAACCAAATACCTCAAAAGAAGTCTAATGCTTCACCCTATGAATTATGGAAAGATTGTAAGCCGTCCTATAAACACTTAAAAGTGTGGGGGTGTTTAGCAAAAGTAATGGTACCTCCACCCAAAAAAGTAAAAATAGGACAGAAAACAATAGATTGTATATTCATTGGTTATGCTAATAATAACAGTGCATATAGATTTTTGGTTAATAAATCAAAAATAGAGGATATACATGAAAATAGTATTATTGAGTCAAAAGATGCTGAATTCTTTGAAACAATATTTCCTAACAAAAAGGAATAAGAGCCAAGTTCTAATGAACAAGAAACGAGTTCAAGTAAAAGAACTTATGACGCTGTTAATAACGGTGATCATGGATTAGAAGATGTTGATGAACCTAGACGTAGTAAACGTTCTAGAACATCAAAATCTTATGGTCCCGATTTTCTAAGTTATATGTTAGAAAATGAGCCTCAAACTTATAAACAAGCAGTATCGAGTCCAGAAGTTCCATATTGGAAAGAGGCTATAAATAGTGAAGTAGAATCCATTCTGCACAATCATACGTGGGAATTAGTAGATCTCCCACCAGGCTCTAAACCTCTTGGATATAAGTGGATATTCAAGAAGAAAATGAAAGCAGATGGATCTATTGATAAATATAAAGCAAGACTTATAATCAAAGGATACAGGCAAAAGGAGGGCTTGGATTATTTTGATACTTATTCTCCTGTGACAAGAATATCCTCAATTAGGATGTTAATAGCCATTGCAGCTATTTATAATTTAGAGATACATCAAATGGATGTAAAAACAGCTTTCTTGAATGGAGATTTAGAAGAAAAAATCTACATGGAAGAACCAGAAGGATTTATTGTTCCAGGACAAGAAAAGAAAGTTTGTCGGCTGATGAAGTCTCTTTATGGATTAAAACAAGCACCTAAACAATGACATAAAATGTGACGCCCCCAGAATAGGTCCATTCAACCCAACCCATTCTGAGTCGCCAAATACATGGTACAGAATTCAAATACAAACTTTATATCATACGGTTGTGCAAAATACGACCACACAACTGTGAGTCTCAATACAAATATGTAGAAAATATTAAGATTCAAACTAAGTCCTCATTACAATTATTATCACACTATTTATCAGAAATAGTGAGGACTACTACTGCTCTAACTCGTACCATCACTCTGTCCCCCGACTAGTTCCCGCAACATTCTCATTTCTGAAGAGGACAACAGATGAAAAGGGTGAGCTCAACTAGCCCAGTAAAGAATATTATGACTAAGATAATGGAAAATAAATTATCGTTAGTCTTCAACAAATAAGATAAAATATAATGGACAACTAACTTTAGATCAATATTCGCAGCGGAAATAACAATTCATTAGAAGAGTTAAGCAGAGAATCAAGTCTACTATCTTCTATGATTTAAAAGTCCATCATCAATTTTTTATCCCTGTAACATCAATCAATATACATCTCGAATCAAATATTCATCTTTGCACTACAGGCCAAAGATATTCATTTGTATCATCAGTGGTCATGTTCATCTCAACACCTGTCATCTTTGCTCTACAGGCCAAAGATATTCATCAAGTAATCATTCATCTTTGCTCTACAGGCCAAAGATATTCAGTTACATCACCTTTTAGGACTGAGAATGATGAAAAACATTTAAAAAAACGAATCCAGTGAGATAAAAGACAAAGACTAAGGATTCGTATTTTAGTATATCCAATTCAAAAATACCTCGTAATAATCAATTATGGAGCAAAATTCAAGAATAGAGCTCAAAACTTGGATACAATCAAAGATAGTAACCTTAACAAGCAATTTGGACAAATAGAAGAAAATTTAATTTTTTCGTGAATAGTGCCGTATACGTGAATAGTGTCGTATACGTGAATAGTAACCCCGACGGAAAAAGTAAGAATTTCAACATAAAATCCATAACAATATTTCTGTATAATGATATTGAAAAGAATAATATCATTTACGAAAGAAAATAACATCCCTTACCTCAAAAAGATAGTACCTCTGACTGGAATATCGGATATAATACCGAAGAAAACTTGCGCTGAATACTAATACTCAAAGTATTGAAATACTCACAAAAATACGCTCGATATTATATAGAGAGAAAACTTCTGATTCTGGTGTGATTTTCAATTCTAACCTAAGCACCCTATTTATAGGAAAAGCTTAGGATGCCAAAGGAGACTAAAATAATAAAATAATATTATTTTTTCAAAATTTTCGCCGCCTGGCGGCTAAAAATTTTAGATTTTCAACAACAAAAGTGGGGCCCACCATTAAAATAATATTTATTTTCTGAAACTTCAATAATTCATAACAAATAGCCCCTTTGTCAGAAAAATACAAATTCTATGTCCTTCCATAGGAAATTTAATTCTCTACAACTTTGCAGGAGGAAGTTTTTCCAAATTTCAAACATAAATTATCCGAAATCCACAACTAGATGATTTCTCACACCAAAATATTGATAAAAACTCATCAGCGCCAATTCCTTCTTTAATATCCACAAAATAAATATTTCCTTATTATATAAATCAATAATTAATTATTCACAAATAATATTATAGAACTACAATATTAACAACCAGGTCGTTCCCAGGACAGAGGGGGCCTTCCGATAAGGACTTCTCCTTACTGGCGCGCAATTAAATAACCCCTCCTAGACAGAACTTCCTTAGACATTGTCAATAATGCTATCTAATAATATTATTCAAATAATATGAATTATTGAGTTGATAACGTGAAATACTGCGCAACGACAATTATTGAATCAATACTACAAAATATCAACTGTAGTCATTATTGAATCAATCATATAAAAATAGCAACGTAGCAATTATTGAGTCAATAATATAAAATATCAATGTAGCAATTATTGAGTCAATAATATAAAATATTGAACAGTAATTACTGTAACAATAATTGAGTAATGGCTTCTCACGTAAGACTCAATAATTCGAAATACTGTGCAATACCGTGTGCTACTATGCAACACCGTGTATCACTGTATTTTAACCACCGGGTATTTCAACAGTACTAACGGTAACAACCACGCCGTTATTTTGTAAAAAAGTTATTTCTGTCGCTTTCTATATCCGACAGTTATTCCGTTGTGGGGGCCCACAAATAGCTGCGTCGTCGTACGAATATTCCCCGACAACAAGAATATTCCACGACCAAACGAATATTCCCCGACAACAAGAATATTTTATAACCACTTACTCACTTTAAAAATGTTTGCACATTTCACCCATAACTTTCATATTTATCAAATCAACACCTTACTATTTCGAAATAATATAAAGAAAATTAAATCTTTATTCATAAAAGTTGGGGTCTTACATAAAAAATTTGACAATGCAATGATGTCAAATGGTTTTAAAATAAATGAGTGTGACAAATATGTGTATGTCAAGAACACTAAAAAAGGGTATGTTATTATTTGTCTTTATGTAGATGATATGCTCATTATGGGTAGTAATAATGAAATCATTAAAACTACTAAAAGAATGTTAAATAATACATTTGACATGAAAGACATGGGTGTTGCCGATGTAATATTAGGAATAAAAATTTCTAAAACATCGGATGGATTAATCTTATCACAATCACACTATATTGAAAAAATACTCAGGAAATTCAATCAATATGATTGCAATCCTATGGGAACACCAGTAGATATAAATCTATACTTGTCTAAAAATAAAGGACAAAGTATATCACAATCTGAGTATGCACAAATAATTAGAAGCCTAATGTACTTAATAAATTGTACACGTCCTGACATAGCACAAGCAGTCAATAAATTGAGTAGGTTTACAAGCAATCTAGGACAAAATCACTGGACAGCGATTATAAGAGTTTTAAGGTATTGAAAATACACACAGAACTTTGGATTGCACTACTCAAGATATCCAGCAGTACTTGAAGGATACTGTGATGCGAATTGGATATTGGATACAAAAGACTCTAAATCCACAAGTGGTTTTGTGTTTACACTAGGTGGAGGAGCTGCATCATGGAAATCTTCTAAACAAACATGCATTGCTCGATCAACAATGGAATCTGAGTTTATTGCATTGGATAAGACTGGAGAAGAAGCCGAATGGCTTCGTCACTTTTTAGAAGATATTCCTATGTGGCCTAAACCTGTGCCGCTTATTTGTATTTATTGTTATAGTCAATCAGCAATTGGAAGGGCATAGAGTCACATGTATAAAGGTAAGTTTAGACATATTCGTCGTAGACACAATACCATAAAACAATTGCTCTCTAACGACATTATGACTATTGAGTACATAAAGTCAAAAGAAAATATAGCGGATCCGTTGACTAAAGGTTTGACTAGAGAGTAAGTAAAAATAACTTCGAGGGGAATGGGGTTAAAGCCTATAAACAAGGATCGTCATGATGGAAACCCAACCTAGTTGACTGGAGATCCCAAGATCTAGGTTCAAAGGGACAACTAAATTGTGAACGATTCAACCAAATCACTATGAAGAAATTAATTTCTTCTACTCATTCCTATGATACGAGATAGTGATACCTGCAGCGGTTACAGGATAAGCTATGCTTTTAATGATTCTTAAATTTTGATAAACAAGTGGAGTATAGCAGGATACTCTTATTAAGAATCACCTGTGTGAGTGTGAACTGGGCCAATTCTATGAGAAGGATAAGGCTATACTTCTCTAAAGCACTCATAAATTCGGGATTGTTCGGGGCCAAAATGAACAAAATTATGAGAACCAAATAATGTCTGGAAGGATTCTGTGTGAATTACTATTGTCTCGATTTACACAAACGATTGGATAGTTCAAGACATCACGTTCATTGGACAACCAGTAAACCCGATAGTCTTTCACAAGGGAAGGTTCAAAGCCACAAGCTACCTCTCTCGATACAGATGATTTCTAATACTGATACTCTCTCTAAGTCTGTCTGCATATTCATTTGCATTAATTTACCCAAATTTCATTCATGTGGGGGATTGTTGGAGATATATATATATATATATATATATATATATATATATATATATATATATATATAAATGAATGAAATAAAATCAATAGGTGTGACCTTTGGTTCATACCTTTTCAAAGGGATGTAACCTTTCAAAGGGATGTATCTTTTCAAAGGGATGTATCTTTTCAAAGGGATGTAACCTTTCAAAGGGATGTATCTTTTCAAAAGGATGTAACCTTTTAAAAGGATGTAACCTTTTGAAAGGATGTATATCCTCAAAGGGGTATTTGGAAACCTATAAATAGGTTCCAAGTCTACCCAAAACAAGAACTTCAACTTGAACTTCAATCCTTCTCAAGTTCTTAAAAATTAAATTCATTCCAAGCATTCTAGCAATATCAGTTTAGTTTTCTAGTAATTTTCATAGTTATTTGAGAGAGAATTCTGAGCATTATGTTGTTTCGTTGAGTATACTATTTGGAGTGCTACTATAGTATACGGTGTCATTGTATCTTGGGAGACAAGTGTTATCAACTCTGAGCACCAATACAGAGGGCATAATTATCTTAAGGACATAGTACTTGTACTAGCCTTGACAACAATTTGAGATAAGTTAATATATATATAGTTTTCATTTTCAGATTAATAACATGATGTTCCACAATATTCCTCTTAGAACTGTTTTGTTTAAAAAGAGGGAATTAGGTAAAGCTATTATTAAGAAAGGTTATATATATGTATATTAAGGTAGTTCAAGTAAATTGGGCAAGATAAATTGAGTCTAAAACCTAATTTTAAACAAATGTGAAAATTAGGCCCGGTTGGAAAAATTAACCGGGAGGCCAATTTTAAGACCGTTTAAATCGGGTATAGGAAGTTTGTTTTGGATGATTTATATTTTTTAAAAGTATTATGACATGCCTTCTATAACATCCTCAAATTTGGTTACAATTGGATTTATGGCTTAAAAGTATGATATTTGAAAACTGGCCTAGTTGGTGTGGGGGCTGTTGGGCCAGGATAGCTGTTGCAGGCAGCAGCGCACGCTGTGCTGTGCGCGGCGCTGCAGCAGTTGGTTAGCTTGATTTGGTATGGCTGTTTTGGCTGAGCTGTTGTGGTCCATTTAGGGCTGTTCTGAACATGTAGTTATGGGTTATAATAAATAGCTAAAATAACTTAACATGTTATAGTTAGTACATAATAGACTAAAAGATAATTTGCACCCCAAATTTTACACCCATGTTGACTTTTGCACCCCAAACTGAAAAAGGTGTAAGTACACCCCAAACTTCAATTAAAAGTATCAGAAAGCACACTTTCGTCAGTTAACCGGTCAAAAGTGATCGACTAAGGCTGTAATGTTTATTACAGAGAGGTACATTTGTGACGCCCCCAAATTCGAACCTCCACAGTCATCTTGAATTTGGTTCGTCACGTTCTACAATCTAATACAATAATAATATATCGCACAACGGAATAACACAATACTATAAATAAATTATATTTATTTAATATAATCATTCATGTCCCAAGTTCTCGTAACTTAAACATTGATTACATAGCTTAAACATATCTTAAGCATATATAAACTTAACTAATACATATCAGATGTTCGGCGTACTCTTCCTCTGTGTTCGAGTAGATCAAGATGTCGTCGATGAAAACTACCACAAACTTGTCCAAGTAGGGCTTGAAAACTTGGTTCATCAAGTCCATGAATGCTTTCGGAGCATTAGTCAATCCGAATGACATTACCAAAAACTCGTAGTGTCCGTAACGGGTTCGAAACGCAGTCTTTGGTATGTCTCCCTCCCGTACTTTTAGTTGGTGATAACCTGTCTGTAGGTCTATCTTCGAGAAACACTTCGCTCCCTTCAGTTAATCAAAAAGGTCGTCTATCCTTGGTAGCGGATATTTGTTCTTCATCGTTACTCTGTTTAATTCTCGATAATCGCTACAGAGTCTCATCGATCCGTCCTTCTTTTTGACAAACAACACGGGTGCTCCCCAAGGAGACACACTCGGTCGTACGTAAACCTTATCTAATAACTATTGCAGTTGTATCATTAATTATTTCATTTCTACTAGCGCCATACGATATGAAGCTTTCGAAATCGGTGCCGTTCCCGGTGCTAAGTCTATTACGAATTTGATTTCTCTGTCTGGCGGAAGACCAAGCAGATCGTCCGGAAATACATCTTGGAATTCTCTCACTACGGATATATCCTTAATTTCTACTCCCTTCTTCCGAGTATCCACAATGTAAGCTAAGTAACCTACACATCCTTTCCTTAACAATTTCTTGGCCTGCATCATCGTAAGGCAACACGATTGCTTAAGCGATGAGCTACCATAAAATACCACCTTAGACTTACTCGGAGTCTAAAGGTTAACACTTTTGTTCTGACAGTCAATTATTGCAGCATGGTTATACAACCAATCCATTCCCAGTATGACGTCAAATTCTCCCAATCTAATTGTAATCAAGTCTACGCTCAGTTCATGATCTCTAATGTTTGCATGACAATTTCGGTAAACGAATTCTACAGGGATCACTTCTTTGTTCGCAACTTCTATGTTTAAGGGATCTTCTAATTGTTCTCGGGGTATATTTAATCTACTAGCAAATTCTTCAGATACAAAAGAACAGGTGGCACCCGAATCAAATAATACATATGCATTTATATCATTGATTGGGATTATACTTGACACCACATCCTTCGTAGCTACTGCATCCTGAACGGTCATGTTAAAGGTTCAACCGGTTGGGCGGTTGGATTGCACCTGTCCGCTGATCATCAGTTTTTCCCCCTTGTTGGCTGCTACGTCCGCCACTTCCCTTCTTCGGGTAATCCTTGATCGGGTGCTCGGTTGAGCTGCAAGAGAAACACCCTTGTATCTTCTTCGGCTTCGGGTAGTTGGGTGAAATATGGCCCTCTTGACCACCATTGTAGCAAGTGCCGCCTCCCTTCCAACACTCGCCCTGATGGCTCTTTATACACTTTGGGCATCCCTCTTCCCTCTTCTTAAATCCTCCACGAAAGTTTCCCGACTGATTATTGTTATTTTTTTTGTTGTTGTTATTGTTCTCCCACTTCCTCTTTCCCAAGTTATTTCCTCCACTGCTACTTCCTCCTCCACGATTTTCTCCTCCCGTGTTCTTACCCTTCTTTTCCTTGTTACATAAACTTAAGGCTTCACTGCCACCTTCCGCAATGATCTCCGTCTCTATTAATGTCTTAAAGGAATCAATATGAAGAACTGATACCTTATTAAACAACCAAGGCTTTAGTCCTTGCTCAAAACGTCTCACCTTTCTCTCTTCATCTCCCACTTGGTGTTCTGCAAATCGCGCTAGTTCATTGAACTTAGCCGCGTATTGCGCCAACGTCATATCACCTTGCTTCAGTTCTAAGAACTTCACCTCCATCCTATTCTTCATGCTCTTTGTGAAATAGTTCTCAAAGAACATAGTCTTAAATCTCTCCCATGCTACTATTCCTTCTCCAGCTCTCTGTTGATTAGCCTCCCACCAGTAGTTGGCTTTGCCTCTCATCATATACATAGAAAATATAGTCTTCTGGTCTTCACCCACTCGAGCGATAGTGAAAGCCTTCTCTATATCCTTAACCTATGTCTGAGCTATGATCGGATCGGTAGTACCCTCGAACTCTGGGGGTCCTACACTCCTAAAGTCCTTAAAACTTGTGACTAGTATTGCTTGAGGATTGGGGAGAACGGGTTCGTTGTTCCTTCCCCTAAGAGCTTCTCCTAACAGATTTACTAGCTTTTGGATCAGGTCTACTTGTTTCCTCTCATTATTTACTGATTCTGCAGGTGCAGTTAATCTACGTCTTGGTGACATTATCTGCATCACAAATTTTTGATTTTATTAATACTCAATTATATTACTTAAGTATTTCTTTATTGCTAAAAGAAATAAAATTTACAACACGTTTCTGAAATAAGATCATTTATATTCATATGCCAATTCATTTCATTACATGATTTTCCCTAGCATACTGCTATAAATGTCATCACATATATCCCCTAATATCACAAAAGATGGGGAATATACCAACCAACTACCCCTCTAACATAAGCCTACTCGGGGTTTACATCACTATTCCATATCTTACACAAAAGATTGGGATTACATCACAGTATAAACATCATATACAAAGAACTACTAATACTACTACTAGACAGACTAAGGGGTCTCATCCCATCATCCCGCTCGCGCTCCACACGCTTTTGTACTCGATCTACGCTATGTACGCCATCAACTCTCTACTCATAGTATGTAGAGTCTGTCCCTGCTCCGCTGGGTAGTGGTATACATCATCAATCATCCTCTCAATAGCTGAATGGAACACATTCCCCATCTTGTTCACCTTCCTCTTCTTGCATCTGACTTCATCCTCCAAGTCGTCTGCCCTCTCATTCACTGCTTCCCACTTCTCCTTGAAGTGGATCCTGTCCATTACCTCCAACTCTAGCTGAGTACGGAGTGCCTCCTTCTCTGTCTTCTCACTTAGTTCCCTCTGCTCTACCTCTTCCAGCTTTCCTGCCAGATCCACATTTCTAGCTATCGACCTGTGAAATAAGGTCCCCATCTGGATCCCTGCTTCTCTGCGGTAAGCAATCTCCCCCTATAACTCCTGCATCGCTAGCTTCCTTTGGTGGTCCTTGTCCCTCAACTTCTGGAACTCGGACTCTCTCTCCTGAGCCTCAGCCTCCAGCTCCTGTACTCGGCAGTCCAACTCTAAGATCCGCTCCTCGTACTCTCCCAGCATCTGCTCCTCCAGATTAGGCTCGTAAGAATCCTCCATGGGCTCGCCCTCCGTTGGCTCGTCCTCCACGGGATCGTCCTCCATGGTTTCCTCCTCTGGGTCAAACTCTACCTCGATCTCGTCCTCGTCGTTAGACTCAGACGGTGCAACAGCCTGCATAGGCACAACCTCTAGAGGTGCCTCATATACTACATGTATATCTCTGGGCTCCTCCTCTGCCACTCTACTAAGTACTCCCATGTCTGTCATCCTACAATCACAAACAGCAACTCCATTAGAATGTTAAATAAAACATAAGTTCATTGTATAGAATGAAGTTACATTTCATAACACACTAAGTCTCTCTAGGAAAACTCTACATGAGTTTTATCTCCTAAATTTCTAAGTTCTCTTAAGTCATAATCTAAGGACACTCGCTCCTAAGGTTTATAACTACAGCTCTGATACCAACCTGTGATGCCCCTAAATTCGGATCGCCATAGTCGTCTCGAATTCGGTTCGTCACGTTCTACATTCTAATATAATAGTAATATATCGCACATCGGAATAACACAATACTACGAATAAATTACAGTTATTTAATATAATCATTCATGTCTCAAGGTCTCGTAACTTAAACATCAATTACATAGCTTAAACATATCTTAAGCATATATAAACTTCACTAATACATAATATAATAAGGTCTTATTACAATCATCATAATATTCTACATAATTTTAAAGCTACACGTTAGCTTTGCCCTTGCCCTTATCGACGCTCGAAGGTCCACCCTGCTCTGACTTAACTGAAATATTTTTAGGGAAAGCAAGAATGAGCAACAAGTTTGCTCAGCAAGTAATATAGGAATAAGTGTATTCAATATAGTTTTCAATTCTCAAGGGTATAACGATAGATGATAGTTTAAGGATAACAAGAAGTACCAACAGTTGTCAACCATAGTCGCTAAGGACTCAAGATAACGATAAGATTCAAGGTTTAACCTTTTCACAGTTCAAGAATAATGAATGCTGAGCAGTCACTAAGGACTATGAACTTCTACTAGAATTAACAGAAATATACTAATAATCCAATAAAACAAGTACAATAGGTAATCAGCCTAAAGTACCCTAAATTATGCATAATATTCAATCGTACTCAAGTGTGCACGTCGGTCTCCCGATAAATATAGTTTCCCCTTCAAAAGGGTTGTTCATCTTAGTCAATATAAGACTCCGCACCAATCAATTGGTTTGGAACACTTTTCAAATTCATAATATAGGTCTAGCCGAATCAAATGGCATAGACCGCTCTTTCAAGGTATATAAGAACAATCATAAGTTCAAAACTCAAGATTTAAATTTCGAAGAATATAAATCGACTTTATCTTATCCACGAAGTAATTAAGTTATAATACATGAATCGTATTTCCAACAGTTTACTTGTACGACAATAATAGCACAAGCTAAATAAATACTCAATAATAATAGAGTTCGAGTACTTGCTTACAATATTCATTGAATAAAGTAATGCAAGGGTTTAGGATACTTGTCTTAAGCGTAGTTTACCAACGTAAAGCTTATCAACACTTTTCGAATCCTATTGTAACATATTTACGTATATAGGATATTCATTAGCTATGTACATTTGATATACAAACTCAATATGTGAGTTAAACATACACATGCGATTCTTACGTAGTCGTATAGTAGTATACGTACGTCATTATGTACTAACACTCACTTAGCACAAAAATCAGTTTGTAAGACACTATAAATTCAAATAACATAATTCGCAATTCTCGCTTGACTTATCATTTGAAGTTTATAAACACTTTATCAAGTTTATGATTCTATATTAGCATACTCATTGAAATTTTGAATACTGTATTGGACATGTATTACAGATTAAGATAACAATACAAGAATGCATCAAGTTCAGATTGCAATTAAACAAGCTCTGTCCATTCTGCATATTGGCTCGGCCTCGCTTGGTTTGCACTAAGGAGTGGCGCGGCCACGCTGCTCCTGGTTTAGACCAAGATATGGCTGATCCTGCAGAATCCCAGCGTATCCCGACTTGCACATATATGAAGAATTATGCAAAACACTCATGACAGGAAGTTGAGAACTAAGTTCGACCCTACATCTTATCTTTAACGTAGGTCGTTATCCAATCTCATTTAATCAAGGCTTTAAGTATTCAATTAACAAAGTTTTTTACGTTTAGCTGTTATACATATGCTATGAGGTCAATAAGTCTCAACTATACATGCTCACGTTATTTTGGTCATGTATTTCAAGTTATGAAGTTTCACCTCTTTAACACTCGGCTCAATTCATGCTCAACTAGTTTACAATGCATATGACTAGCTAGGCATACATTTCAATCATGTCTAGAGGCATATGATATCCTATCAAGATGGTCATAATTTTCAGAATACATGCAAGGTGTTTATCAACCAAACTAGTTTCATGAACTCTTAAGGTTTCTTTTGAAAACCTCATGTTAACCAAGCATGCAAATCTACTTCACTTACTATACATCATGCTTTCATATACACATCACTAGACCACATACGCATGCTCACAAGTTCATAACTCAAAGTGTATATAGTTTATCAAGTTTGCCTTTGAACTCTAAATTTCCATTAGAAGGCTATCAAAATCATTTAAGCATATAAGGTAAGTCCACATATTTTACAACATGCTTTCATGCTTATGTACATATGTAATCAGATCATAATAGCATATTTTCAAGTTTAGAATTTAAAATATACATGGCTCATTGAGTTTGTACTTTGAAAACTCAAGTCCTCTTTGGAAACCAAGCTATGGTAAGTAGTTATATGCAAGGTTCCTTAAACCAGCATGCCAAGGACTTATATAGTCATAATGAAGTCAAATTAGCATGCTCCTTACATCAGAAGGCACAAGAACTCATCATCTGGTTCTGCAGAAAGGCGCGACCGCACCCTTTTGTACTAGGGAGTGGCACGGCCGCGCCACTCCGGTTCCTGCCCAGAAAGCTCTCTGCTAGTGCAGAGTTTCCAACCCAATTCAGAATTCCTTCGTGAATCGTGCTTGATTACTATCACATTGCATATATAATATGTGTATGGACTCTACTATCATACTAACATCATCTTACCCAACCAATTTCAACTACATTATGCAAATTTCTATGAATTGAAAATGCTAAACTTCAAGATATGAATGAGCATTATACCTCTTGAAGCTTTGAATTGCACAAGACTTGCTCTCAATCTCAGAATTCTCTCTCAACTCACTCTTACAACACTTAGCAAAAATTCTAGCAACATCAAATAGGAAGAGAAAGGCTCCATTTATAGAGAATTGGTTAACCATGCCAAAGCTTTACACCATGAATCAAACTAATGGAAGAAGAAAATAATTGTTGGGCAATGGATAGTTGGTGTAATAGTGGTTAACAACCCCATCACCCACTCCCCTCTCATCATTTGCTTCAAGCTATCATGAATTTGATTTTGACAATGAAGAGTAGTATAGGCCATTGGCCCTTCACGTATAGAAGAAGAATGAGACACTCATTTTGGGACAAGTCTCCAATTCTCAGCATTTGCAAATTGGAAATGAAATAATATCACATACTATAGGTTTATATACATACACATATAACATACTTAGGTTTTAAATTCAATTGGGTGCATACATGGACTCTAATTGATATAATAATATTACAAAATAGCAAGTTGGGGGTATATATCTATACACATCATATAATTCATGTACATCTTTATAATACCTAATACAATTTAATTGGGTATTGTCACACCACATTATCACAACCTCTATTATTATTTCAATTATATTTAATTATTGAAATAATTATTAAATAACAATTTGTTCATTTAATATAATATTTATGAGGTACACATTTAATGTAGCCACACATCACATATTGTCTCTTAAGCATTATTTACATAACTCACACAATTCATTAATCTTATTATATAGTTTCCATATTACATAGTCATGACACAATGTCACACTATACTTTATATTATATAGATGTAGTTACTATATAATATGTGATTACATATCGATACACTTATCAATTAATCGAACTAGCATTGATCTATTATATAAATTAATTATTTATTCATTAATCTACTCTTACTCATAATAATCATTAATTAATCATCCACTTATTAATTCATTCTTTAATTAATTAAATCATCGTAATTCTTATCATCGTGCCACACGAGGCATTCTACGAGCTTATCATAAACTCCACACTTTTCTCCATTATCATTAATTCAATTTAACATTAATTGAGTTACTCAATTCATGCCACATAAATATTTATATAACAATAAATATTCGTATTCTTATTAATATCAATATTAATATTATTCATGAAATTCACAGTTTTTATAACGTTTGATAGTTTACATTTATGCTAAATTGCAGTTACATTTACACCAGTTATTTACTCATGTTGGTTATCAGACAAATATCCCCAAATCATTTGGCCTAAGGTTCGCGATGTGAAGGAGAAGTGGAACAATGAGTGATTCGAGATTCTTGAGGGATTCGGAAGACAATGACGTTTATGGAGTGAAGGGTGTCCCAGAATACAGTAAGTGCTTCAAAGAATATCTTGAATAATGGGCAGGTGTAGTTTAGTGTGTTCTTTTTGTAGTTTATTGTGTCCTTTTTGTAGTTTATTAACTTCTTTTTGTTGTAAACTGGAATGGAATCCAGAAGGTACAAGTATAAAGCTGGGTAGTGGACCCTTTTGATGATCAATATATAAGATTTTGTAGTTATTAATTTACAATTTTTGGATATTAGTCAATTAAATATGATTTACGTGGTCCACACATTTAACCGACAGTGTTTACTTTGTGTTTGTGGTTTTGCAGGCAATAAGGAATATTTTACAATCAAATTTTTCCATAGTGGACACTTTGAAGATAACCCACATAAACAGTCGAGGGGAGGTACTTTTAATTTTTTTGATTTCTGTCATTCTGATTACATATCCTTACTTGACATAGTCAACATGAGGAAGGAGTTGGGATATAAAGTTGGACACCTTAAGTTCCATTATAAGTCACCTGCAACTGATATGGAGAGGGGATTATATATGGGAGTTAGAAAATGATGATGTTGTACTGACAATGTGTATGCTTATCCCTCCTAGTAGGCTAATTGAAATATATGTGGAGGTGATTAGACCTGTAGGAGCAGAAGATGACTTTGAAGTACAAAGGGAATGTGATAATAATAATGAATGCAGAGATTTGATATCATTTGTGGATGATAAAATAGACTCAAATGATGAAAGTTATGTGAATAGTTCTGGGGGAGAATTAACTGAGGATGAAGAGGATGATGAAATTGGGGAGGGGGATGAGGGTGATCAGATTGGGGGGACTGAGAGTGATGAATTTGGGGAGGGGTAGAGGGTGATCAGACTAAGGGGACTGAGGATGGGGCAGAGGGTGATCAAACTAGGGGGGACTAAGGATGGGGCAGAGGGTGATCAGGCTTGGGGGACTGAAGATGGGGCAACTAACAAAGGGAAGGGAAAATAAAGGGAAGGGAAGGGTGCAAATGTAACACAGAAAGGCAAAGGAAAAAGAGCTGAAAAAGGAACAAGATTTTCCACTAACAAAGGCAAGGGAAAACAAACTGCAGAAACCCAAACTTCACAAGAAAAACCACATGAACCAGAATTTTCATCCTCTAACTATGATGACTCTGATCTGGAAAGGATGCCTAGGGTTGATGAATTTGATTCTGAACCACTTGAACAAGAACATAAAGAGTATCCTGAATTTAGGGAAGGTGTCATAGAGGATCCTGAGTTTGAGTTGGGAATGACATCTACCAATGTCATTGAAGTGAGGGCACCAATAAGAAATCATGGCATCAAACAAAGAAGGAAGGTGTATTTCAAGAAGAACATGTCAAATAAGATCCAAGCAACGTGTGTGGAGCCATGTACATGGTACTTCTATGCTACAAAGGTGCAAAAAGAGCTCACATTTAAAATCACTAGGTTACAAAAAGTGCATACTTGTTGCAGAGAGTGGGATAATTATTGTATAAATGCAGAATGGATTGCCAAAAAATATGAAGATGATCTTCAGATGAATCCAACATGGGGATTAGATCAGTTTTATACTAAAGTAGTTAAAGATTTGGATATTGGGGTATCAAGGAGCCTAGCATACAAAGCTAAAACAAGAGCAATGAAAAACATTAAAAGGAGTGCTGAGGAGGAGTATGGATTGGTTTTGGACTACGTTGCAGAGCTTAGAAGAGTCATGCCTGGGAGTACTTGTATCTTGAAGAGAGCAGAACCAGAGCAGGGACAAGACTTAGGCAGATTTTTGAGATTTTATGTCTATCTGTAGCCACTAAAAGAAGGATTTAATTGGGGTGTAGACCACTGGTGGGGCTTGATGGCTGTTTTCTCAAAGGACCATATGGGGGTCAGTTATTGACTGCAGTTTGTGTTAACCCTAATAATGGGATGTGTCCAGGTGCTTGGGCCATTGTTGAATCTGAGAACACTGAGTCTTGGGTGTGGTTTATGAACTTACTGGTGGAACATCTTGGGATTGTAAATGATGGAGGCTGGACATTCATTTCAGATAAACAAAAGGTATAAACATCTCTCCATTTATATATATTTTATTCCATCACTTATTACATTGATTGCATGTTTCTGATAAATTACCTTTTTTGTCCCCAGGGTTTGATTAATGCTTTAAAAGCTGTGGTCCCAAGTGCTGAACACAGACATTGTGTTATGCATTTAGATAGGAACTTTTGGCAAAAACATAAAGGCTCTGGATTAAGAAAATTGGTTTGGAATGCTGCCAAAGCTACAAATCCTTATGTCTTTCAAAAGGCAATGGAGGTGTTAAAAAAGGAAGATAAGAGTGCATATGAATGGTTATCTCCTAAGCCACATGCTCAGTGGAGTAGGTCTCATTTTCAGACCATATGCAAAAGTGACATGTATGTCAATAACCATTATGAGGTATTTAATAGCAAAATTCTTAAGGTTAGAGTGAAACCAGTAATAGGGTGTCTAGAAGGACTTAAATTATATTGCATGAATACGATTGTTAAATGGAGGGAAATGATGTTGAAACATAATGGTGTAGCGCCATAGAATAGCTAAAAAAAGTAGAAAAATGGAAAGGTCATGCAGGGAGTAGATTGTAATTGTGGTCAGGTGGTGGTGGGAGGTTTACAGTGACTATGTCTTCTGGGTGTTATTCATTTATGATGGATTTGGGGAATAAAACATGTTCTTGTAGGAGGTGGGACTTGTCTGGAATCCCTTGTGCTCATGCTGTGTCATGCATTAAAAAAATAGGACATGATTCATACACATATGTACATGAGTGTTTAACTAAGGACATGTATCTAAAGGTTTATAGTCAAAACATTGAGCCTATAAGGCACGAATCTGAGTGGGGTCCTACAGGGATTGAGCCACCTTTGCCACCAGTTAAACATACTCTTGTAGGCAGGCCTAAAGTTTCTAGGAGGAAAAGTAATGATATTCCAGAATTAAATCCAGAAGGTACAAGTTTGAAGAGGAAAGGAACATCACTGAAATATGGATTTTGCAAGGAATGGGGTCACAATTCAAGAAGGTGTTCTCAAGTAAGTTAAGTGTGTGTTTCTATTTGTGTTTTTTCAAGATCCTATATTGGGTTTAATACATTTCTGTTTGTCTATTTTTAGAAACTCAATAAGCAGCCAAATGTGATTTCACAATCTTTCCAGGCTCCGTAAAGTCAATCCTCTCAACCTCCTCCAAAGGCTAAGAGGGCTAGGAAGGTTCAAAAGACTTCCAAGGCTGCAACAAAAGAGTCTACAATGGAGCCAGGTGGAATGAATGTTGATCAAGAGCAAGCAGGAGGTGGAATGAATGTTGATCAAGGTCAAGTAGGAGGTTCTACAAAGTGGCAAGGTGGAATCCATTATGAGGGTAGCTAAAGAAAGGACTCAGATGATATATTACAACCCAAATACTACACATGGAAGGGAAAACAATGTACAACACTAAAAGACCTAGAAGCCACAACAAGATCCAAAAGAGAGAAGATCCAGTTTAGGAAACCAAACAGTAGAGGGCCTACTATAGATAAATAGTGTTGGGATGGGATTTTTGGAATCTTTTTGTTATTTTTTGGGTACATAAATTTGTAGTGTTATGAATGCATTTTATATGTGTATGTTGTCTAGGGCTAAGAAGGTGTTGTTGGGATTGTAAATTACAGTGTATGATGCTTTTTGTTAATAGGCATCTTAAGTCAATTGTTTTGAATTGCCTCTGCTTTGTGACATGTACTGGGAATTAAATACTTAATTGAGTGGCCTATGTTTTGAATTGCCTCTGCTTTTTGTTAATTGAATGGCAATAGCATCTTTTTGTTACTCTATGAAACATCTCTGGTTTGTGCATTAATGCAGGGCTTGCTATATGATGTGCAATAGCAGTATGGTTGGTGTGCAAGTGATGTGCAGCAGATATCATAACTTGCGCACCGACCATTTTACTGTCAACTTGCACTAATTCACACATGCACAATAATAAAAATTGAAAGCTTACAACATCTTCATTCAAAGAAAGTGCCCATAAATTACAACCAATAAACTTCCCAGAGTACTACCAATACATACATTGCCTAGAGTACTACCAATACATACACTGCCTAGAGTACCACTATATTGCTAGAAATTACAATCCCAGAGTACTACCAATACATACATTGCCTAGAAATTTACTTGTGGGAAATTTCATCCTTTGTTGAGAAGAACATGAAATAAAAAATCACAACCCAAGTTGCAGTCAATAGACCCTTTGCAATCCTTGTCCTAATTCTGCACTCCTTCAGTTCATCTTTCAGAGCTTTGATTTCAGCATCTAAATTCTCTAATCTTCTAATTAATCCAGGTATTACTATCCTTGAACGCTCACACATTGGAGGATCAACCCAAGAGAAAAAATTACAACCATCGTGCCCATCTGCACACCAATCTGGACAACCAAAGAATCTTCTACCGACATTGTTTGAGCTTCTCCAAGCCGTCTTCATCACTGATTTCTTCATGCACCAGCATTTTGATCCATGAGCCTTAATTTTCCCTAATTTTCTTGATCGAATTTCTTGGATTTACAATCTAATCGAGCTGCACAAATGCTACTGAATCACTTTGAGCTTTAGTAGCTTGTTCCAGCTTAGGAAGTAGAAGAAGATAAGGAAAAGACTTAAACACCCCTCTAGATCCACATGTGTGCCTTAGCCGGTCACTTTTGATTGGTTAACTGACGAAAGTGTGCTTTCTGTTACGTTTAATTCAAGTTTGGGGTGTACTTAAACACCTTTTTCAGTTTGGGGTGCAAAAGTCAACATGGCTGTAAAGTTTGGGGTTCAAATTGTCTTTTAGTCTAAAATATATAGCAAAAGGGTACGAAAAGTAAATTCCAATTATACTCTGCGCAATTGTCAGATGATACATACAATGTTTTTTGATTTAAAATTTTTAGTTCTATTAATTATGTTCTTAAAACTTTTCAGAACTTCATTTTCAGTTTTATCAAGCAAGCCCTAATTACTTCTATGCATTTAATACAACAAAAAATCAATGAGGCAACCTAACTGTTGGTACATTTGGTAGGGAAGGAAAATTGGAAGGACAAAAACAGAAGGGAAACCTTTTTTTTCCTTTTTTGAGAAGCAGAAATGGAGCAAAACCTTTTACTCCCTCAAACAACTCACTTTCATCTACCAAAGGGTATAAGCAGTATGTGGGCAAGGAAATCGTACCTCGATAGGATTAGGATTTCGTGTTGGCTGAGGAGGAGAGAAATCCATGAAGAGCACGAAATTGATTGATTGATTGAAAAGGGGAGAAAAATAGGTGAGAGATTATTCCATTGACACATGGCAGAACTCTCTGAATCTGAAAATCTTGTTAGGGTAGCATGGATTTAGAGAGCCTTCTTGAGTGCTTCTGGTTGAGAGAATGTTCAAGTCCTGCGTCTGAAGAGAGCTCATCTCCTTCATATAATGGAAGGGGTATTTATAGAGCTTCCTGGAAACAGGATTGAATCCTTCCCTTAATAGGAACATGGTGATTGCTTCCTTTTTCGGTGCAAGCATTCTTGAGAACATATATATGTATATATATACATCTCCCAAGCCATTCACTCTTCACTTTTTCATCTTGCTTCGTTTTGGATTTTTCTCTCTTCCTACGAGCCAGGAAGATCATCAAGGGAGCAGCAAGGAGACATTCTTCAATCCAAGCAAGAGGTAGCAAGGAGAATCCCTCCCTATAGGGCCGAACCCTAGGGGGCCCGAACCCTTGGGGTTCCATCCCTTTTTCTCATCTTTACTTTTTAATTTACATGCTTTCTTTTGGATTTTTCTTGATTTTCTTCTTCTGTTTCCCTTTTCAGGCAATTGTAGTCTTTCTTTTGTTTTCCGAGCCCCATCACCTTGATCATATCTTGGTTTTTTTGCTCAGATGTTATCAAAGAAAGGCTATAAATTTTGCGACAAAGAAGCATTTGTTCCGAGCAGTTAATTTGTGGAGCAACAGGACCTCAAAGATATAAAGGGGAAAACCCCGCCTAGCCATATAGGGGCCGAACCTTATGGGGGGACGAACCCTTTAGGGGTCGATCCCTATTATTTTTTTTGTGTGTTTTTTTTCTTTTTCCTTTTTTCACGCACTTCCAATCTTTCTTTTATCTTCCGAGCCCCATTACCTTGATTATATCTTGGTTTTTTCCCTCGGATCATAAAGAAAGATTGATGTTTTTGGACAAAAACACAAAGGATAGAGAAACAAGATTACCCTTTCAGTCCCCTTCGCTTTTTGTCCGATTCATCCGATCGCATTCTGGGATGGCAGCATTGGACCGACAAGATCCTTGAAAATTTTAATAATGTGGATATACTAGAGAGGGCTGACATTCTTCGTTGCATTCATCTATGCAGGGATATTCACATCCAATCAGGATCATGATGCTCTTACTATGTTTGATTTCACTTTGGTGTTCCTCTCATGCACTTTCGTTACTGCTTGGGGGGGGGGGGAATTCATCCCTACTCTGGAGGATGTCTATGCCATCTACCAGTAAGTTCCTCACATTTGCCCCCTGCACGTGAGTTATGCCTTCGGTGAGATGATCATGCAAAAATATTTCAAGTGTTTAAGTTTTGCTTCAAGTTTCTGAACAAATCGACGAGCTCTATTTTGCAAGTCTCGAAGAAGAAAGTCCTAGGAGAGGGAACCTCTAGGGGGTGAGCCCTAAAGGAGCTCTACCTGGACATTATGGAAAACCTTCTATCTAATCTTTCCAAATATTACTTTTTCTTAGAATTTCTCTCTTCTTCAAAATCAAGGAGTCATCAAGAAGGCATCAAGTGAGCATGCTTCAAATTGGGTGAACAAAAGATGAAGATCTTTCCCATAGCTGGCCGAACCCTAGGTGGCTTTATTCCAAGAACTTGATCAACGAGCTTGAAGAAGTCAAAGGTAAGAGGGGAGAGCCTTCCTAGGTATTCGAACCCTAGGGGTCGAACCGTAGGAGACTTTGGCCTCTTCCTTCATTTTTCATTCTTCTTCTTTTAAGGTGAATCTTGGACGTTTCTTATCGTGGTTCCCATATTACTTGGTCGAATACATATTCACATGGCCCTCCTCTAGACCTTTTTGCTAGATTGTATTACGAGCCCTTATTCTCAAAATGTACAGTCTTTCTCTATTATTTGTGAGCAGAGGACTTAGATAAGATTAGTTTTGAGTTTGATGACTTCTCGATCCTCTATGGGCCTTTCTGTGTCTTCCTTCCGTGCTAGGCTGAATCTCTTTACTTCCAATTATCATGTTGTTGCACTTTGTTCGGAGGTCACTTCACGTCATTTTGAGAATGACTTACTTTATGTAGAGCTTCAGGAGCTTCAAGATGCCATGGATAAATTGAAGACCAAGCTTCGGGGAATTAGATCATCTGCCCAAGACCTTGAGGAACTGATAACCTGAAATACGAAGGCTCGGGATACTGCCATTGTCGACTTAGAGGCTTTAGATATGCTCCCTCTTCAGTCCGATATGTCATGGCCTTTTAGATCATAAACTTTTGTAGTTTTTCCATTTCCTGTATCAGAAAACTCTTTTACATATATTTCATTTATCAGAATAAAGTTTCTTTTAACATTATTGATTGCCTTTAACTTGAATTTTTCCTCGAGATCTAATGTTTTACATTGAATCCTAAGTTATTCAAATCAATACTCTAAGACAATAATATGCATAATATAAGAATAAACATGTATACTATTTTTAAAAAAAACATATTTTTTTTCAATTTTATGCAAACCAACACTTGAATCTATACTTTTTTAAAAAATAATAATAAATTATTCAAGTATAAGTGAAAGTTTGACATTTTATTGATACTTAGTTTGCTTTTAACGAAAAGCATAACGTTCAAATTTTCATAAAAGAAAGTAAATCTTGCTTTTGTCGGAGAAAGCATAACGTTCACCAATTTTAAAGATAAAGTGTAACTTTTTTCGGGGTTGAGGACTTATACTCAGGTTTCTCAATCACTTTTAGAGTTGAAAGTGTAACTTTCGAGAACTTATAATCAGGTGCCTCGATTAATTTTGAAGTTAAAAGTATAACTTCTGAGGACTTATAGTCAGGTGCCTCAATTACTTTTGAAGTTGAAAGTATAACTTTTTGGGTCTGAGGACTTATAGTCAGGTGCTTCATTCAATTTTGATGATAAAGTGTAACACTCAAGTGACTCATCACTTGGGTCGTCCAATTTCTTGGCAAGTGTGATCTACGAGGACTTGAAATCAGGTGCCCTGTCACTTGGGTCATCCATTTTTTTGGCAAGTGTATTTTACAAGGACTTGACCACCATCTTTGGTGGATTTATTTATTTATTTCATCAATTCTAGTGCATCCTCCCTTGGTCATCCAATTTCTTGGCAAGGGATACTCCTGAGGACTTCAACCACCATTTTCAGTGGACCACCATCTTGGGTGGATTTTTAATTCGTCAATTCTTATATCTATAATTTAGAGTTCTTTCGATGGTAGAGCTAGTATTTGGGTTGTCCATCATATTGACTTCCAGGACTACACCATGGGTGATAGTGTTGCACGTTTCTTTTCCTAGTTCAATTTCTCTGGTTGCCAACTTCTCATGGTATATCCTCCGTAGACTGTAACAGTCCATAGTGGAATATCCTGCGTATTGGTGGTATACACAGAAGTCCGGTCTTCTTTTCAACTCTTCTGTCACAACCAACCGGGCCTTGGAGGTTTCACCACTCCATGCTCAACCCATTGTTCATACAGACCCTTGAATGCCTTCTCACTACATTTAATAGCCTCTAGAACTGGCTTTCCCTACATATTTGTCTCCGGGCTTTCCTCTACTCCAATCAAAATTTCTCTCGTTCTTCTCCCTCTTGCCCCCTTGTGGTTTTGACTGATAATCTGCCAAGGCCACGGTCGATGTCCTCTTGCCCTTCCATGTAATCGTCGCATGGCAGATGGGTAATGTCATGATACCTCCCAAGTCTTGTGCAAAAGACGAGAGAGTCACAAATGAGTCACATGCTTTTGTAATGAGATGGGTCTTAAAGGCATCTACCATTGTTGCATATGCTGACCAAGTTCTTTTCCTCGATTGGCTCTGCACATTTATGTGCTTGGGCCTTGAATCTATCCACATAATCTGACAACTCCTCGTTCGGCTTCTGCTTGAATTGCATCAGCTCTACAATGGTTACCTATTTTTGTACATAGAAAAACTTCTTAAAAAATTGTAATTTTAGATCATCCCAATCATGGACTGATCCCTTCTCCAAATTGTAGTACCAATTGAAGGCACTATCCATCAAGGTCTTGTTGAATTCCCTCATCAACAAGTTGTGGTTATTTACTTTATCATATCCTAGCCACGGAGACATCGACTCCACGAACCTGGCAATATGTTCCCTATCATTTCCCTTCTCACCATTGTATTTTGGAAATTACGGGGGAAGCTCAATATACCCTACCGGGTAAGGCTGTCTTCGAATATATGCCGGGTAAGGTAGATTAAAGTATAACTCCGAAGGTCGGGATGTCTGCCTGCGAAGTTGATTGATCACATCTATCATATCATCCTTCGTCACATACTGGCTCGTGGCATGGACTCTTTGTGGTGTTGTGATGTTTTGCTGCATTAGCGGGGAGTACGACAAAGAGATCGGCTAATGCACACTTGCATCATGCAAAGCTTGCATTGATTGTACTGGTTGGCTTGTTTGTTGAATGTGGCTCGGGATGGTTGGCATTTGCACTTGTGAAAATGCAGGAAGAGCAGTCAGGATGATGTTTGTTTGAGGTTGGCTTGCTTCCAGTCTAGGTTGTAGCACGTCACCACTTTGTTGGGGTTCCAAGTTAATAATCGGAATTGACTGATTCTCAGTCAATGGAAGTACAACCTGATGCTCTTTGTTGTTGTTATCGTTGCTGTTGTCCTCCACCCCAGCTTTTTCTCCTTGCAAATTACCTAGGAACATGGCCTTGAAAGTGGGGATCTGCATCAACTGCTGGAGAAAATTCCCCATCTCCTCTTTCTTCCTCTATATCTCCAGTATCATAGCCATCATCATCCCTTGTCCTTGCCATGCTTCCTTCAACGCCTTGAGCATATCTAGTTGCACGACATTTGTCTGCTCTCTGTTTGCATCCTCGTCTTGCCTTCCTGCGCCTGTTTTCCTGACATTCGTTTATTGTTGATTAGCCATGTATGGGGATGTTGAACTTCCTTCTGAAGCATCTTCAATAATAGGTTGATCGAGATCCAGATTTACACCTTGGAAAGCTTGATTTGCTTGCCTTGGAGCTGGATCCGATGAAGTAATGCTAGTTGTTGGTGAAACTCTTCATGTAGTTCCCCCACTTTGAGTTGTGGGCATACCCTTCACGAATTCTACACCTCCCCAGCAGAGTCGCCAATTTAATGTGGGCTAGAAAATCGTACCTCGCTAGGGTTAGGGTTTTATGTTGGCTGAGGAGGAGAGAAATTCATGAAGAGCATGGAATTGATTGATTGATTGAAGAGGGGAGAAGAACATGTGAGCGATTAATCCAATGACATGTGGCAGAACTCTCAGAATCCGAAAACCTTGGTAGGAGAGCAGGGATTTAGAGAGCCTTCTTGAGTGCTTCTGGTTGAGAGAATGTCCAAGTCTTGCGTCTGAAGAGAGCTCCTCTCCTTCATATAATGGAAGGGGAATTTATAGAGCTTCCTAGAACTTAAGTGGACACATGTCAAGCACATGTCTTCAAAAAAATTCCAAAAATACCCTTTAGTCATTAGAATAATACCCATATCGTCCTGTCTTTCTAGCCACCAATTCAATCCCTCAATCAATTCCCAAAACGAGCCGCCTCCACAAGCCTTCTGCCTTAGAACACGTGGAGGCTTCTCTCAGGTCTAGCCTATTTATTTCTGGCTTTTCTTTCTTTATTTAATTAGGTCATGCGAACCCTAATTTATACATTTAATGAGGTCATAGAACCCTAATTGTGCATTTAATTCAATTAGGTCTTGTGAACCCTAATTTGCACTTGGGCCCACACAGTAAAACAAACATAGCCACTTTTTTCTCTCCTTATTATTGTTATAGACAGATTCTTTTATGTCTTAATTAAACACACAAAGGAAGATATATTTATACCCCCACCCCCATCTACCTGTTCCTTTCAGTTCTCCACCCTTTGTAGTCCTACCAGAGATACCATTTATGTGTTTTCCATGACAAGGTCAATCTCAGACAAAATTGAATATCAGCATCAATTAAATACGGATAATTTATTTTTATAAGATGGTAAATAGAGCCAAAATTAAATTTATTGGGATTTTTGAAGTAACTCACCTTTCAATAAACATTCCAAAGCACTTTATTGCACTGTGTTCAGAGCAGGAAACTGCCTCTTCAACATTGGCAGAAGTATGCCCCGATAAAGCATCATTGTTAGAATTCGATCACACACACGCACACGACAATAAAGAAATAAAACAGAGATTTACGTGGTTCCCCAATTTGGGTAGTCCACGGGAGCGAAATTTTTTTTTATTCATTGATTTACATATGGTTTTTCAATAAAGAGTATATATAGTTGTTACTCATATTCCAACCCTAATTCACATTATAGCCTAAATATCCATAATGCCCTTATAACACCGAACCATTAAAAACTCTTGTCCGCGTTTGGCGAGTCTCGCGCTCCCATCGACCCGCCCCTCGCTCCCATCGGCGCGCCCCGCGTCAGTGCTACAGAACTTTCATCTATCATGGCGCACCCCGCGCTACTCATAACCCTATACTGGGGCGGCTCGCGCTACCCCTACAGAACCCCGTACCGTACCGTGGGGGGCTACGAACCCCCCCCCCTCGCACCCCCTAACCTTCGGCTCACAATCTTATGGGTCAGTGCTTTGCTCCGCACTTGGCCTTTTTCAAGAACTTTTTAGTTATAAGCCACAAGTTCCAACAATCATAAAGATTTTTAGTGAAATAATCTCAGTATTCTGCTGGCAATGGCATGAAAGTACCACCCATCAAGATAAATTCAACCTGAATGATACACATCAAGATAATATGAGAAAACACTAAACTTTTTAAAATAGATAATTCAGGACGGTTAATCAGAACTTGAACTAAGATATTGTGAATGTATGAAATAATTTTTCATACCTTATTTACAATGTGGCCCAACCACTTCAGCTGGTCTATCTTGCTCTTAGCTTGGACATATAGGTTATATCTATTGGATATATATATATATATATATATATATATATATATATATATTAATGAATGAGAAATTTATCTAAAATAAAACCACTTGGTGTGACCTTAATTTAGAAAGGGTGTGTTTGGTTCATATCTTTTCAAATTGAAAAGGTACCTTTTCAAAGAGATTTAACATTTTCAAAGGGATGTATCTTTTCAAAAGGATGTACATCTTCAAAGGGGTATTTGGAAACCTATAAATAGGTTCCAAATCTACCCAAAACAATTACTTCAACTTTAATCCTTCTTAAGTTCTTAAAATTCAATTCATTCTTCATTCATTAAAAGTTAGAGAGAGTATTCAAATATTATTGGTTCGTAAAACTCTTCCATTGAACTGCTTCTTGTGAGAGTTGAAGACCATTTCATCCTGGGAAGTAGACATCCAGTGTTCCATCCGTAAGCACCGATAGCGGGGATGAAATCTGCTTTAGGGTGAGATTTTCCAACAGTTGACTTGGTTTTAAAAATTTGTCAATTGCATCTAGTACGTTGTTATTATAAAATTGTTTATCTTCTACTTCTGTTTATTTAATTAGTATATAAATAACAATCTTAAAGCATATTTCTGTTTGTCGTTATTGGAATAATAATATTAAAGCAGATTTCTTACATTTAGTATTTATTCCATACTAATTTATAAAACAAAATTTTATAGTTCGTTTTATTTTCATTACAGAAATTTGTTTTCTGATTTAAATAAAATAAATAAATAAATATTATAAATTTAGTTTTTATTTTTCTTCTTCTACTGTTTCTATTTTTAATAAAGTGATTCTATAAATTGTGTATTTAACAGAATTATGGAATCATCTAATTCAATTGTGCCTAACCTTATTACAACCAATGTTCCTATCAATGCTCCTACCCATGTTAGTCATGATGAGAAGCCTGAAAAATTCAGTGGGATTGATTTTAAAAGGTGGCAACAGAAAATGTTGTTTTATCTTACTACATTGAATCTTTCAAGGTTTTTAAATGAGGATGCCCATGTGGTAGATGATAATGAAACTGATAGGACCACATTGGCTGTTGTGGATTCATAGAATCATTCTGATTTTCTTTGCAAAAGTTATATCATCAATGGATTGGACAATACATTGTATAATGTGTATAGCCCAATCAAAACTGCTAAGTTATTATGGGAGTCTTTGGATAAAAAATATAAAACGGAAGATGTCGGCATGAAGAAATTCGTTGTTGGTAGATTCCTGGATTATAAAATGGTTGATACAAAGACTGTCATAAATCAAGTCCAAGTTCTTCAATTGATAATCCATGAGATTCATGCTGAAAATATGGTTTTAAGTGAATCTTTTCAAGTGGCCACAGTAATTGAAAAAGTACCCCCATCTTGAAAAAATTTTAAAAATTATTTAAAGTATAAACGTAAAGAAATGGGGCTCGAGGACTTGATAGTTAGGTTGAGGATTAAAGAAGATAATAGAATGTCTAAAAAGAAAGTTGGAAAACTTCCAATTACATCCAATGCTAATGTAATAGAGAGTGGTAACAAAACTAAAAAAGGAAACACAACAATGAAGACCCAAGTCAAGGAAGTGGTCCTTCAAACAAGTTCAAAGGGAAATGCTATAATTGCAACAAGATAGGGCATCTTGCAAAGGATTGTCGCAAACCCAAAAAGAAAGAGAACTTCAAAAGGAAAAATGCCCAAGCAAACATAGTAGAAATAGATGAAATATCTACTAAAGTTTCTGACATGTATCTTTCGGCAGTTGTCTCGGAAGCCAATTTAGTGGGAAATCCTAAAGAATGGTGAGTTGATACTAGCGCTACATGCCACATATGTTTTGATAAGAAAATGTTTACAGCCTATCAACCAATAGAAAATGGCGAGCAACTATTCATGGACAACTCCTCCACTTCTAAAGTTAAAGGAAAAGGAAAGGTCGTGTTAAAGATGACTTCGGGCAAAGAACTCACACTCAATGATGTATTACATGTGCCAGACATTCGTAAGAATCTAGTCTCTGGATCTGTATTGAGTAAGAAAGGGTTCAAATTAGTGTTTCATGCTAATAAATTTGTACTCACTAAAGATGGAATGTATGTTGGGAAAGGCTATATGTGTGATGGGATGTTCAAAATGAACGTCATGACTATTGTACCAAATGTTATTGATATTAATAATAATAAGAACACATCTTCTACTTATATGCTTGAGTCTATGAATGTTTGGTATGGTAGATTAGGACATATGAACTATGGTACTTTAAGTAAACTAATTAATTTAGAATTAATTCCAAAATTTAGTATTGACAAAAGTCATAAATGTGAAACATGTGTAGAAGCTAAATTAACTAGAGCATCTTTTCATTTTGTTGAAAGGATTTCAGAACCTCTAGATTTAATTCACACTAATATATGTGATTTAAAATTTGTGCAAACTAGAGGTGGTAAAAAGTACTTTATTCCATTTGTACATGATTGTACAAGATATTATTATGTCTATCTTTTAAGGATAAAAGATGAAGAAATTGAAATGTTTAAACATTATAAGAATGAAGTTGAGAATCAACTTAGCAAAAAGATTAAGGCTATAAGAAGTGATAGAGGTAGTGAATATGAATCACCATTTATAAACTTTTGTTCAGCAAGTGGTATTATTCACCAAACTACCGCTCCTTATTCACCTCAATCAAATGGTGTTGCTGAACGCATGAACCGAACTTTAAAAGAAATGATTGATGCTCTGTTAATAAGTTCTGGGTTACCTCATAACATGTGGGGGGGGGGGGGGAAGCATTGATATCTTCAAATTTTATTCTCAACCGTTTGCTTCATAAGAAAACAAAAAAGATACCTTATAAATTATGAAAAGGTCGGAAACCTTCCTATAAATATCTTCGAGTGTGGGGGTGTCTTGCGAAAGTAATTGTTCATGATCCTAATAGGGTTAAGATAGGTCCTAAAACAATTGATTGCATAATCATTGGTTATGCAAATAGCAGTAGTGCATATAGGTTTCTTGTGCATAAATCAGACATTCCTAATATTCATGTCAATAAATTTATAGAATCAAGGAATGCATCTTTCTTTGAAGATATTTTTCCATATAAAAATACGCAAGAAACAAGTTCTCGTAAAAGACCTAATGATACTCCGACTAGTAATCATCAAACACTAAAAGACCAAGAGTCTAATGAACAGGGAGATGAAGATGAACCTAGACGAAGTAAAAGGGTTAAGATCTCCAAGTCTTTTGGTCCTGACTTTCTAAGTTACATGCTAGAAAGTGAACCTAAAAGTGTGAAGGAAGTGTTCTATACTCCAGAAGATTCATATTGGAAAGAAGCAATCAATAGTAAAATTGAATCCATTATGCAAAATCATAATTGGGAATTGGTGGATCTTCCATCAGGAACCAAACCATTAGGATGCAAATGGATATTCTAAAGGAAAATGAAGGCCGATGGATCTATTTATAAATAAAAACCAAGATTTGTAGCCAAAGGTTATAGGCAAAAGAAGGGACTTGATTATTTCGACACTTATTCACGAGTTACAAGGATAACATCCATTCGAATGTTAATTGCAATAGCTGCAATGCACAATTTAGAAATACATCAAATGAATGTTAAAACTGTCTTTCTTAATGGTGAGTTAGAGGAATAAATTTATATGGAGCAACAAGAAGATTTTATTGCCCCTGGAAAAGAATCGTGGTGAAAGTATATCCCAATTGGAATATTCTCGTATAATAGGTAGTTTAATATATTTATCAAACTGCAGTCGACCAGACATAGCATACTCAATAAGTAAGTTAAGTCGATATACGAGTAATCCTGGAAAAGAAAATTGGAAGGCCTTAGTAAGGGTACTTATATATCTAAGATACACTTTAACTGATGGATTGCACTATACAAGATATCCAGTTGTACTTGAAGGATACAGTGATGCAAATTAGATATCTGACTCCTATGATACTAAATCCACAAGTGGATATGTGTTTACTTTGGGAGGTGTAGCTGTATCATGGAAATCCTCTAAGCAAATATGTATTACAAGATCCACTATAGAATCTGAATTTATTGCTTAAGATAAAGTAGGAGAAGAAGCGAAATGGCTTTGTAATTTTTTGGAGGATATTCCAATTTGGCCTAAACTAGTGCCACCAATCATTATTCATTGTGATTGTCAATCAGCGATTGGTAAGGTATAAAATAGTAATTATAACAATAAGTCTAGACATATACGTCGATAACATGGAACTGTTAAACAATTACTCCCAAATGGTATAATATCTATTGACTATGTGAAGTCAAAGGATAATATTGTGGATCCACTAACGAAAGGTATACTTGGGGAGCAAGTGAGAAGTTCATCAAGGGGAATGGGTTTAAAGCATGTAAAATCCTAAAGAGTCACCATAATGGAAACCCAACCTAAATGGTTAGAGATCCCAAGAAATAGGTTCAAAGGGACAACCTAATTATGTGTGATCTAGTAAGCATTGAGAAGATAAATATTTCTTCTCATTCCTATGATGATACAGTGCACAAACTACCGAGTGAAACAGGATAAACATTATTTTTAATAATTTCTACAGCTTGAATATAAAAAGGTCAAGTGGGGTATTAGCAGGACACTCTTTATAGAAATTACCTATGTTAGTGAGAATGGGTCACTTCTATGAGAATAACGAAGGCTAAATTCTCTAACACACTCATAAACCAATAGTTGTTCAAGCCAAAATAGACACAACAATGAGCACAAATAAAATAAAATAATGAATACTGTGTGAATTCTATTGTCTCGGTTTAAACTAAAAGGTTGAACAATTCAAGACATCACGTTCACTGATCGGCCAGTAAATCCGATAGTCTTTCACTAAGAAAGGTTCAAGGCCACTGTAGACACTTAAAATTTTCCTTACCCCAATACTAACACTGTAGGAGGGTAAAACTGTCAATAAAGCAAACCCCGGTCCTGACACCAGACATCCAATCTAAATTCGGCCACCATTGCCAGTCCTTCAGCCTAAATCCGATCACCAATGTCGGTAAACCTAAATCTGATCCCTAATATCGGTCAAATTTAGTCAAATTTGATCACCAATATCGGTACTCCAGCCCACTCTGATCGTTAATCGAACCGTTGATCCAGCTTCGATTGTTAATTGGACCATCAATCCAACTCCGATCATCAATAGGACCATCTATCCAGCTCCGATCCTCAATCGGACCGTTCATCCAACTCTGATCGTCAATCAGACCATCAGATCATCCCTAATCTCAATATCGGGACATCAGCTCAAACTCGTTCACCAATATCGAGACAACCACAACATCGATTAACCATATTGGGATGTCAACTCAACCCCGACAGCAACCCGGGAGGTACAGATCAGCCCCGACAACAACCCGAGAAGTACAGGTCAGCCCCGACATCAGCCTGGGAAATCAGACGACTTCATACATAAACTTGAAGCCTCACAACAACTCCAGAAGAAAACCTGGAATGACCACGTCAGCCTCAGAGATAACACTAAGGAAAAACAAACTCGAATGGGATCCAAGTCTTGGAAACAGCTCCCGGAAGTCAACCAAAGGCCATGCCGACACCAAGGGCAACCCCGGGAGGGGCAAAAGGGTCATTTTGCCAACTTTCATCTGATTCAATCAAATTCTAGCTGAATTGATGCCGCCAAGGTCAGAAAGAACCACAACGGTGATCCCGAGTGAAAATAGCACCAGACGTCTCGACGGGCAAACTGTAGGAAAATGAAGACCCGGTTATGAACTTAACTTTGGGGACTTAAAAAGGGTTAAAATCAATGTCATTGTGACACTCTCAACGAGGGCTTTTCGGAAAACTATAGCACGCCCCAAACGGACGCTCCAATCAAAAGTTATGAAGCTTCGAACCTGACATTGCGTTGCTCGACATGCACGCACTTTGAGACGACCAAACCAGGCACGTGGGCCCCACCTAGGGGAGCTATACCTCTACCTGCAGCTGCTGCTAGTAGAGTGGAGGCTCCCTGGCCTATAAATAAACGTGCCCCCAGTTCATTTTCAACAATTTCAAAACGTAGTGAAGCTCTGCCCGTCTGATTTTTTGACTTTTACACCTCTTCCAAACCTATATATTTTTACTCCAACACATAGACAAATACATATACTACCACATATCAAAAAACCATTGGTAGATTTGGTCATTTGAAGCCCACTAAGTGGCAAAAAGCCCGTATTATAGTCCATTGTAAGTATTTTTACGATCAGAAAGTCAATACTACTACTTTGCACTATTTTGCACTTGCACACAAAGTTTCATCGTTTAAATATGCTCGAAACTTAGTTCTGTGGCCGTTTTCATCAAAATTTAATACATTTCCATACATAAACGCAATGTTTTTGCATTTTTACAATTCGAATTGACGATCCGTCAGCTCCAGCAGCTTTAATGTACTAGCACACACATTTTTGGCAACTTTACCGGACTGGGTTATCTTCCCAGTCCGGGTTTGGCCCTTTTTTGTATATATTTAACTGTAAATGTACTAACATTTCAATTCAGTTAAGCCCGGATGTCAAATCTAAGGTAGTTTACCGCTTTTATATATATTTGCGCATATATAAGCGGCTTTCACCATCACTGGTTCTCATACCAGTCTTGTTTGACTACATTTCTGTCAATATATATATATATTTATATATTTTCAGTCCGGCCTGGATTATTTCATGGCCATTTTACTGCTTTTGCACACTTCCCCATACTGGGTGCTCTTCCCAGTCACTGGTTGACTATTTTCTATTAATTTTAATTCTAGTACGGGAACCGGAGTGAAAACCCATCACCCTTTTTACAGCTTTTATATATATATATATATATATATATATATATATATATATATATATATTGCTTGCTATTGAACTGCTGCATTCAACATTCATTTGTATATGAATTTGCACTAATATATCTGCAGGTGGTCTAGATTTATTTAAATCTCGCCACTTCTAGTTTTTAAACGGTTCAAACCATCCAGACTGAACCGGGAAGCTAGAATGGCTGAGATTTCCTTAAATCTAGCTTTCTTTATAGTTTCAGCTTCGAAAGCAAACTCACGTCCCTTAGATTGCTATCTAGTGGGAACGAGGCACTTTGACCATACGCAGCCAGGATTTACTGATGAATCCTTGGTTCCATTGCGTTGTGAGGATGTATATATTCATTTCTGTGCAAATTTGAACCGTGCAGGTTTATTGGCTACTCATATATGAGCCTAGGAATCGTGGGATTCACGATCAAATCGATCGAGATCTGATTCCCATGATGAACAAACTCCAATTTACAGATGTATCCTGCCAGTTTTTCTGTAAAATGTACATACATAGACCTTAAAACGGTTATCCGGATTTAAGGTCTCATCATAGTGAAATATGGATTGTCGTGTCAGCGTCCCTCAGATGGTTTTCATGCCCATGAGGAGACCGACACTTACATTTTTGTTGTGATAGATCATGTCCCAACACACCTCACATGCAGCCTTAAGGCTATAAAGATAAAATTTGAAAGTATCAAAAGGCTTCAATTCATATGTCAGCGTAGGGGTTTGATAAACAGCTTTCAAAACATCACTGTCAATTCAATTTCAAAGCTTTTGCAAATCTAATCAAAATGCTTTTGCAAATCAAATTAAAGACTGATTTTCAAAATCAAATCAAACCCTTCGTATATAGGTTCAACGAAGCAAAGCACTACTTTCAATCAATTAAATCAAAAGGCCTAATTTTCAAACAGCATTCACTCACGCATTCACAGTTTTAAGGGAAATATTGAAAAGATGCGGTACCGTGTTTACACGGGAGTCATGGGGTGCCAAACACCTTCCCCACACCTAACCAAGCCCCCGAACTCAAAACTCCAATTTCAAAGATCATGTTTCGACAGTGTCCAGCAAATTGGGCCTCTTTCAAATCAAATTCAGTTGAGTTAGTACAACCAATTTCAAATCTACCAACTGGCGACTCTGTTAAACAAATCAAATCATCGACATGACACGTGTTGGCCTTTTTCCTAAAAAAACCTTCAAAACCTTTTTCGCAATAAAAAGAATAAGGGTAGAGATAACTTAAGAAGATCGATTTGAGAAAACTGGGTTATGAACCGACCCGCGGGATTCTTAAATTTTCCAACATCGACAGGTGGCGACTCAGCTGAGGAAAGTAGAGGGCTTAGGCCACTTTCAAATCTTTTCAAACATTTCCCTTTCAAAACTATTGAATGCGTGAAAATTCTACGTCTCCACAGTCAATGAATCTGTGAATGTTGTGTCTTTACAAATGAATGCATGAATGGTACGTCTTTACATTAAATGAATGTGAATGAATGTTTATCCGCTTTCCAAACAAAGCATCATATGCATAAACGGTGAGGCACGATGTATGTGAATGTATGTTGTGTGTCCCTCCACCAGGAGGATAACCCGGTCGGTGTTAAGTAATGACTCTGGGGAGGACTAAGTCTTTGGGTGTGCCTCGTGAAAATACACCACTCAGATTTGCTCCAGTTGAATGATCGGATTAACTTCCCTTCTAGTAGATTGTGATGATCTGGGAGCCTTCATGCCGAAACAAAAGCCGCGAAAGTAACCTAAGATAGGTCAGCCTCTGATTAACCAAATCCTAAGGGAAGCTTCTTCATGCCTACCTCTTTCAATTCCTTGTCAAGTCTCCAATTACTGAGGAGCACAATGTAAATATCAATAATGAAAGATTTACTTTCCTTGTCAAATAAATGTCATCCTGTCATCAAAACAACTAACCTCGGTTTTGCAGGATAAAATCTAAAAACCACATCATGCATCCAATCTTACCTACCTCAGGAAATTGACACGCCTACGTTTTGTTGTAGGTACAAAAAAGTGGTCTCACTACTAGATCATAATCATAAACGGCACAAAGCCTATCCACCGACATGGCTGAAAGTAGCCAATGCGAGTCGGGTTCCGTATCTTGAAAAGAGTTTGAGGGACTTAAGAATCAAATAGCAGAGTTGGATATCCTTCTAAGGGAACAAAGTAAAAGCACTCAAGGCCAGCCAACACTCAATCAAACAGAGTCCTCCTCATAGGGTGGTAATCAAAGTGCTGACAAAAAGGGGGAAATGCAGATCCCTGAACCGCGATACAGTAAAAGAACCAACAAAACCCCTGAAATCACAAATCTCAGGGAAGATCGGGAAACTGGCGATATTCGAAGGAAAGTCCAATAAATGGAAGAAACCATCTGGGTAATCAAAGAGACTGGAAACCTCGAAAGTGTCACCTATTCAGATCTTTGCATATTCCCAGGGGCTAGATATCCAGAAAAATTCCAAGTCCCAGAGTTTGAAAAGTACAATGGGACAGGCGATCCCTATACACACTTAAAAGTATACATTGGCGAGCTAGGGTCTTACGCTGAAGATGAAAGCCTTAGAATGCAGCTTTTCCAAAAGAGTCTCACTAGAGAGGCTAGGACTTGGTATGCCCGACTTGATAATGCAAAAATTTACAGTAGGAAAGAGTTAGCCCACGCCTTCCTAACTCAATACAGCTTCCAGTCTCAGATAGCTCCGGATCGATATCAATTGACCAAAGTCAAAAAGTAGAGTACCGAGTCTTTTCGTGAGTATGCCCAAAGATGGAGACGTCTGGCAGCCCAAGTCAGCTCGCCTATGACCGAAGCTGAAATGGTGATGACTTTCATAGACATCCAAGAGGCACCTTACTACGAGAGGATCCTGGCCGGAATAGGAATGCCATTCTCAGAGATGATCAAACATGGCGAAATGACAGAGATGAGCCTGAAAGCAGGAAAGATCAAAGATCTCACAGCCTTGAAAGTAGTCGCCGATCATATATAGTCTGGCAGCTATGTGAGTGATCCCATAAGGGTACCCAAGGAAGGCGATGAAGATGTATCCCTCGTTGTACAGGTGCAGTCTAGGAGACCTAACCATAGTCCCCCCATTTGGAAGAAGGAAAACAATCTGCCGTCACAACAAACTGCGTTCAATCAATACCAGGAGCGAAAGAGAAAATTCGAAAGAAATGAAAATCGGGTGTTCACTCCACTAGGCGATTCCCTTGAAAATATGTTGGTGATGTTAATAGATCACAAGAAGATTATCGAGCTGGCTCCACCTCTGGATCCAAAAAGAAAAAGATACGATCCTAGCCAGAAATGTGCTTATCATTCCGGATCTCCGGGCCACGATACGCAAGACTGTTGGTCCTTAAAGCATAAAATTCAAAACCTGATCGAAAACGGCGATATTGTGGTCCAACAACATGACCATCCAAATGTCAATGCCAACCTTTTGATGCAACATGATACAGAGGAAGTAAACATGATCGGGTCAGGAAGCGATGAAATGTATCCAAATCGTAATACATACGAAGGATATAGGATTACCCCTGGAGGAACAGAATAAATGTTCTAGAGTCAGAAAATTCAGAGGAGGGTATGATAATAATGCAAAAATTGGATGTGATCCAACATCAAGTGACTCTGCTGGCTAATCTGGTAGTGCGCCAACATCAGGATACAAGGCACCATTTCACTCAAATATCAAAAAGACAAGAGAAAGAGGAGGATATTCAGAGTATAAGCATATCTTCCCCCAAGATCCGCCGCCTAAATGAAGAGGATCAAAGCATGTCGGATGGACGAGAAAGGTGGAATGATAAAATTACTAGAAGTTCTTACCAAAAGAAGAATCCTCCAGAGGAATGCGAACTCCCAAATAGGAACTATCAAGAGGCATTCTAAACATGAGCAAACCCTCAAAATCCTACGGCACCGAGAGTCGGGGAAAGTAGGTGGAGAAGGGTATTCACACCTTTGGAGGACTCATTGGAAAATATGTTAGCACTATTGATTGCGCAGGTAAAGATCACTGAGCTAGCTCCACCTATGGATCCCAAAGAAAGGCAATATGATCTCAACAAGAGGTGTGCTTACCATTCTAACTCACCCGGACATGCAACTGAGGAATGCTGGTCTCTAAAGCACAAAATCTAGGATCTCATTGAAAATGGAGAACTGAAGAAAGAATTCCCCATGACTAGAAAAGGCGAGAGGTAGATAAAGAGCTTAAGATGTCCCCTCGAGACAGGCAGTTCAAATGATGTAACGACTATGAGCATTAATCCTGGTAGAACACAAGGTCGATCGATCATAATGCTGGGAGTGATCGAGGAGACAAAAGAATCCCCCAATAAAGTTCATCCACCATCATCAAGTATCTTATTGCCCAAAGCCAACAACTACATGCCTGACCTTATCCTTTTGGAAGATGAGGAGGAGATACTGATCCTTCCCCGTATGGAAAAAACCCAAAAGGAAAGTTCCTTGCGAGAGATATAAAATCAGTGCGAGGAGGATTTCATACTCAAATCCTCTCAAGGCTATGAGAAAGGTGAAGGAGCAAACGAAGAAAAAGGTGGCAAAATTCTCAAGGAAGACAACCCATCGAGGAACATTGAGTTCATACCTTTCTGCGACGAGTCCAGTTTAAGCCTCCTTAAGGGATATGCTGATTCAGGAGGCGATCAATTTATGGCAGGGATTGAAGATATTCAGAGCCAAGAGGGAACCTCTATCACTAGCCTCGAAGGCGACATAACAACGGACGACTGGACTATCAGGCCTCAGCTAGCCAGAAGGACGTAGATCCAGAGGAAAGTTGAGAGTTCCAGAGGATGTTGGGATGTTATCCTTTTCTTAGCCTTATGCCTTTTATTTTCCATGCATAAAAAATCAAATGACCAAAAAATCAATAAAATCAAAAAGAAAAAAAATTTAAAAATCGAGCCTTTTAAACCACAAACGTGAACTACGAAAGACCTGATCTCCCTTAACCTGGGAGTACGTAGGCAACCATCTTGGTGCGGTCAAACCAAACAAAAAATTCAAAAACCCTCGAATCCAAAAATAATAATTCAAAAACATATCAAACCAAACTCAATCCCCAAAAGAGACACTTCTCTGGCCTCTTCAACTAAACAAACAGAACTACGAATGACCTGATCTCCCTCAATCCAGGAGTACGTAGGCAGCCATCTACGACGCGGTTGGACCTTCAAGAAAAAACAAAAATAAATAAAGACCAATTCCAAGACACCGAAGACAAATAAGAGCCAAATTCTATCAAACCACCTGGTCAACAGGCCTTATTGAGGAAAAGCAAAGCTGGACTCTAAACCCATGGATAATCAGGATAATAGTACCAACATGGCATCTCTCTGAAGATAAAGGAGCAGCTACAAGCTCCTAACCCTCGGTCTCCATATGAGCCAGAACATCCACTGTCATCTGCATACTATGGCCTCGTCCCTCTAAGCAAAGGCAGCCTCCCGAGTGGCTCGAGCCTCACTTCTACCAACAGAATTAGTATCTTTACTAGAATGGGCCCGTTAACATCAACGTCCTGACCTGATCCCTCTTGAAGGTCATCCGAGCTATCGAATCTGCTATAGCCAGATCTGTCCTGGCAGGGACACTGGGTAGGTCACCGACCAAAGTCGCGGTCAAAGCCATCACCACCAACCATCACAAGCCCTTTAGTCCAATTCATTGGAGTTCGAAGGCATCTCGACATCAATCATCAAAGTTGGAACAACGACACAGCGATATATCATACATAAACATCCGCAAAGACCTTCGAAGAGCTGAAGCCTCAATCTGAAACCTTCATCAAATCAGAAGAAAGGTCATCAAAGCCAATTGCTCCTACAAATTAAAGACAATGACTGGGACATCCAAGCATTAAAGCCACAATCCACTACCTGTTCACCATGGGGGTCATGCGATTAAAGACTCTTGCGATCTTGGCATTTTATCAGCCCATCGATCAAATATACCATAAAGTAATCACCCCAGATGACAAGCAAGACTGGGGAAAGTTAAAAGTCAACAACAACTCGATATGGGGACCCTTACAACAAGACTGGACCAATTTCGGGAATGGCGACAATTCAACACTGAGGCATTTATCAACCATCCAATCAACATGCACCAGCCGACACCATCAGCATTGTCCATCATCATCCCAGCTTCCATCATTGGCGATCCGGTATGACCGATCGATCTTTGCCAATCATAATTTTCTTAAAATAATACTATCCGCTGATAAGGTATGACTCTTTCATCTCTTTTTGTGCTTTTAATTTCCATGCAATAGCGATGATACATTTAAGTCCTGCATTAGAGTTTTAGAAAAAGAAAAAAAGAGATTTTTGTTTAACTTTTTATGAATAGGATTAATTCTGATAAGCGTCCGTGGAACAAGAATCATGAAAGCGATTAGAGAATTAAGAATATTCAACCTTTTTATTAGGCATGGCATCCTAGTTTAAAGCCTTTTTTAGAGTAAACTTGACCTCATATGCATGGCTGTACTTTGCGATTGACCTGACTCTTAGTTATGGGGTATGAAACTATGACGACAAGGATGACAATTAGTAGCCAACCTAATGTCTCGAATCGTAGCATGGTTTACTTGAGTTATTAACCATGAGGGATGTCTCTACACCTGGTGCCCTAAAGCCATCTGGTTTGGGAACCACTGGCCCAATACTCGTTACATGGGTAACTCAGTGCCTAAGTAAACGAGCATTACAAGAAGTTAAAACCTGAGCAGATCTGAATCGTGGCCTAGCTTACTCGAGTAATTAAGCCTGAGGGTGTCTCTACACCTGGTGCCCTAAAGACGTCTGGTTTGGGAGTCACCAGCCCAACACTCGCTACACGGGTAATTTAGAGCCTAAGAAAACGAATCTTTCACCAGCTCTGGCGAGGATCAAAAGAGTAGTCTGCTTGACTTGTCTCGAAGTGTGGCCTTTGTTACTCGAGCCAGTAAACCCTAAGGGGTGTCTTAGCACCTAGTGCCCTAAAGCCGTTAGGTTTGGGAGTCATTGGTCCAAAAATCGTTACATGGGTAACCAAAAGCCTAAGAAAATGAGACAAAGTTAAGCGAGGGAAGTAGAAAATTTTGCAAGAAATGTGAGATCATCTAGAGTCATAGAAGAGAAACCTCTGCTAGGGGTTATGTCACACATAGGGCACATGTCATGTGATCTTAATCTTGTGAAGAGCAGTGTCTAGAGCGAAGATGAGGTGTCTTTGATGAAGGGAGATAAGTCTCTTGAATCTGATCATACCCATGAAAAATGACCATGGACGCTTAAAAGTTTTCTTACGATTTCATAACTTGTCAAGCAAAAATTTGGATTTCTTTAGGAAAAAATCATTTTCATACTCCCTTTCAAGATCTTTAGTGATAAGATAAGAGCTCATTCAACATAAGCATTCAATTTCAACTTCAAATGCCCCATTCACAAGATCATACTAATCCTGACGGCCCAAGCCATCAAGTTGTCAGCACATATTGTTGTTTGTCTGAATGTGCAGGATATTGCTCACCATGGACATGATCAATAAAGCGAGTTTTTCTATGAACCCCTAGTAACAACCTGCAAAAGGGCTGGGGCATTTATCCATTCCAAGAAATAGAAAGAATCTACGGCAGGACCAAGTTCCTCATCAAAAGAAAAGGGAGAGTTCCTAAAAGAAATCAAGGCGACATCAGCTGTCCCTCTACAAAAAGGGAAAAATCTTCAACAGAGTCCTTAACTCGGGAAGAAAAGATGCCCGATGACAAAAAGATCTAGCGAAGGAAATCTGCATCATCAAACATGTCAACCTGTGCCAAGTCCTCACAAGTCGAGGCCTCTACACCAAAGTTCAAATCTAGGCAATGAAAGAACGGGCTACATCCTCCAGGACGTCAGCATCACCCGGGTCATCAGCCAAGCCAGCATCTAACCCAGCAAGGCCACAAGTAAAAAGCTTGCCATTTTTCATACTCAATGATCAGCCGTTGGCACAACCCCAACGAAGCATCGGGAGATGATCTGGGAGCGAAAGTCATATAATACTCCATCTTCACAAAGGACAGATGATGGAATATGTTATACACATCCTCAAAGGGATCAACGAGGTACATCAAATCATATCAACCCCGAGCTCCAATCGGGCCATCATTCCGACTCCGGTCCATCCCCACAAAGGACAGATGATGGAATCTGTTATACAAATACTTATAAGGGGCGTTGAGAAGGACCTAGTGATGTAAGCCGTTGAACCCGACTTCTGCAAATATAACAGGGTATCTCCTAGTGAAGTCATCAGTGTCTGGACCACCAGGGGGACTAATACCAGATCCAGATCCAAAAAAATGGCAGCCTCTGCAAGATCCTGACCAAATCTTCTTTGCGAATGACAAAAGGGTCCATACGAGAATTGGAGCTGCTACACCTATCAAAATCCATGCCTGAAAAGAAATTCCAAATCACCTCAGAAAAGGGTGAGGTATGGTTCTACATCAATTTAATTAAGCATATGCATCAACCTAGGATAAATTAAGATCATCATATCATGTCTGGTCTGCACATGTGTAACAAGCTCTACATCAGCGCACATTTCCATCAAAATATTAGGCGTGCATACCTAATAGAGTCAAAAATGCATACACTATTAACACACAAACTCGATGAAAACGTCTGCTACCGTTCGAGTAGGCATCGGGACAATCCAAGGATCAACCATTGTCCCTACCATCAGGGTAGGTGCTGTTGCAAACTATCGATGTAAGTTATCATCAAGATAGACATCGGGAGCACCCACTGAGGTAACTCAACAAAAGAGATATATCCACATCAGAGGAGCTGACAAAAATGTACAAAGGCATCAGCCAAGAGAAAATTACCCCTGATAGTATCTACAGATTTGGGACACCATTGGTCTTAAAACCAAGATAACAGCAAAGGCTATCATAAAGAATGTCATCCCCAGCAGAAATATGGGAAACATTTCGGTTCATCCTCATCAAACAAGCATCAGTAACACCAATGGAAATCAGACCGTTGGAGTCAACACCAACATAGACATCAACAACATTGATGAAAGCCAACCATGGATATCGACACCAACACAAACACCGATAAAGGTAATCGATTTACGATGCAATGCAATTTGCGATGCGATGCGATGCAATGTGATGCGATTTGCGATACGATGCGATTTATGATGCGATATGATATTTACAATACAAGATGCGATTTGCAAAAACATATTAACATTCATTGCATTGCGATTTGCATCATTAATATCTTGTCATATTTCAAGTGTCTAGCAATCTTTATCCTAGTTATTCCATTACATTACATAAACATGATAAAGAGGGACATCTGTAGATACTCAAAATTTTCCTTGTTCTAATACTAACACTGTAGGAGGGCAAAACCATTAATCAAGTCAACCTCGGTCCCGACACCAGACATCCAATCTAAATTTGGCCACCATTGCCGGTCCTTCAGCCTAAATTCGATCACCAATGTCGGTAAACCAAAATCTGATCCCCAATGGCAGTCAACTCCAGTCAAATCTGATCACCGATATCGGTACTCCAGCCCACTCTGATAGTAAATTAGACCGTTAATCCAGCTTCGATAGTTAATCAGACCGTCAATCCAACTCCGATCATCAATCGGATAGTCTATCCAGCTCCGATCGTCAATCGGACCGTTCATCCAACTCTGATCGTCAGTCGGACCATTAGATCATCCCCGATATCAATATCGGGACATCATCTCAAACTCGATCACCAATATTAGGACAACCACAACACCGATCAACAATATCGGGATGTCAACTCAGCTCCGGTAGTAACCCAGGAAGTACAGGTCAGCCCCGGTATCAGCCCGGGAAATCAAATCGACTTCAAAAATAAACCTGAAGCCTCACAATGACTCCAGAAGAAAAACTAGAATGACCATGTCAGACTCAGATATAACACTGAGGAAAAATAGACTCGAATGGGATCCAAGTCTTGGAAACAGCTCCCGGAAGTCAACCAGAAGCCATGCCAACACCAAGGGCAACCCCGGGAGGGGCAAAAGGGTTATTTTACCAACTCTCATCTGATTCAGTCAAAATCAAGCTAAATTGATGCCGCCAAGGTCAGAATGAACCACAACGATGATCCCGGGTGAAAACAGCACTAGACGGCTCGACGGGCAAACTGTGGGGAAATGAAGAGCCAGTCATTAACCCACCTTTGGGGACTTAAAAAGGGTTAAAACCAATGTCATTGTGACACTCTCAGTGAGGGCTTTTCGGAAAGCTATAGCATGCCCTAAACAAACGCTCTAATAAAAAGTTATGAAGTTTTGAACCTGACATCGAGTTGCTCAACATGCACGCACTTCGAGACGAATAAACCGGGCACATGGACCCCGCCTAGGGGAGCCGCACCTCTACTTATGGCTGCCATAGGTAGAGTGGAGGCTCCCTGGCCTATAAATAAACGTGCCCCCGGTTCATTTTTAACAATTCCGAAATGCAGCGAAGCTCTGCCCGTCTGATTTTTTGACTTTTACACCTCTTCCAAACCTAAATATTTTTACTCCAACACATAGACAAAACCATATACTACCACATATCAAAAAACCACCAGTAGATTTGGTCGTTTGAAGTCCACTAAGTGACAAAAAGCCCGTATTGCAGTCCATTGTAAGTATTTTTACGATTAGAAAGTCAATACTACTACTTTGCAATGTTTTGCACTTGCGCACAAAGTTTCATTGTTTAAATATGCCTGGAACTTAGTTTCGTGGCCGTTTTCATCAAAATTTGGTACATTCCTGTACATAAATGAAAATTTTTGCATTTCTACAACTAGGATTGACAATCTGTCAGCTCCAACAACTTTAATGCACTAACACACATTTTTGGCAACTTTGCCGGACTAAGTTATCTTTCCAATCCGTGTTTGGCTCTTTTTTGTATATATTTAACTGTAAATGTACTAACATATCAATTCAGTCAAGCCCGGATGTCAAATCTGAGATAGTTTACCGCTTGTATATATATTTACGCATATATAAGCGACTTTCACCATCATTGGTTCTCATACCAGTCCTGGTTGACTATATTTCTGTCTATATATATATATATATATATATATATATATATATATATATATATTTTCAGTCCGACCTAAATTATTTCGTGGCCATTATACTACTTTTGCACACTTCCCATACTGGCCTGTCACTGGGTGATTATTTTCTGTCAATTTCAATTCCAGTACGAGCACCGGCGTGAAAACCCATCGCCCTTTTTACTGTTTTTCTATATATATATATATATATATATATATATATATATATATATATATATATTTCATTTCTGTCATAGCCTGGATTATTTCGTGGCTATTTATAGTTTATATATATATATATATATATATATATATATATATATATATATATATATATATTTCAATTCCAGTCCAGGCTTGCGAGTGAAAACCCATCGCCCTTTTTACAGCTTTTATATATATATATATATACAGATATATATATATATATATATATATATATATATATATATTGCTTGCTCAATTCCATTCAACTGTTGCACTCAACATTCATTTGTATATGAATTTGCACTGATATATCTGCGGGCGGTCTAGATTTATTTAAATCTCGCCACTTCTAGTTTTTAAACGTTTCAAATCATCCAGACTGAACCGGGAAGCTAGAATGGCTGAGATTTCCTTAAATCTAGCTTTCTTTATAGATTCAGCTTCGAAAGCAAACTCGCGTCCCTTAGATCGCTATCTAGTGGGAACGAGGCACTTTGGCCACACGCAGCCAGGATTTACTGATGAATGCTTGGTACCATTGCATTGTGAGGATGTATATATTCATTTCTGTGCAAATTTGAACTGTGCAAGTTTATTGGCTACTCATATGTGAGCCTAGGAATCGTGGGATTCACGATCAAATCGATCGGGATCTGATTCCCATAATGGACAAATATTGAAAAGATGCGGTATCGTGTTTACACGGGAGTCGTGGGGTGCCTAACACCTTTCCCACACTTAACCAAGCACCCGGACTCAAAACTCTGATTTCAAAGATCAAGTTTCGACAGTGTCCAACAAATTGGGCCTCTTTCAAATCAAATGCGGTTGAGTTGGTACAACCAATTTCAAATCCACCAACTGCCGACTCTGTTAAACAAATCAAATCGTCGACATGACACATGTTGGCCACTTTCCTAAAAAACCCTTCAAAACCCTTTTTGCAATAAAAAGAATAAGGATAGAGATAACTTAGGAAGATCAATTTGAGAAAACCGGGTTATGAACCGACCCGCAGGATTCTTAAATTTTCCAACGTCGACAGCCACAATCTACCTTCACCAATTCAGTTTATTTTTTTTCACTGATACCTTCTCTAAGTCTGTCTGCATATTCATTTGCATTAATTTACCCAAATTTCATTCATGTGGGGGATTGTTGGATATATATATATATATACTAATGAATGAAAAATTTATCTAAAATAAAACCACTAAGTGTGACCTTTAGAAAGGGTGTGTTTGGTTCATATCTTTTTAAATTGAAAAGGAACCTTTTTAAAGAGATGTAACTTTTTCAAAGGAATGTATCTTTTTAAAATGGATGTAACCTTTTCAAACGGATGTATCTTTTCAAAGGGATATACATCTTCAAAGAGGTATTTGGAAACCTATAAATAGGTTCCAAATCTACCCAAAATAATTACTTCAACTTCAATCCTTCTCAAGTTCTTAAAATTAAATTCATTCTGCATTCATTAAAAGTCAGAGAGAGTATTTAAATATTATTTATTCGTGGAACTCTTCCATTGAAGTGCTTCTTGTGAGAATTGAAGACCATTTCACCCAGGGAAGTAGACGTTCGGTGTTCCATCCAAAATCAACTATAGCGGGGACGAAATCTACTTTAAGGAGAGACTGTCCAACAGTTGACTCGGTTTTAAAATTTTGTCAATTGCATCTAGTAAATCATTATTATAAAATTATTTATCTTCTACTTCTGTTTATTTAATTAGTATATAATACTATTTGAATAACAATATCTGGAGATATAAAAGTAGTAATCAAGATATGTAAGTTGTTTAATAGAAATATATTATTTTATTTATTAACAACATAAACATGATTACACATTCTTAAAGGCTTAACAACAAATTAGGGTAAAATAGTAGTTGAGTCGTCGCCAAAACTAAAAACAAGGTATGATCAATGATGCAAGTTTGTGAAAGATCATATTTCAAAATAAAATTGAGCTGAATGACAAGTCAATATCAATCACTTGCACGTTGATTTTCTCCATCCAATATATCCAACTTTTACCCCGTCACATACATATATATAGTAAGCTAACATCACAGTACAATAAGTTACAACTACCCACAAGAATGTAAGAGAGTACAACATTAAAAATTAGATTACATATATTATGTTTTATCTCACAAATAAAAACAAAAACTCTAATATAAGACTCGTAGTTTAAGACTCTAATATAAGACTCACAGTTTACATAATAAAACACTATCTTGTTACATGCCTAAACTTAGTCAGTTCAGGCCTTTTAGCTTTCGCAACTTCACCCCCATGAAACCCTCCAAAGTCTGGCTATTATTCTAGAATTGTATTTTTTGAATAAACATGCCACACATAGATAGAGTCAAAAGCATAATCTAATTATGTCCATTGCAATGGACTTGCCACAAACACACATAATTAATCGGCATCAATACAACATTTTTTTATTAATAGGTTCCTATAAAATTACAATTACAACAAATATTTTCCTTATAAATGTATAACCAAGAATAGGTAGGTACGCACTAAATTAAGCTATAAACTTGCTATGAAACTACTCGATAAATAGAGGATATCACTGGGAAATTCTCCCATTAATCTTGTATATTCTACTCCTTCTATCATAGAATTAAAGATTTGTGACTACTTTCATGGCCATTAAGATACAGGCTTTGACTTCTTCGACTTCTTGCTAGCATAAATCTTAGAATAAACATCTTTCGTTCTAATAGCAAGTAATACATCCAAACCAAACCCAATTATGCATGCAATATCTTTCAACGTTCCATTGGTTACACATCCCTTAATTAACTTCACAGAAAATACTCTTAATTCTTATTTTAAAGCATAAGACTAGATGAGGGTTTTTAAGGATATCAGGTCTTCAAAATGAAGAAGAACAAGAAAAAAAAGATTACCGTTTGGAGGGATGACCACACAGCTAAGGAGGTACGCGATTATTTTCTACTTTGGCCAGTCTTTTGAGATTTCCTTTAGCCCTAAACTAAGATCCAAGAGATGCAAAGTTAATTGAAAAGCAAAATCGGGAATTCATGGTTGCAATTGAGAAGGGATGGGCTTTGGGATGGAAATTGAGAAGCAAAATCGGGGAGCTATGGTTGCAATTGAGAAGATGGATTTTACTGATTTTCAATCTAATAGAAATTATTATCTATAGAAAGAACGAACACAAGAATCCTTATCCCTATTTTAAGGATTTTATTTGTTTTAACCTTAATTTAGTCTTATTTCTTCTTCTTCCTTTTTTTGTTGATATAGTTGGAGGGAAATTAAAATACTGAGACGGACTATATCCGGCTCTAAAATGCATTTAAAGATCTTTAAAAGATAATCATTTTTTGAGATAGCTATATCTGTCTCTAATTCTGTTTCTAAAATAAGGAGGGAATTTGAGACTAATATTTGGAGGAAAAATAAAAGTTTAAGATGGACATTTCGGTCTCTAATCCGTTGCAAAAAAAAATATTTATTTCTTTTTTTTAATTATTAATCTAAGACGAGCACGGTTGGTCTTAAATCTGCTTCAAAAACGTGTTTAAATTTTTTTTAAAAAGTACTTATTTTTTTAGACGATTAAGCTCGTCTCTAATTCCGTCTCTAGAATTTGAGACGATTCTGGTCGTTTCAGATTCCGTCTCGATTTTTTACTTCCAAATCACGTGGAGACCTAGAAAAATTTCGGTTTCAAAATCCGTCTCAAATTGCTAGAATTAGAGACGAAACTTAGTCTGTCTCTAAAAATTGATTTTAGATGCCCAACATTCCAGTAGTGAGGTAGCTCTTCGGGCATCAAATCAGCAAACTTAGATAGTAATTATACATCGGCTGAAACTTCTGAGTTCCTATTGATCGAACTACTCTCACAAGAGAGTAGAGCGTACATTACACCTTCGTAGTCGGCTTTCGTTAGGAATCTAGACATAGACAATAGATTCGGGTTTTCAACTGTCCGAGCCGAACTGATTTCTTCCCTTCAAGGTGCTAACACAACCTTCTTCCCTTTTATACTAAGAGAGTATGTATTCTTTTGACCACATGAATGTCACTTCGGTCATATTGCTAAGCTCGTCCCAACAACACATGGCATGCATCCATTGTCACCACATCGCACCAAGGGTTATCAAAGTATTTCTTTCCAATTGAAAAGGATAATAAACATTTTCTGTCAACTGTTACTTCACTTCCTTTATTCAAGCATGACAATTTTTACGGTTTGGGATGTCGATCCGTCTTCAAATTTAATTTTTGAATAGCTTCTTTTGACACCACATTCTCGTAACTGCCACTATCAATGATCATCTTGTAGACCTTATCTGCTACGGTACAAGTTATATGGAAGATATTAGTCCTCAACCAATATTCTTCTAATTCTCCTTTAGGAGTTAGTAAAATCTTGCGAACGACTAGGGTCTCATGACCATCTCCATATTACACATCTTTATCTTCGTATTCGTCATATATAGGTTCTTCGGGCTCCTCTATTTCATCGACCACACCTTCTTCGATCAAGAGGTTCTTACCCTTCTGGTTAGTAGGTTTTTGGCACTCTGTTGCTCTATGGTCCGGCTCCCCACATCTGAAGCACTTAATACTAGAACTGAAATTACCCTAGGTTTGTTGTGGTGTAGAACGAAGTTGTGGAGGTTAGTTCATTTTGTTGGGTGGATTGTTCCACAGTATTGGCTTACTGTTTTGTTGTTGCTCTGCCTCACGCGCTTGCTGATATGCCTCAGAAATAGTTCACGGTGAATGGAGAGTGAGGGCATTTTGTAGCTGCTGTTTTAGCCCGCCCAAATATCTTGCCACCATTTGTTCCTCTATTTTCGATAGATCATTGCATGCTATTAACTAGTAAAACTCTTAGGTATAATCATCCAAAGATCTAGTGCCTTGTCTCAATAGATGCAATCTCTTGAATATAGACTGGGTGTAATCGAAAGGAAGAAAGTGACTCAGTATTTTTTTCTTCATCTTCTCCCATATTGTGGTTTTAGTTTTGCCTTGTCTCTCCCGTGAACGCCTCATCTGTTCCCACCAAGCAGATGCTCTACCTTTCAATTTGATTGCAACCAATTTCACCTTAGCGTTATCTGAAACCTTCTTATATTCAAAGATGCGCTTTACTTCATTCATCCAGTAAATGAATCCTTCTGCTTGCAGTGTTCCAGAAAATTTTAGTAGCTCTACTTTGAAACCCAAATCACTACGACGGTCATCACGATCACGCCATTCTCATAGCTGTCTCCTATGGTGGTAAGGATTATTAAAACTCGATTCAGAATCATATAATTCTTTCTCGTGATCAAGGTGCGGGACTTCCTCCGTCGTAACCTATCCACGATGACCCAGATTTTGCGTTACTAGACACTAGGTTAACTCTGCAACTTGTCTCTGCAAATCCTTAATCATCACGTCCTGAACGTTATGATCACGGTGCTAAACTTCCTAAGCCGAAATCTATCCTCGACGACCACGATCACTAGCCATTGAAACTGATGAAATCTATTCCCAGAAAGAAGATAATGCTCTGATACCAACTAACGCCGAGCATAATAGCGATTATCCTATGGGCTAGGTAAATAAATAAATTCACAAGTAAATGAACAAGATATTCACCAAAAACACAGATAAATCTTCTCTAATGCTTGAATTTATATTTATCAAAATCAAAAGTTATTCTCAATTCAAGCCACAAGCCGAGTTTTATAGCTAACAAACTTTCTTTCCAAGTCATAACAGAATTCCTAAAAATAAGGAAACAAAATCCTTAAAGGTAACAAAGTCATAATAAGTAACAACGACTACAGTAATTAATTACGTAATAAAATAAAAGATTTACTTCCTAATAAAATACTACTACGTACTATAAAAGAACTAAATAATAATAATAATAATCGAAGCTAATCTGATCTTCTCGAAGCCATCTCCCGACCCTAAAGGCGTCAATGATCTCTACGTCGGTGACGATCCTCCAAATCATGATATTCCAAGGCCATTAACGTGTTATCCGACAACTCGGCATCATCGATCTCAGATCCTCCTACATCACATGGCTTACCACTATAACTAATATTTAATTTAATAGAGAGAAGTGAATCTAGAAATAGAATCATCGGATTTGAATTGGATGCATGTATATGGGCTAGGGAGTTTTAACGGAGGGAGTAGATGGATTGGATTAGATTATTTTATAAGATTGATTTGGATATATTCAAAATTTGTGTGTTCTTTCCTCCATAAAATAGTTTTTCTTAGAAAAGATAACTTCTTTACTTAGGAGTGAGATTGAGTTAAAGGAGGATTGTTGGGATATTTTACATGAATTCCACATCGAATAAATTTAATAGTTTAGATGGGTTAATAAGTATGGTGGAGCCTCAACCTAATAGGTTAACCTTTTAGGTAAGGAGGTGGTACAACATGCTTATTGGGCCAGTCTGATGAATTGATGTGGGATGTGGATCTTTCAATTCAACTACAAAATGGTATCAAAGCTCATGGTTCGATTGGCCCGAGTATCAGGTTGACACTCTAGGGTGGAGCACATTCGCAAGCCGCGTTTTACTCAATTAACGCGGTGTAGCAAATAGAGTTGAATCAGGTGGAGCACAAGATAATCACTCATGCGTTTGGCACTACGCAGTGAAGTATGATTTGAGTCAGGTGGAGCAGGCTCGGGGGATGACTCTGGAAAAATTGCTCAAGGTGAAGGGTTCACAAGGAGCAAGGTTGTACTCCCACGTTTGCCTCGGGAGTGGTGGAGTAGTATTAGAGTCGAGCAAAGCTCTTGAAGGATTCAAAGAAGGTGTGCTTAATGGTGAATACACTAGTATGATACTTGTGATGGGTATTCAAGTGAAATATGGAGATTGTTGGGATATTTCATATGAATCCCACATCGAATAAATTCAATAGTGTAGATAGGTTAATAAGTATGGTGGAACCTCAACCTAATAGGTTAACATTTTAGGTAAGGAGGTGGAACAACATGCTAATTGTGCCAATCTGATGAATTGATATGGGATATAAATCGTTCAATTCCGCTACAAGTATAGACTGGGATAGTTGTAGACCTTGTGGTGGTTAGAGAGAGAATATAAACCGTAGAAGCTAGGAGAGAGAGCAATTGGGTGTTGTAACAAATATGGGCAAATTGGACAATTTTAATTTAGATGTAGGATCTACTGCGGAACTATCAAAATAGGCCGTGGAAATATCAATTCCCTAAAAAATAACTTGAACTCAGTCATGGCCGAGATTTGGAGTCCCATCCTCGCCACCTGCATCTCCTCCACCTCCTTGCTATACCTGCTATACGACCATTGACTATAACCATCCTCCTAAAGTATCGAATAACCTATACAAATTAATACACAGTTAATATATGAAGGGAAAAAATAAGTTTGAAAGCAGTGAAGCACCAAACAAGACTTTGAACAGATCTGTATTAACTATTATAGATCTACATGCATTAAGTGTAGCAAGTTTGTTTTCGTTGTATTATTACTTATTAGCGTGTGCATAAAGTTGCTGAGGAAAGAAACCTATATGATGTTTAATGTGGTCATATATTCTTTGTAGGCTACACAAATTAAATTAAATTTCCTTTGCACCTAAAGTGAGAAATGCACACTCAAAAATGAAACTCTAAAAGTCACACACCTTGCTAGCACAATTAGATACCCAAGGGCAATGATGGTCAAATTATGCAACACTCGATCACAAGTGGAACAGTGCTTTGCATGAAGAGGTCGTACAATCTAATGAAATATAAGAATAAAGTTGAATTACAAATCAATCAAGAAAAAAAATATGGAGTAAAGAGTTGTGAGCCCAAGTATAAATTAGGGTTTACATGTGATCTAAAAAAACTGGGAGAAGCCTCCACGTGTCCCGAGGTAGAAGGCTCATGGAGGCTGCTTATTTTGAGAATTGATTGAGGGATTGGATTGGTGGCTAGAAGGACACAGTGATTTGGGCATTACTCAAGTAACTAAGGGTATTTCTGGAATTTCTTCTGAAATCACATGCCACGCACAAGACCCAGACATGTGCAGGCACGTGACCATTTTCCAGAAAACTCAATAAATACCCCCTTTCACTTTAATAGAAAAGGACTTTTGATTCTCTCTGAACTGAAGACACTCAAGAAGGCTCCCTGGATCCTAGATACTCTAGTAGGGCTCTTGGATCCTAGGAGTTCTGCCACATATTACTCGAGCAATCGCTTACCTGTTCTTCTCCCCTCTTCAATCAGTCAATCAAGACCGTACTCTTTGTGGATTTCTCTCCTCCTCAGCCAACTCGAAACCCTAACCCTAGTAAGGTACGTTTCTTTACCCATATTTCTTTGGTGACTCTGTTGGGGAGGTGCAGAATTCGTGAAGGATATGCTCACAACACGAAGCGGGAGAACTACAGGAAAAGTTTAATCGACAACTAGCATTACTTCACCTGATCCAGTTCCAAATCAAGCAAATTAAGCTTTCCAAGGCACGAATCTGGATCTCGATCAACCCATCTTAGAAGACGCTTTTGAAGGAAGTTCAACATCACCACCTATGGTTGATCCACAACAAACCAATGTCAGATAGATAGGCACAGGAAGACAAGGTGAGGAAGCAAGTGGAGAACAAACAACCACGAATGCTGTGCAGTTGGAGATGCTCAAGGCATTAAAAGAGGCACGAGAAGGATAAGGGATGATGATGGCCGTGATGTCAAAAATGTAGAGGCAACAAGTGGAGATGGGAAATTTTCGCCAGCAGTTGATGCAGATTCCATCCTTTAAGGCTATGTTTCCAGGAAGTTCACAGGAAGAGCGAATAGGAGTGGATAATAATAAGAAAAATCAAAAGGCGCCATCAACAACAGAGAGTCATCTGAGTCCAATCATATATTTAGTGCCCCAAAACAGTGGTGATGTACCACAACCCAGAGTGGAAGCAAACCAGCCTCAACCAACCATCATTCCTCTTACACTCCCGATGTTTTCACAAGTGTAGATACCGACTATCCCGAGCCATGCCCAACAAACAAGTCAACAAACACAACCAATGCAAGCTTTAAATGATGCAAGTGTACACCGGCCGATCTCCTTACTATATACACCGCCAACGCATCATTATATCACAACCCCTCAAATAGTCCATAGAACAAGCCAATATGTGACGAAGGATGATATGCTTAACATAATCAACCAACTCCAAAGACAGACAACCAGACCCTCAGAATTGGACTTCACTCCACCATACCCGACATATATACGGAGACAGCCTTACCCATCAGGGTATATTTAGCACCCTCCATAGTTTTTGAAGTACAATAGAGAGAAAGGGAATGCAAGAGAACATATAGCCAGGTTTGTAGAGTCGATGTCTCCTTGGTTGGGTTATGATGAAGTGATCAACCAAAACCTCTTCCTCTATAAGTTCAATAAAACGTTGACAGATAGTGCCTTTAGTTGGTACTACAATCTAGAGAAAGGGTCAGTCCAAGATTGGGATGATTTGAAGTTACAATTTTTTAAGAAGTTTTTCTATGTGCAGAAACAGGTGACCATCGTGGAATTAATGAGATTGAAACAAAAGCCGAGTGAAGAGTTGTCAGATTACGTAGGCAGATTCAGGGCTCAAGCGCAAAAATGTGTGGAGCCGATTGAGGAGAAGAATCTAGTGAGCATATGCAACATTGGTGCCCTAGATGCCTTTAAGCCCCACTTGGTCACTAAAGCATGTGATTCCTTTGCAACGCTCTCATCATTTGCACAAGACCTGGGAGGAATTATGACTTTGCCTGCAAACCACACGACTGTTACGTGGAAGGGCAAAAGGACTGCTACTATGGCTTTAGCAGACTCTCAGCAAAAGCCACAAGTGGTCAAGAGGGAAAAGAGTGAAAATAATGAAAGGAACCGAGGAAAGCCAGAAGATAAGTTTTTGAGATTACCAATCCCAGGGGCTATTACGTGCAGTGAGAAGGCATTCAAGGATTTGTATCAGCAATGGGTAGAACATGGAGTTGTTAAACCTCCAAGGCCCATATTTGTTATAACGGAAGAAGTAAAGAGGAGACCAAACTTTTTTGTATACCACCAATACGCCGGACATTCCACTATGGATTGTTACAGTCTGCGGAGGATTTACCATGAGAAGTTGGCAGCAGGAGAAATCGAACTGGAAGGAGGAAACAACGTGCTGGACAAACCACTGCCTAACCACAAGGGGAAAGAAACATGCAACACCATTACTCATAGTAAATCACCAGAAGGAAGATAAGTGGAAATGATGGAGGGCACAGAAGTGATGGAGGATGATTCTGATCCTGGTCTGCAAGTGACCGCGTTGATGAACGGAGCTAAGTTCAGGAAATTTTTCGATCAGATCGGATTAATCAAGGAAGCAAGGATAGAAGCGACCAAGGTAATCAACAAAGCTGCCGAAGCGCAGGAGACTTGCATGGCAATGGGTTTGTGAAGACGGTGGAGGAGGAAGAGAACAAAATCACTTTCTCTAAGGCTGATAGAGGGGTGAGATACCCACATAATAGACCGCTATATGTGACAACAATAATTAATGGCATAGAAGTGCGGAGAGCGTTCATTAATAATGGAGCGTCTATAAATATCATGACATACTCCATGTTTAAACGGTTAGGTCTGCCAGAGATGAAGATTGTGAAGGAAAAGACAAACATCATGGGGTTCGCCAATCAAAGCACGAGAACTCTCGGAATCATCAAGGTGGATATGCAAGTGGGGAAGATCCAGGGACCTGTGATGTTGCATGTAGCAGAGGTTGATGCGGTATATCATGTGTTGCTAGGAAGAGCTTGGTAGAATGACTATGGGGTGGTGCCATCAGTTTTTCACCAGTGCATGAAGGCAATTTGGAAAGGCAATGCGGTTAAGGTACCAACAACAAGGAGCCCTTTTGGGCCGGAGGAAGCACATATCACCGAAGCAGCTTTCTTTGATGATGTAGCTGAAGAAGGAGAAAACCAGATTACCAAGCCTGATTCTCTAAAGCTAAAAACCTGGGATGAGGTGCAGGAAAACAAGTTTGTGCCTGTGAAAAAAGGAAAAATGCCAACCTTAGAACAAGGTGAATGTTTCAAAAATAAGAAACCTATAGTAGTAGATGTAGAGAAAGAAGAAAAGACCAAAGGAAGCAGGCAGCAGACTCGGAAGATGCCCGAAATATAATCAACGCCAAACGGACAGCCCAATCAAAAACTGACAAATTAAATAAAATAAAAGAAGAACTTAAGATAAAGTGGGAAAAAATTGTCAAACCTGATGGAAAGATAGTGTTCCGCCTATGACGGTGCAGGGGGGAGGAGCTCGAAGGTGCACCCAAACCTGAGTGCTCAGGAGGTGTCCCCCACTCTTGTAGTAATGAAAAGAAAGAAATCGTGTAGCAGAAGGTGGAACCAGCTCTGGAATGCTTTGAGGACCGACCAAAACCTCAGCAAAATGAAATGGAGGAAGTCGATCTGGCAACTAGAGAAGGAACGCAAAAGTCGACTTACATTAATAAGGAGTTGAACCCCAACCAGAAGGAGGAGCTGGTAAAGCTACTGCGAGAGTATGGGGATGTATTTTCTTGGAACTATAATGAGATACTCGGCATAGACAAGGAGTTGGTAGAGCATAATTTAAACCTAAACCTAGGAGCTAAACCAGTGAAGCAAGCGCCACGCACATATGCATCATAAGTCAAAACATAAATAAAGGAAGAGATCAAGAAGTTGTTGGAAGTAGGATTCATCAAGCCAATTTAACATCCAGTATGGCTATCCAGCATTATACCGGTAAAGAAGTCCAATGGGCAGTTGCGAATATGCGTGGATTTCAGAGACTTGAACAAGTCGTGCCCAAAAGACATGTATTCGTTACCCAATATAGACACTTTGGTGGATGCAACGGCCAATCATGAGATGATGTCATTCATAGATGGGTTCGTAGGCTACAATCAGATAAAAATGTCCGTAGAATATGCAGAGATGACAGCCTTTCGTACCCCGTTTGGGAATTTTTACTATGTAGTAATGCCATTCGGGTTGAAGAACGCAGGAGAAACTTACCAAAGGGCAATGCATGCCATCTTTCATGACATGATTCATGACACTGTGAAGGACTACAAAGGATGACATAGTGGTGAAGTCTAAAAAGGAGACAACCCATATAGAGGATTTAAAACAGGTGTTTGAACGTTGTCGCAAGTAAAAGTTAAAGATAAATCCAAAAAAGTGCGCCTTTGGGATGACAGCTAGAAAATTTTTGGGCTTCTTGGTGCACAACAGAGGTTTGGAGGTAAACCCAAATAAGTAAAAGGCTATCACAGATATGCCCCCACCAAAAATGCAGAAACAGTGAAAGAGCTTTCTCGGTAAAGGTTCCTAAATGAGGAGATTCATGCCAGCATTAGCAGAAGTCACGGAACCTTTCAGAAAGTTACTAAAGGTAAAGACAGAATGGGATTAGGGGCAAGATAACCAACAAGCCTTCGAGAAAGTAAAGGAAATTTTGGCCTCGGCAAAAACGATGGTAGTACCACAGAGAGGGATACCATTGCAGTTGTATATCACATCTACTGTAAAGTTTGTAGGAGGATTGATCATACAAAAAGTAGATGGGGAAGAAAATTATGTATACTACATTAGCCGAATAATCAGGGGACCAGAAACCAAGTACACGCAGTTAGAGAGACATTTCCTGGCACTGGTGTTCGTCGCACAAAAAATGCTCCATTATTTTTTGGCGCACAAAGTGAAGCTTGTAACAAGAACTAACCCAATCAAATACTTGCTGACTAGGCCAGCGTTGGTAGGAAGATCTGCAAGATGGATGATGGTCCTTTCAGAATATGACATCAAGTGCGTAACACCAAAGGCAATCAGATGTCAAGCATTGGCAGACCTGCTCGCTCAGTTTCCGAATGGAGAATACGAACCTGCCTCTGAGGATCTTCCAGGGGAGAAGTAAAAACAATTGACGTGGTGGATGAAGACTCGGAGTGGTGGAACTTGGTCTTTGATGGGTCATCCGCAGAAGGGAAAGGAGGAGCAGGTGTGGTGTTAACTACCAAAGAAGGAAAGGAAGTGGCCCTGTCATACAAGCTGGATTTCCCTTGCACGAACAATGAACCAGAATATAAGGCGTTCATATTGGGATTACTGGAAGCTAGACAATTGGGAGCCAAGCGTCTCAAAGTAAAAGGGGACTCAAATCTGATAGTGCAGCAAGTAAGATGTTAATTTATAGTATAGGAACCTATCTTGGCACCATATCAAACTGTGGCACAAAAAGTGATGGAAGCCTTCAGGAAAGTGGTGATTGAGTATGTGCCAAGAATACAAAATAGACAACCTGATGCATTAGCCACAGTAGCATCTAGAGTGCATGTCAAAGGAGAAGACTTGGATGTCAAGGTAATCAAAAGAACTCTCCCAACCACGGTGCTGGAATTATTCCCCAAAGATCTGACGGATGATTGGAGACATGTCATCTCTCATCAATTGCAAACAAAGGAAGGGGATATATCACCGATACAACTTCAGAAATACCGGATCATTAAAGGAGTATTATATCATAAAGAAGCAGATGGAATATTGACAAGATGCTTGGGAAGAAATGAAGCAAATAAAGTTTTATATCAGGTACATGAAAAAATTGCGGATTGGCATATATCGGGTTGTATTGAAGGTTGCAGCGACAAGGGTATTATTGGCCCAAAATGAAGAAAGAAGCAGATACACTTCAACGACAATGTCTTTCGTGCCAAGAATATCCTAGGGAGGAGGAATGCCCCTTCATCGATGACATAGCGGATTGGCGAATCCTATATACGGAGTTTCTACAAAGTGGTAGTCTTTCTGCCGAAAAGAAGGATGCAGTCACGATAAAGAAGAAAGCACAACATTTTTTCTTATAAAATGGAGAGTTGTTTAGAAAAGGGTTCAACGGCAAGCCTATACGGTGTTTGGAATTAGGAGAGGCCAAAGATTTGGTCTACCAAATGCACAAAGATGAACACCAAGGAGGAGCCAAGTTGTATAAACAGTTTATTGATCACGGTTACTACTGGCCTATAATGGAAGGGGATTGGTTAGAGTTTTCAGAAGTGTCACGTTTGCCAAATTCATGGAACTTGATTCATGCTCCCGCCGTGGATTTAAGGACCTTAGCAACAACATGGCCCTTTTATATATGGGGAATGGATCTTATAGGTCCTATTCATCCCAATTTAAAGGGCAACAACTGGATCTTGACCGCCACTGAGATGTACACAAAGTGGGTAGAAGCAATACCCTTAAAGAGGGCTACGGGACCAGCAGTGGCAAATTTCATCAAAGAGCATATTATTTGTCGTTTCGGGATCCCGAATGTCATTTTATCTGATAATGGAACTCCTTTCATCAATAGGGACGTCAAGAGTCTGATAGATATAGGGTGAAGCATTACAAATCATCACCTTACTACCTGAAAGGCAACGAACAAGTAGAGGCCACAAACAAAACTCTGATCAAGATTCTCTCGAAAACCCTGGACGATCACCCGAAGACATGGGCAGAACAGTTACCAATAGCGTTATGGGCTTATCAAACTTCAAAAACAAAGCCTACGGGTGAAACCCCATGCGCTTTAGTATATGGTGAAGAAGCTATCTTGTCCGCCGAAATAGAAATCCCTTCGGTAAGGATGAGACTCCGAAGCTTAGTCGAGGAAGAGAACCGACTAGCTGCTCTAGAAGCCTTAACTGACTTCCGAGACAAGGCTAAAGAAAAATTAGAACGGTACCATGAAAAACTACGATAATAATACAATACTGCAGTGGTACCCTGACAAATTCTAGTGGGGACTTGGTGCTCAAGACAGAGAATCAAGTCATGAGGGGAACACCAACCACCAAATTTTTTTTCAAATGGGAAGGCCCGTATAGGGTGCGAGAGATCTCCGAAAACGGATATTGCAAAATATCTCGTGTGGGATAAGATGCTATCTCAGGCCCACTGAACCTGAAATGGGTAAAGAAATATTATACATGAGATAGTGATCACAGAAAAGCTATACTTTTAACTTTAAAAGTAATTGAGGCACCTGAGTTTAAGTCCTCACACCCAAGAAAGTTACACTTTATCTCTAAAAGTGGCGAACGTTATGCTTTCTCCGAAAAAAGCAAGATTTATTTTCTGAAACGTTATGCTTTTCGTTAAAAGCAACATAATTATCAATAAAATGTCAAACTTTCACTTATACTTAAATAATTATTATTTTTTTGATTTTTTTTAAAGTATGGATTCAAGTGTTGGTTTGCAAAAAAAAAAATCAAATTGAAGGCAATTAATAAGGCTAAAGAAACTATATTTTGATAAAGGAAATATATATAAATGAGTTTTTTTACAAGAATGAAAAAAAAACTTAAGAAAGCCATGATCTAAAGGTCATGACATATCAAACTGAAGAGGGGGCAAAGCTAGGGCCTCTAATTTAGTAATGGCAACATCCCGAGCCTTCACATTGGCGATTTTTAGTTTTCAAAAAGCTTGGATATTTGACTTTAAACCATAAAGTCGGGTCTCCAGTTTGTTTGCGGTGTTCTCAAGATCCGAAATTTGTTTCAAAAAAGAGTTATTCTTGAGTTGATACATAGTAACCTCTGACCGTAGTGCAACAATCTAAAAAGTGGAACAAAGAAGATTCAGCCGATCACTAAAGGGAGACATGTCGAAGCCAACGGTGGAGAAGTCATTAAGCTCACCGCTAAATCTATCCAAGTTTTCAGCTCACAAAGAATAAAAAGAAAGACTGTGCAACTTAAGGATAAGGCTCGCAAGTCGATCCAAAAAGAAAGTCTGGACGGGGTCCATGCAGATAGTCAAACGGTCAAGTATTTGAGGAAACCGAGCTATGAGATGATCGAGAACTTCCTGGATGGAAGAAGATATCTGAAAACCCCTCCTAGAAACAAGATCTCCACTTGGATTGAAGGAAGATCTAGTAGGAGCCACTTTAGAAGCCGTCATCAAATCACTCGGGGTAAAAGATGAAGAAACAGGTGGCTGCTGTGCTGCTAATGTCTCCTTGACAAAGGATGAAGAAACAAGTGGTTGCTGTGCTGCTGATAATTCCTTGAAAACTTGGTCAGTAGGAGGATAACCAAGGTCATCACTAGACGATAAGGTGGCAACACCCGGATTGAGAGCATCAAATAAAGCAAGTGACTCAACAGACAAAGGCAAATCTTTCATCTTCTCACTCTAAAGAGAAGAAAAATGATAAAGCATAATATATTATAGAGGGAGAAAGAAAATTTAAGGAGGAAAGTATGTATAGGTCAACTAAAAAAGATGCTCACACTGATGGATAAAGAGTCGTGAGATGCCACGGAAGGCGGAATGTCAGTTATCCCCCTCGAGAAAATAAAAGCCTCACCAGTATCCTCGAGACTGTCATGAGGAGAGGCTATCAGAGGACGTGAAGAGAGAGCTGTACCACCCACAACATGACTCGAATTCACATCAGATAAAATGTCCTCAGCATCAAGACAAACACAATCATCATGCGGTGAAGAAGACTCGGTAGCAACAGCAATAGGTCGAGGAAGCTCACAGGTAGTGGAAGTCGCAGTCGTCTTACTTACAACACTCTTAGGAAACCAAATAGGAGCATCATCATCCTCTTCATTAGCCTCAGTAATCTAAAAAATGAGGAAATAATGACATGGGGAAACACAAAAATAGCTATATGAATGGTTGAAGGACATAAATGAAAATGCTACAAAGTTTACCAAAAGTTTTCGTTGTCTCTTGATCGAATCCTCAGCTGCAGGCATACTAGAGCTAGCGTTATCAAGGGGGCGCTTTGCCAAAGGCTTTAAGATAAGTGTTTTCCCATTTGACATTCTCCTAATAATAGAACGACTAGCAGGGACCACAGTAGAATCTGTAGGGGGCATCACCTCAGAGTTGGTAATAGTTGATGCTCTCGTTTTAGAGCGAGTAACTCTCATTTCCTCGGCAGCAGAAGATCCCTAGGGAGGAGCTGGAGGAGGTATCTGAGATAAAGCCCGTGGTGGAAGATTTAAAGAAATAGTAGGGACCTGTGCAGGAGGAACATCTGGGTCTGCAGACGGAGGAAGAAGAGACTCAGAGATTAAAGCCTTACGCACAAAAAGCCGACTACTAGTTGGCCAACGCTCTAAACGAGTATTAGATCTAGGAGAATATAACATTCTAGTCCATTGAAGACGTTCGGAAGGAGAAGCTGGCAGCGAACAAATCATAGTATTATCCTGCCACTTTTAAAGGTTGATGAGCCAGTAGTTGCGTTCATAAGTAGTATATCGCCCTTGCCGAGAATCATCCGGTATGACGAAATGAAGAGGGTCATAAGAAGCATTAGAAGGTTTTGGAAACTCCCATGCATATGAGGAGGATGTGGGGACAAAATTGAGGAGAGCACCCTCGTAATCCCTCTGGCAAGAGCGGCCGAAAGGTCGATTTTGGTCAAATCCAAATTGCCTCATGACTTTATGAGAAGAGTAAAGTACGGTGCCAAACCCATCATCCTCAACAAAATATGGAAGTTCCGCAGCTCGGAGGAATATGAACCAAGAAAGTGAAGACCCAGTCAATTCCCTGACATTCGAAAAATAACGAAATTCCCTCCTACAGAAGTGAGGCCGAAAACCATCCTCACTACAAGAAATCACACATTTTATGACAAATGTTTTTGCCACGCACAACATTTTGTCACATTTTGTTAATTAATAATTACAAAATTCATAATCGTCACTAAAACTTTTGCTTTTGTGACGACCTTTAATTTTGTTATTATTAATCATTTATATCGTCACTAATTTACACATTTGATGACGGTTAACAAAATTTTGTCACAATTTATTTTGGAGGTAGAATTTCGTACCAAAATTTTGGAGGGAAACCTTTTAGTGACATGTTTGTAATAATTGATGACAGTATTTATTGTCACACACATTTTCTTTCGATGACAACATAATAGTTTGTCATTAATTATTTGAAATTTTTAGTGACAATATGATTTCATCACTAATGTTCACATTTAGCGACGCCAAATACAAATTCATCACAATTTTATTTGGAGACATAAATTTTTTGAAAATTTTTGGAGGGAAATTTTCTAAAGACAAAAAAATAATAATTTTTGACAATTTTTATCGTCACAAATACCAACTTTATATGACGAGAGACTCGTTCGTCACTAATTAGATGAGTGGACAAGTGACAAAAATGGTCCGTCATAAATTTTTATATTTAGTGACAAAGTACGTAATATCGTCACAATTTTATTTGGAGGCAAATTTTTTTTAAGAAATTTTGGAGGCAAATTTTGTAAAGACAAAAAATTAACAAGTTATGACAATTGTTATCGTCACAAATACCAATTTTATATGACGACAGACTCATTCGTCACTAATTAGATGAGTGGACAAGTGACAAAAATGGTTTGTCATAAATTCTTATATTTAGTGACAAAGTACGTAATATCGTCACAATTTTATTTGGAGGCAAATTTTTTTTAAGAAAATTTGGAGGCAAATTTTGTAAAGGCGAAAAATTAATAAGTTATGACAATTGTTATTGTCACAAATACCAATTTTATATGACGAGAGACTCGTTCGTCACTAATTAGATGAGTGGTTAAGTGACAACAATGATTCGTCATAAATGCTTATATTTAGTGACAAAGTACGTAATATCGTCACATTTTTATTTGGAGACAAATTTTTTTAAGAAATTTTGGAGGCAAATTTTGTAAAGACGAAAAATTAATAGTTTATGACAATTTTTATTGTCACAAATACTAATTTTATATGACGAGATACTAGTTCGTCACTAATAAAATGAGTGGATAAGTGACAATACTGGTTCGTCATAAATACTTATATTTAGTGACAAAGTACGTAATATCGTCACATTATTATATAGAGGTTAATTTTTTTAAGAAATTTTGGAGGCAAATTTTGTAAAGATGAAAAATTAAATGAAAGTTAGTAAACAAGCTTGTTAGCAAATTTTGTAAAGGCGAAAAATTAAATGAAATTTTACATGGTTAGTATATTGCAAAAGAACTTGGAAAAATGGAAGTTAGTAAACTAGCTTGTTAGTTATTTTGTAAATATATGTTCATTTATGATATTAACTATGATTGTTGCTTGTGGACTAAAATTAGAGCCATGGAGATTAACGTTGTTGTGCGGAGTAATAAAGTTGGCGAAAATGGTTTGAATATGTAGCCCCAAGCCTTAGAAAACAGTCCACAAGCTAGGCACATTCGTTATGTTCGATAAAATGCCATAATGAACTAATTTGGCTAAAAACACACAATTTGACGGAGTCGAAACCTAATATAGATTCATACAACCTAAAATAAGTTAACTTAAGCGCCTCGTAGCAGCGTGGTTGCATTGAGGTAATTGGCATCCACCTGCGAAAAGAATGTCCTAAACTTTGGCCCTAGGCCCCAGCCGAGATAGGGATATCATAGGGGCTAAAGGGATAGAGCAAGAGTTACACCATTATGCCAAGGATTGAATCACAAGCTTGTAGATGCCCCATTTCCAATCCGATACTTGATGAACTGTTTTGCAAGGGACCTCAGCTTTAAGACTTTGTGCCAAATCCAGGAACAATCATTGTTTTTTAGTTTGTCTGTCTGTGTTTGATATTTGATAATTGATTTATGGAGAATTAGCACAAATAATCTGTGAGTGTGCAGCTATTAACTTATCTTATCAATTCAATTGCAGGATCATGGAATCTGTAGATGAAATCAGATCAGTATCTTTGGAAGATAACTAATACTTGGAAATAGGACTATATGATGAAAAGCATAAAGTAACCTCCATTTAATACGGTTCATTATTTAGGCTTTGCCTTTAATTTGGTTTTGGTTACATATGATCTCTAATTGAAATGTCTGGTTGAAACATAGTTTTGCATGTGGTCTAATTGTCGGGACCATCATTCTCAACGTCTGCACAGGTTCCACTATTTCTTCTTGTAGATATATACTCTGGCCATTTTTCATTATAAATATTTTCACCTTTATCTTCTTGGTTATTTTAGGAAAGAGATCCTAGTGAGGGTCCGGTTCTTTACCTCTATTTTCTTTTCTTCTTTTATTTTCCATTTATATTTGGCTGATTTATGTTTTTGACGTCAAGAAAGGGTATACTGTTTTTTTTGTCTTTCTGAATTTGTAAACAATATTTCAGTTTTTATGTTGAGTCTGGATGTTTGTCTCTATGATCAACTGACAACACCTTCTCTCTATTTGTGATATATTGCAGAAGGAAACATGCGACATCTTATTGTTGAGGCATGTATTGCTAGAAATCTTTTGGACACATCAGCATATATATGGTCAGGCTATGTGAAAGGACGCAGCAACCAAATCCCTCGTAGTGTGTCTAGCCAAATTCCTAGTTGGTCATCATTGCTGAAAAGGTCCCCTTTAACTCCTGCACTTATAAGTGCTTTGGTTACAAATCCAGCTTCTACGTATGCTCACCTTTGGATGCCCTTTTTCTCAAGGCCATGTTGTAGTAGTTCCATTGTAGTCCTCATTGAAACATTATTGTGCTAAACATGCTTTACTCTGATATTTTTTAATGGCACTTTGATTTATCAGGTTTTCTGTTGTTGTTTGTTAGTTTGAAATGAAATAGTATTGTGAAGCCTTCTCGGAGTGATAACTGTCGATAGTGTTCAGATTTTTACTTTACATGGCTTGGTAAGTTGAAATTCAGTTATTTATGCTTCTTTTTTTCTTCTTCAATTTGGTTAGTGAATTAACAGACCAAACATATCAGTTTTTCCCCCTTTTTTGCTTCTTTGTTTTGGTGAGAATAACAATGCAGACAGTGGTGTAGTTTGTTACAATTGTCTATGTGCCTTAAAAAAAAGCTAGATCATCAGTGTCCCCCTCATCATATTAGAAATTTAAATAGTATATAAAAAGATGTATTCCATCCTTCTGTGTGGTAGTCTTAAAAAGATCATGAGGCATCTTATGGAGATGATGACCCTTCTGTGGTAATGGAGATGATACTGAATTTTTGTATTTTACTTTGTAAGTTCCCAAAGGGATGTTTATGGTTACCAAGGAAATGTATTTCTTGCAAACATTTAGGCTTTTCCTATATAGCTGCTGATATAGCTAAAGCTGCTGGCTTAGAAGCGGTAGAAACAATTACCGAAGTCTCTGATAGGTAATTTTTTCTCTCCGTAGATTTCTAAGAATTATCTCCATAGATTTTAGTTTCTGAATTAAATTCTCTGCCATAATCTCTTTTGCTATTACTCTAGATTGTATATAGTGAGTTATATATTTATATATCTTAATTCAATTTTTTTGCTGTGCATACTTGTAAAGAAGACCTTTTGCATTTTGAGCCTAGAGATGCAATGCAGCTCTTGCTATTTAGTTTTCTGGTAGCTTTTCGTTCATAATACACAACTTCAAAATCGTGTGCACAAAAGGTACAAATGAAGGCTTATTAGTTACTAAGCAATATTCAATTTTAACTACTACATGGTTTATTTTCTATATAAACGGGTAATTGGCTGCATATTGTAGCCTCAAACACGTGAACATAAAAAATTAACTTGTTGAAATTGTTTGAGATAATAATAATTCTCATATATTGCGAATACCTGCAGAATATATTATTTTACTCTTTATTTATTTTATTTCTATATTACATCACTTCCTTTCTGCAATGGAAGGTTGACATTTTTAAAATATTCTGTTCGTGAGGAAGTCCTCTACTACAAGTTTCTACAAGGACTACTGAAAATATTACACTACTTTCCAAGTGATACTAGGGTGTACCAACGCGTAATACATAGTCTTGTTCTTTTTACCACACATTCAGAAAAAATCCAAGTCGTGCAGTCTCTGCCTGTGATTCCAAAACCTTATTTGTGACGCCCCCAAATCCGAGTCCCCAGAATCTCGAATCTGGTACGTTACGATATATTATTTCTATAACTATTGCGGAAGATATAAACATAAATTGTTTATACATTAACTTTAAAACATAAATCCTCAAGGTCGGTAACCTTAACTTAATACACATATTCATATTCTACATGACTTACAATGTCATCGGCCACCAATACTATTACAATTTTAACTGCAACAAAATCTAATTCTGGAATTTGTCTTTGCCTTTGCCTGTATCTAAAGTTTCGTCTTAATCTGAAAGTTTTATCATGATATTGTAAGGGTGAGCAACAAGTTTGTCCAGCAAGTTTAAGTTCAAAAGAAGATATATCATGATGGAAGAGAATAATAAGCTAACGAACTTTCAACAATATAATATTGGTGAAAGAACATGAATCAATTTATATAACTGAATGACCAAGACAATAATGATGAATGGCCAATAATGAACATAGACAAATTTAACTGAACCAAATGGTAAGGAAGGTGATCAGCCTTTCATACCTGATGAATATATACAACATGCACAACGTGCGAATCAATAAATCATAGACATGGTATAATCAACAATAATTATCCACTACTGTGTCTGAAAAACAATAACTCGAGTTAGAGTTAAGGAACTTGCTTAATTAAAAGTATAGTTCGAGAACTTGTCTTAACCGTCGATTACTGTTACGCAACCTATTTTAGCTTCATCTGAAAGACCTAATATTGATAATATTGATCTCTCAATTTGAATAATATCCTTACATATACTACTGTTAATTACAGTCATAATATAACTTAAACAAATAAGCACATATCCCTAACAGTTACTAAAACACATAAGACCTAGTATCAAGTCAAACTATTTTAGTATGATTTGAGTTCGGTACTATTTTGATGTCCCGATTACCCTATCGGATAATTATCAAGTTTATTTTCAATTAAACTCTACTTAACTGCTTCACAACTATCTTAGATAATTTAATTATTAGTCATAACATTTTTCAATAACTCATAATAATTTTTAATTAATCATTATCATTTATAATGATTTTTCAATCATTAATATCATTTTTAAATGATTTAAATCCCAAATTATTCCATCATCATTAATATTTAAATAAGTTCAAATATTAATGAAATACATGTCATAATATTAAAAGTTATTTATTATAACTCAGAATATTCTTAGTACCTGAATATTACTTTTAAATAATTTTTAAAATATTTAAAATTATTCTTTAATAATTGCCATTAATATTAAAATATTAATGTATTTCATGTCCATATATTAAAAGTTATATATTATAACTTTAAAACATTTTTAAAACCTTTAAATTATTTTTAAATAATTTTTAAAATATTAAAACTATTTTTACATAATTTATTTAATATAATTATTAAATAAATTTATTATCATTAATATTAATTTATTAATGAAATTCCATCCCTAAAATATTAAAAGTTATTCAATATAACTTAAAATATTTTTTAATACTTTAATATCATTTTAAATGATTTTTAAAATATTAAAAATTATTTTTAAGTAATTTATTTAATATAATTATTAAATAAATTTAATATCATTAATATTTAAATAATTGAGCATTATAAATGCTTGTAAAAATAAATATTCGTGTACTATATTTGAAATAAATCGAGCATTGTAACTGTTTTATAAAATGAATATTCTACTATTCTATTTGAGATAATTTCAGCATTATAACTGCTTATAACATGAGTATTCTTACTAAATACTTGAAGAAAATCGGACATAACAACTGCTTATAAAAGTATATTTTCTACTTTATAAGAGAAATAAAGTGGACATTATAACTGCTTATAAAAGTATATTTTCTACTTTATAAGAGAAATAAATCGGACATTATAACTGCTTATAAAAGTTTATTTTTTACTTTATAAGAGAAATAAATTGGACATTATAACTGCTTGTAAATAGGACTTTTGTACTATTTACTTAAAATAATTTGGGCATTATAACTGCTTGTAAAAGTATATATTTTTTTTACTAAATATATAAAGAATAATGAACATAATAACCACAAGAGTAAATACCTCTTGGAGTTGCAAGCTTTAACTATTCAAACTCACCAAAAACTTTCATCTCTCTCTCTCTCTACTGAAATTCTCCTCTCTCTCTCTCTAACCATATTTTTGATTTTGAAAAAAATGAAGAGAAATGACTCATATTTATAGAAAAACATAGTTTCAATAATTGCACAGTAGGGGATCGACTTTTTACAGTTTGCCCCCGACTAATTATAGTTTGGTACCCTGGTTAATTACACTTTAGTACCTTATTAATTGCACCTTAGTCCCTGGGTGACATCATGATGACATCATCTTTTGTGCTTCTTTAATGCTGATGTCATGCTTGCATCATGCTTGCATCATCTGTGTTTTTTTAAGGATGATGTCATGCTTGCATCATGATTGCATCATATCTTCTCTGATTGGTTGATTTAAGTTCATATGGATTGGAGGGTATTTTGGTCATTTCACATATAATTTTAAGGGTAATTTGGTCATTTCGCCTTAAAAAGGGTATTCTAATAATTTTCCACATAATTTTAAGGGTAGTACGGTCATACCTCCTCTAAAAGGGTATTCTAATAATTTTTCACACAATTTTAAGGGTAGTTCAGTCATTTCATATGTTTTCCTTAAAATTTAACCCTTAGTGTTTGATAAATAAGATTAGGGTTTCTAATCTACCATTAGAGTTTACTAAGGTTATACCTTATCTGATCAATATTTGATCATTAATCCCTAACTATACACACACACAATCATAGATACAATTATAATAACTGTATTAACTATCAAATCTCTATCCGTAATTAGGGTTAGGGTTTTCATCAATTGAATTAGGGTTTTACCATGTTACCCTTTACCTGATTCATACTTAACCCTTAACCACATAATGTACACACATATAATCACAAAATCATATAAGTTTTTCACAAAAATTTTAGATCTATACTCTATTTCCAATCTAGGCCTTATTATTTTAACCTTTATTTAATCATTTAAGATTTTATTAATCTTATAAATTCTCGGATTGTCACATTATTAGATCAAACCATATGCACTTCTCATAGATGGAGATGCTTTGATCAGGTTGGCAAGTTGTGGCAGACTTAAAAGAAAATTTGAATTATTATTTCTTATTACTTGTAAAACATTATTCAATATCCATACTCATTTCTTTTTCCCCCTGTTTGTTTCCTTATATTCTAATCATATTGTGGTTGAAGATTAAGCACATAATATTGTTCTTTACATTTTATAATTCATCACAGGTTGCAGCTGCAGGGTATGACAGACAGGCAGTTGCTGATCATGCAAATAATCTTGCCCATGCAGATGCAGTGCTGCAAAAATCTGATTTCCTTAAGGTACATATGTTAGAAATTGCACCTTATTTTATATTTTAGAGACTTGATTATTGTCAAGTTTGGGCTTCAATAAAATCCATTAGTGAATATAATTTAAGTAAATATAAAGGTGTAATTTGTTTCTCTAATTGTGAAAAATAAGAGAGAACTTCATTTAATTTGTGTCTATAGTGAGACATTTAATAAGGTGCAAAGTTGTTTGATAAAACTAATTATTTCTTGTCCCATTTAATAAAAAAGACTACTTGTCACTTTATAAGTACAAGTGTATAGTTTTATGTTATTTTAAAACAAGAGATTCTTGTGAGACTCTTGAAATTCTATTTAATTATAAGTTTATTACTAAATATGTAACTTACATCATTAGTAGTAATAAGTATAATTAAAATAGAAATAAATAATAGTTTAATGTTGAAACTATTATAGATATATGTATGTATCTATATGTATAGATATAGATATACTACATATATGAATATTGAGAGAAGTCTTATATAATTTTAGACATAAGAATTTTTGCACCATGAAAAATTCTCATTCTTTTAGCTATTCTTACAAACAAATAACTACTACAAAGCATTGTTCTATTGGAATTTTCTGTGAATTGCTATCACGAATAATTCACCAAAGGCTTGACATATATCTTGGAGGTATATCGTCTGCAACCCTTAGCAAACCAATCGTGGTGGGGGCGATAAAGACCTTAAGGACAGGGATCACCCGTGTCATGTCTCCCGTTCTTTATGATGATTTTGGCTCTATGAAGCTACGGTTGTAACAATCTTAAGGTCTTTATAGATTTATTAGAATCAAAAATGGGTGTATGGAAGACAACACGATTTTCAAAGATAAGTGATATTTTTCTTATTTCTATTTCACCAATGAAATTGTCAATATAATTAGTTATATTTTGAGATATTTTACTAATTATTTTTGTTGACAACTATTGGTAGAAAATGGAATTATAGAAATGAAAATCGAAGAGTTGTTTCAATTTACAAGCTTGTAAATTGATGTGGAGGAGATGAAGAGTTACAATGAAAAACACCAAATGTTGATGCCTAGAATTTTTTCCAAAGAGATTATGGTGTTCTTCGGATTTAATTCCAAAAGGTGTGTTTTTTAACATTTGCCTTTACTTTTATATATGATAATTGTGTATCATTTTGTATGTGTATATACTTGAAAGTATATATATGTTTTATGTATTATATCATGCGTAGATGATATTGTATGTTTGAGTATTATTTTACTTACATTTTGTTGTAATAAATTATTTAATTAGTTTTGTGGGATAAAAAAGTAATTAAATTTTTGTTCATGACGGAATAAATTTAATTTTGTGCATATATATTTTGCTTACAATATTTTATGAGTAGATAAAATATTATGATATATGTATGAAATTTGAGACAATTATTTTCTTATACACTAATTGAGATTAATTTATTATGAGAAAGTTGTAGTAAAATTTGAGAAGTTTACTTGTCTCTATGTATAACAAATTAGTTGTAAATTAATTTATTTTGAGAATAAAGTAAATTTATGTTCTTGAACAAAATTATGCATATAAAGTTTGAGGTAATAATTAGTGTGTAATATTACTTGGTATTTGTATGCATGAATTTTGAGATAAATTACTTTGTTTGTGAATAATAAATTAATTATCAACTCATAGTTAGAAGAGATATTGTAGAAGTAAATTGGGTTGAGTAAATCTTGTATACAATATGATTATGATATTAAGAAAACACTTAAAAATGTTATTCGTAGTGTTTTTGGGATAATCACAATTGGTATATGTTGATTTATTTTTATGTCTATTTCTTGTCCAAGAAGTAGTAAATTTTTAATGTGATCATATGAATTTTGTATGTTCTAATTGAGATAAACATTTTATTTTTTTGACTTTTTATAAATATAGTGAAATTCAAGTATTTCATATTTTTATGAGAATTGTCTTGAATTCTATATTTATAAATGACAAAAGGTATATTGTTTATGGTATTTCCTGTAAGAACCCGAATTTTCAGATATTATTAATTAAGGATTTAATAAATAAAATTCTTAAGGTATGAGATGGATTCGAATAAGAATATATATGTGTGATACGAGGTATGTAGTATTGTGTTACATAGGGTAATATGAACTATGTAATATGTGATTTTGTGATTTATAAATATATTATTAATATATATTTATTATTTATTATAGAGATGAATTAGCAAGAAGATGGATAAGATTTATCTATTCGGTATTAAATAATTTATATAATTATTTATCATAGTAAGATTGGTGACATTAAATATATTTGATAATCACCATCTTCTGGAGTATATGTATGTTGTTGAAGAGAGAGAGAATAGAACCAATATATCTTTAGATAAACATTGGTTAGTGAATTACTAGTTGATTTAATATACCACGAGAAGTGAACATTAACGGAATATACATATGTGTTATATATATATATCTTGAATTATGTGGAAGGAATTAGATATATATATGAGAACCTTATAGGGGAATAGAGTTTGAACTTATAATTTAAACTTTGAATCATTTGAAGGAGGTAATAAAATATGTTGGTTAACCGATGTAGCAAGATAGCACATTAAAAAGCATGTTCAAGTATTTAAGAATTGAGATTATGGTTCTGCTATAGCAGAACTTGTCTGCCTATGAACTTGAGGTGGCGCAGCTGCGCCACTTCCAAGCTTATGACCAGCGCAGCTGCGCCGGTCTGTAGAAAATTCTGAGAGTTGTGTAATCTGAACTTGGGAATATGTATATTAGTAATTAAAATGTGGATCATGAATGGGTTAAGTTAGCAAAGCATGATTTGAATGAGAAATTAATTAACTCGGAATAAATATTGGTTAATTAAGTGATATTATGGAATATTATATTATAAAACCTTGTGTGGCAGTGGTGAGATAGTAATTTGAATAAATAAGTTAATTCACTCAAATAAAATGGTGAATTAAGGATTATGTGTTGTATAAAGAAAAAGAAAGAGATATGATTTTCCTAATAAAGGGTATTAAAATAATTTCTAATATTGAATTATTTTAATAAAAGGAGGAAATGTTATTTTTGAATAATAATATTACCTTATATGTTTTTGTATGAGGTGTGTTTGATTAATATGGTAAATATATTAAAACGTATTTGCTATATGTAATTAAATTGATGGAAACGATTTATTATAATAGAAAATAAACTTATTATCTATTTTCTATATATAATATATGTACATGTGTCGTACATATAGTTATTTGATATTATATTAAAAATAATATCATGAGACAATAAGTAAATTATTTTCTAATGACGAATGTGCTTATTTGGAGAAAACATAATATTTATGTTATGGCAAAATACATAATTTCTAATGTATTTTTCAAGGGAGTTTAATTAATGAAAGGAAACTAAGTTATTTTAATATATTAAATAACTTAAGTTATTATTTGATCGTGAATATTATTATTGGAATAATTAATAGAGTATATATTAATTATTATAAGCGTAAAGGTTATACTTATTATAAGTATAATTAATTGAAGTAGTTTAGCATTTTAATAGCTTGAGTTATTATATTTCCGTAAAGGTTATATATAATATTTGAATATTCGATTTGTAAAATATTTATATGTGGACCTTGGATTTAATAGTTCTAATTTAATTGAACAGGTTATAAGTAGTAATGTGGTGAGAAATGAGTAAGTGATGAGAATAATGATAAGCTTAAGATTGAGCTTGTGAGAGATGCCTTGTGTGGCACAATAATAGATTCATTAATGAATTGACTAATTTAATGATGGAGGAATTATTAATTAAACAATTAATCTAAATTAATTGTTAATTGTTATTATGATAATATGTTAAATTATTATGGCTAGTGATAGTATAATAATAAGGAAATCGATTATAAGTATAATTGGATTTGTGATGAGATAAATTGTCTTCTAATATTAATTATTGTTATGAACAATATACTATTATCAAGTAATTATTTGATAATATGATAATTAATGAGTAAATGATTTATAAATATAAAAAGATTTATATTTATTTAACGTGATAATAAATCATATAAAGTGTTAATCAATTAGCGTGGGAATTATAATTCCATGGATTAATGAGAAATGGATTAATTAATATTATTATTAATTAATTGATAAGATAAGTAATTTATTAATTTCTATGTGCAACCATGCGATATTAAAGTATAACGTATGATAGTTAACTATATGTTATACGAAGTATAAAGTGCAATGCGACTATGCTATATATGAATATAAACTATATAGTAAAGTTATTGAGTTGTAATAGGTACATGAAATGTGGGTTTGACAATGTGTATATTAAGTATACAATAAAATAATATATCATAAATATATGATAAACAGTTATTGAATTTACTAATAGAGGAGACAATACACTGTGATGATACCCGATAGAATTATATCCGGTAGGATGAAATGTACATGAATTTATATGTGCAAGTTAAAATTTAATACATGATAGTTTTATTGAGACTACATTGTGACACATTAATTTATAACTTAAGTTATATGAAATGAATGTGTACAACTTAAATGTATATGTAATGTGTATATATAAACCAAGTGTTGTATTACATGTTCCAAGTTGCTGAGATTTATTTGGTTGCCCCAATATTAGAGTTACTCCTCTTCTTCTCCTTCACGTGAACACCACATGGCTACTCTCTATAGCCTCAAACTCAGCAAACTTAGGCTAGCAATGATCATGGGGGGAGTGGAGATCATGATGAGATTTACCAACTCTCACCTACCATTCCTTAACCATTATACAATCTTGCTATACATTGGTTTGATTTGGGAGATTTTGCATTTGTCTGGGTATTGATTTGGTTATAAATATGAAGCTCTCCTTCTTCATGTTTTCATTGCTGAGATTTTTGCTTAAGTGATATTGAGAGCATATTAAAGTAAGAATGCATTAGTAATATAGCAACATTTTGAGTTGAAGATTTCAGCAAGCTTGATACACATTAGCAGAGGTATAACACCTCATGTTCTTCAATTCATGTTTTCTGCAATTTCTAAGATTTCTAATTTCTTGATTCTTGAATTAAGCATAAATTTATTGATAACTTGATTGGAGTATGATTATTAGTTGCTATGCTAGCTTATAATCATGATAGAACTGTAATGTAGTAGCTTAGAATGATAATCTTTGCGAAATTCTGAGTTTGGCTTGAGGTACTGCCGAAGCAGAAGCTGCTCTGTTTCTGACCGACCAACTGCGCAGCTGCGCCAGTTTTGTACTGGCCAGCAGCGCAGCTGCGCCGGTACCAGACTTGAGTTGGGCAAGGCCCTGCGCAGCTGCGCCAGTTTTGAACTGGGGCTCTGCGCAGCTGCGCCGGGACCAGTTTCTGGGTTTTGTTTTCTGTTGCAGGTTCTGTTATATGCTAGCATAAGTTATATAATTAGAACAAGCATGTGGACATAGATAACATACATATATGATTACCTTGATATGAAATGAGCATGTGTAACGATATTAGTACACACGATTGAAGAAAAACTTATAGTTTTGAAATGAAACTTATAGTTTCGATTGTGAACTTGGACACATATGTAATATGTATATAATCTGATATTTTAAACATGATAGTATGGTTTATATTGACATGAAATGCATGCTTAAAGTATTAACCGTACACTAGTATTAGAAGTTAAGATAATTTTCGAAATGATAAACTTAAGACTTTCGAAAACGAACTTAACCAAGACTAATGTCTTTTAGATTCTGACCATTTGAGAATATTTATGTGGTTTAAATATGAGTTTCTAGTGTATATGAAATACATATAGATGCCATGCATGTATTATGATTCCTTGTTGACTTAGTGTGATTTCCAATGAAAAGCTAAGGACATCAATTACCATATGAATTATGTTGTGATCATGCAAGCATATGCATTAGGATGTCATTATGCCTATAGACATGTTGACATGAGCATCATTTGATGGAGCATGGATATCACCTATGCCAACGTATTCAAGAAATAAAATTCTAAAGCATAAACTATGTGATTAACATATACATGTGTGATGAACGCACGAGCATGTATACTTAGTATTGTTTAGCCTCGTGGTGTGTTGATATGACTTTAGTAATGGACCATTAGTAACGTGGGCTTGATTTATTTAAAGTTTATCGGCATATGGCCTTAATTGGATTAGGATGAGCATCCTAGGTTTCGAACTTGAAATTATAACCATAGAGCATACGTATTGATTAATATCAGTAACTTGAATGATATTGATTGAACTCGGGTTGTCCAAGCAGCATGAAATGTCATTTCTGGTTTGACCAGTGAGTGGCGCAGCTGCGCCACTCTTAAGGCCAATACCTGCGCAGCTGCGCCATCCTGTTTTCAGGATTTATGCAGTCTGTTTGTTCTTGATTTTGTAGTAGACTTGTATTATTACTTAAACTGCAAATCATGGTCTGACCCCTACTGGTTTATGACTATATGATGAACATAGTAGCCTTGCATGACTAGTTAAGTATGACAAGGGTTTTGAAAAGTGAAACAAGGTTCTAAGAAACAAGTTAGACAACAATGTAACCTTTATTATTACATTGAGAATGTATGGAAGTGTATAACTGATGAGTGTGATCTCTATGATTAATATAACTGTGTAGGATTACACAAAGTGCAGAGATTCTTAAGCAGTTAAGTCGTAGTTGTTAAACTACGAATCAGGCAAGTCTTTCAGTTCCTATTTGATATATGAATTCAATAACTGTTAGTTGAATTATATTATGCTGTGATAATGTGAACTTATATATGAATTGTATATGAGATATAAATGAGATTGAAAGTTGATCTTTGATGATATACTTGTTATGTGAAAAGTAACATGCGTAGTAAATATAAATTGTTTATAAATGCATGAACTGAGTATAATGTTGTATGCTATGTGATGCATGAAAACTGTTAGAATTGCTGAGCTGTCAAGCTCACTCTTGCAAATAACCACTTTTGCAGGTTAAGGACTTACGATAAAGACTTCGTGCTTCTTGATTGATAAAGATAAATAGTATCACAATGGAGAATACTGATTAGATTATTACTCGAACCATGTCTAGGTTCTAGTAGTTGTACTTGATATTTGTTTACGAGGTTTAATGCTTGTCATACTATAAAGATGTATTAGATAATACATAGTGGATATCGAGTTGAGTTGTAGATGTTTATACGATAACTCAGATAAGAAGGAATCATATTATATAGTTGATTCAAGATTTGTAATCGGTATCAAAGTTATGGAATCAATAAAAAGATTTTTATTCAAAGGATATTGAAAAGTTTAAATTATTCCGCATTTTAGTAACATCGAATATGATGTAAAGACGAGATCTTGGATATGAATAGAATTTATATTCTAAATTGTAATAAGTAAAGATGTATTCTTTTAGTAATGAATAAAAGATATAATAGTTTGGCGTTAGTAGTATCGTGACTGCACCGAATCCGAGGTTTCGAAGGAACGTGGATTTGGGGGCGTCCCAGGTTGGTATCAGAGCTGTAGGTTATAAACCTTAGGTAAGTGTACCTTAGACTATAACCTGAGAGAGTGAAAGATAAGATTAAAATATATCTAAATGAAGATTCAAAGAAGAATCTTGAAATATCTAGAGAATGAGAATCAGGAGTTTCCTAACTCCGGTAATGAAAATGTGAAGACGATGTCTATAATATGAATATGACAAGGATAGTGAGAATAAACTCGGATGGAGTTTAGTTGATAGTAGGGAAAGAACCCTGAGGTAAAGCGATGATCACGACGTGATCAGATTGAACTGTGAAATGATAGATAGTCTGTAATGACTAAGTGTGTATAGCTTGATGCTATGAGAAAATGTACTATAAAAAGTACGAGAAGAACTCATGAGGAGTTGTATGTGATGAAACGTAGAAAGCTCGTAATGAGCAAGTGATAGAGTAAGATATAGTTAAGTGTTGGAATTCCATTGAGGACTCATGTGATGGCTTAGTTGTACAAACTTTTGTATGGGCAGAAGTTTTGTGCTTGCACTGAGTGCGTCACATTGATAATCGTTGGAATGTTAGTGTCGCGGTATCATTATACATATGGTGGAAAGGTGATTCTTTTCTCATGTTTATTTTGATAGATAGAGATTTCTAAGATATAATTATATAATATTAAGTTTAGGTGCGAGTTCTTAAGACTCATGCCTATGACAAGTTCGTGACTCATAATCGTATGATGGGACCCCTCAGCGAATGGACGAATTTGGTCTGACTAGGATAAGTCCCTCAGCCCATATGATTGTGGTAAGTTCCTGAACTTCCATGGTGTGGTAAGTTGGTGAACTGTACTGAGAATAGATATATTATATAAGAGTTTTGGAATAGTGAGCATTGATGGAGTAAGAGATTGGAGTTGATGGAGAAATTTGGATTTTTCTAAATCTTCTAGCTACGCTAGATTTTCAAAATTTATTGACTTCGTGCTAGTGTTTGCACTTTGGTTTTCTTGAGAAAAACATTGGGTCGGGTGACTAAACCAATGAGTTTTAAAAACAACACCGTTATTCGTATGTCTAAGCTATTTGTTTCGGCCAAGACAAAAATAATTTGAAAATCTTTCAAAATGTATTTTGACCATGTGCATCATTTGATATGATGTAGAATGGTAAACGATGGAGTCATCAATGCAATCGGACCTAGTGTATGTTGTGATCGAAAGATCGTCAGCCCACTATGGTATGATGTAATATGACAAAGTCATAAAATGGCGAAATCCTCAACGTACTACTAATCTAGTATGGTATCATGACGTCATAAAAGAATTTTTGGTTTTCTTGTAAATTATGAAGAAGGTCAATTAAGTTGGCTAAATTATTTCGATTGATGTCCGAATTGTTGATGAGAGTCTAAGCTATTTGATTCGGCTAGGCGACTATTGAAAAGTGATTATAGAATTCAAGCATTCTTGTGTATTTATGCCAAACCGGATTGCTCTGGTGCGGATTTAGATGTTGAAAAGCTGAGGTGAACAACCCTATAAAGGGGACATGTTTTCGGGGACAATGGTTCCGAACGTAACGCATATAGTCGTTACAAAACACTACGTTGCGGCCCAACGTAGTGGTACAATAGGCTGGCCACCTAGAGTACGCGTGGAGGGTGTTTTCAGTCTTTGTGATTGATAAACACTCTGGTTTGCAGTGTGAAGAATTGTGTTGAAGCATTAGTAAACCTGGAGAAAAGTTCACGGTCTTGTGACCCCTCAGCATAAATTGGAATCTGAGTTATCCATACTACTTCCCGATTATTGAAAAATCACGGAAGATTCTTATTCTTTTAAAGGATGAATGTAGTAAGTAGAATGTTCCTTAGAAAGGAGAATGTGGTAGAATGCAAGTGAGCAAGTTATAATAAAACTTCTGAAAAGAGAATGAATAAAAAATTATTCAAGAGAATATGTAATAATCGGAATAGCACCGAGTAGAGGAAGTTTCGGTGATTCCGAGGACGGAATCCTTATAAGGGGGAGAGGATGTAAGAACCCGAATTTTCAGATATTATTAATTAAGGATTTAATAAATAAAATTCTTAAGGTATGAGATGGATTCGAATAAGAATATATATGTGTGATACGAGGTATGTAGTATTGTGTTACATAGGGTAATATGAACTATGTAATATGTGATTTTGTGATTTATAAATATATTATTAATATATATTTATTATTTATTATAGAGATGAATTAGCAAGAAGATGGATAAGATTTATCTATTCGGTATTAAATAATTTATATAATTATTTATCATAGTAAGATTGGTGACATTAAATATATTTGATAATCACCATCTTCTGGAGTATATGTATGTTGTTGAAGAGAGAGAGAATAGAACCAATATATCTTTAGATAAACATTGGTTAGTGAATTACTAGTTGATTTAATATACCACGAGAAGTGAACATTAACGGAATATACATATGTGTTATATATATATATCTTGAATTATGTGGAAGGAATTAGATATATATATGAGAACCTTATAGGGGAATAGAGTTTGAACTTATAATTTAAACTTTGAATCATTTGAAGGAGGTAATAAAATATGTTGGTTAACCGATGTAGCAAGATAGCACATTAAAAAGCATGTTCAAGTATTTAAGAATTGAGATTATGGTTCTGCTATAGCAGAACTTGTCTGCCTATGAACTTGAGGTGGCGCAGCTGCGCCACTTCCAAGCTTATGACCAGCGCAGCTGCGCCGGTCTGTAGAAAATTCTGAGAGTTGTGTAATCTGAACTTGGGAATATGTATATTAGTAATTAAAATGTGGATCATGAATGGGTTAAGTTAGCAAAGCATGATTTGAATGAGAAATTAATTAACTCGGAATAAATATTGGTTAATTAAGTGATATTATGGAATATTATATTATAAAACCTTGTGTGGCAGTGGTGAGATAGTAATTTGAATAAATAAGTTAATTCACTCAAATAAAATGGTGAATTAAGGATTATGTGTTGTATAAAGAAAAAGAAAGAGATATGATTTTCCTAATAAAGGGTATTAAAATAATTTCTAATATTGAATTATTTTAATAAAAGGAGGAAATGTTATTTTTGAATAATAATATTACCTTATATGTTTTTGTATGAGGTGTGTTTGATTAATATGGTAAATATATTAAAACGTATTTGCTATATGTAATTAAATTGATGGAAACGATTTATTATAATAGAAAATAAACTTATTATCTATTTTCTATATATAATATATGTACATGTGTCGTACATATAGTTATTTGATATTATATTAAAAATAATATCATGAGACAATAAGTAAATTATTTTCTAATGACGAATGTGCTTATTTGGAGAAAACATAATATTTATGTTATGGCAAAATACATAATTTCTAATGTATTTTTCAAGGGAGTTTAATTAATGAAAGGAAACTAAGTTATTTTAATATATTAAATAACTTAAGTTATTATTTGATCGTGAATATTATTATTGGAATAATTAATAGAGTATATATTAATTATTATAAGCGTAAAGGTTATACTTATTATAAGTATAATTAATTGAAGTAGTTTAGCATTTTAATAGCTTGAGTTATTATATTTCCGTAAAGGTTATATATAATATTTGAATATTCGATTTGTAAAATATTTATATGTGGACCTTGAATTTAATAGTTCTAATTTAATTGAACAGGTTATAAGTAGTAATGTGGTGAGAAATGAGTAAGTGATGAGAATAATGATAAGCTTAAGATTGAGCTTGTGAGAGATGCCTTGTGTGGCACAATAATAGATTCATTAATGAATTGACTAATTTAATGATGGAGGAATTATTAATTAAACAATTAATCTAAATTAATTGTTAATTGTTATTATGATAATATGTTAAATTATTATGGCTAGTGATAGTATAATAATAAGGAAATCGATTATAAGTATAATTGGATTTGTGATGAGATAAATTGTCTTCTAATATTAATTATTGTTATGAACAATATACTATTATCAAGTAATTATTTGATAATATGATAATTAATGAGTAAATGATTTATAAATATAAAAAGATTTATATTTATTTAACGTGATAATAAATCATATAAAGTGTTAATCAATTAGCGTGGGAATTATAATTCCATGGATTAATGAGAAATGGATTAATTAATATTATTATTAATTAATTGATAAGATAAGTAATTTATTAATTTCTATGTGCAACCATGCGATATTAAAGTATAACGTATGATAGTTAACTATATGTTATACGAAGTATAAAGTGCAATGCGACTATGCTATATATGAATATAAACTATATAGTAAAGTTATTGAGTTGTAATAGGTACATGAAATGTGGGTTTGACAATGTGTATATTAAGTATACAATAAAATAATATATCATAAATATATGATAAACAGTTATTGAATTTACTAATAGAGGAGACAATACACTGTGATGATACCCGATAGAATTATATCCGGTAGGATGAAATGTACATGAATTTATATGTGCAAGTTAAAATTTAATACATGATAGTTTTATTGAGACTACATTGTGACACATTAATTTATAACTTAAGTTATATGAAATGAATGTGTACAACTTAAATGTATATGTAATGTGTATATATAAACCAAGTGTTGTATTACATGTTCCAAGTTGCTGAGATTTATTTGGTTGCCCCAATATTAGAGTTACTCCTCTTCTTCTCCTTCACGTGAACACCACATGGCTACTCTCTATAGCCTCAAACTCAGCAAACTTAGGCTAGCAATGATCATGGGGGGAGTGGAGATCATGATGAGATTTACCAACTCTCACCTACCATTCCTTAACCATTATACAATCTTGCTATACATTGGTTTGATTTGGGAGATTTTGCATTTGTCTGGGTATTGATTTGGTTATAAATATGAAGCTCTCCTTCTTCATGTTTTCATTGCTGAGATTTTTGCTTAAGTGATATTGAGAGCATATTAAAGTAAGAATGCATTAGTAATATAGCAACATTTTGAGTTGAAGATTTCAGCAAGCTTGATACACATTAGCAGAGGTATAACACCTCATGTTCTTCAATTCATGTTTTCTGCAATTTCTAAGATTTCTAATTTCTTGATTCTTGAATTAAGCATAAATTTATTGATAACTTGATTGGAGTATGATTATTAGTTGCTATGCTAGCTTATAATCATGATAGAACTGTAATGTAGTAGCTTAGAATGATAATCTTTGCGAAATTCTGAGTTTGGCTTGAGGTACTGCCGAAGCAGAAGCTGCTCTGTTTCTGGCCGACCAACTGCGCAGCTGCGCCAGTTTTGTACTGGCCAGCAGCGCAGCTGCGCCGGTACCAGACTTGAGTTGGGCAAGGCCCTGCGCAGCTGCGCCAGTTTTGAACTGGGGCTCTGCGCAGCTGCGCCGGGACCAGTTTCTGGGTTTTGTTTTCTGTTGCAGGTTCTGTTATATGCTAGCATAAGTTATATAATTAGAACAAGCATGTGGACATAGATAACATACATATATGATTACCTTGATATGAAATGAGCATGTGTAACGATATTAGTACACACGATTGAAGAAAAACTTATAGTTTTGAAATGAAACTTATAGTTTCGATTGTGAACTTGGACACATATGTAATATGTATATAATCTGATATTTTAAACATGATAGTATGGTTTATATTGACATGAAATGCATGCTTAAAGTATTAACCGTACACTAGTATTAGAAGTTAAGATAATTTTCGAAATGATAAACTTAAGACTTTCGAAAACGAACTTAACCAAGACTAATGTCTTTTAGATTCTGACCATTTGAGAATATTTATGTGGTTTAAATATGAGTTTCTAGTGTATATGAAATACATATAGATGCCATGCATGTATTATGATTCCTTGTTGACTTAGTGTGATTTCCAATGAAAAGCTAAGGACATCAATTACCATATGAATTATGTTGTGATCATGCAAGCATATGCATTAGGATGTCATTATGCCTATAGACATGTTGACATGAGCATCATTTGATGGAGCATGGATATCACCTATGCCAACGTATTCAAGAAATAAAATTCTAAAGCATAAACTATGTGATTAACATATACATGTGTGATGAACGCACGAGCATGTATACTTAGTATTGTTTAGCCTCGTGGTGTGTTGATATGACTTTAGTAATGGACCATTAGTAACGTGGGCTTGATTTATTTAAAGTTTATCGGCATATGGCCTTAATTGGATTAGGATGAGCATCCTAGGTTTCGAACTTGAAATTATAACCATAGAGCATACGTATTGATTAATATCAGTAACTTGAATGATATTGATTGAACTCGGGTTGTCCAAGCAGCATGAAATGTCATTTCTGGTTTGACCAGTGAGTGGCGCAGCTGCGCCACTCTTAAGGCCAATACCTGCGCAGCTGCGCCATCCTGTTTTCAGGATTTATGCAGTCTGTTTGTTCTTGATTTTGTAGTAGACTTGTATTATTACTTAAACTGCAAATCATGGTCTGACCCCTACTGGTTTATGACTATATGATGAACATAGTAGCCTTGCATGACTAGTTAAGTATGACAAGGGTTTTGAAAAGTGAAACAAGGTTCTAAGAAACAAGTTAGACAACAATGTAACCTTTATTATTACATTGAGAATGTATGGAAGTGTATAACTGATGAGTGTGATCTCTATGATTAATATAACTGTGTAGGATTACACAAAGTGCAGAGATTCTTAAGCAGTTAAGTCGTAGTTGTTAAACTACGAATCAGGCAAGTCTTTCAGTTCCTATTTGATATATGAATTCAATAACTGTTAGTTGAATTATATTATGCTGTGATAATGTGAACTTATATATGAATTGTATATGAGATATAAATGAGATTGAAAGTTGATCTTTGATGATATACTTGTTATGTGAAAAGTAACATGCGTAGTAAATATAAATTGTTTATAAATGCATGAACTGAGTATAATGTTGTATGCTATGTGATGCATGAAAACTGTTAGAATTGCTGAGCTGTCAAGCTCACTCTTGCAAATAACCACTTTTGCAGGTTAAGGACTTACGATAAAGACTTCGTGCTTCTTGATTGATAAAGATAAATAGTATCACAATGGAGAATACTGATTAGATTATTACTCGAACCATGTCTAGGTTCTAGTAGTTGTACTTGATATTTGTTTACGAGGTTTAATGCTTGTCATACTATAAAGATGTATTAGATAATACATAGTGGATATCGAGTTGAGTTGTAGATGTTTATACGATAACTCAGATAAGAAGGAATCATATTATATAGTTGATTCAAGATTTGTAATCGGTATCAAAGTTATGGAATCAATAAAAAGATTTTTATTCAAAGGATATTGAAAAGTTTAAATTATTCCGCATTTTAGTAACATCGAATATGATGTAAAGACGAGATCTTGGATATGAATAGAATTTATATTCTAAATTGTAATAAGTAAAGATGTATTCTTTTAGTAATGAATAAAAGATATAATAGTTTGGCGTTAGTAGTATCGTGACTGCACCGAATCCGAGGTTTCGAAGGAACGTGGATTTGGGGGCGTCCCAGGTTGGTATCAGAGCTGTAGGTTATAAACCTTAGGTAAGTGTACCTTAGACTATAACCTGAGAGAGTGAAAGATAAGATTAAAATATATCTAAATGAAGATTCAAAGAAGAATCTTGAAATATCTAGAGAATGAGAATCAGGAGTTTCCTAACTCCGGTAATGAAAATGTGAAGACGATGTCTATAATATGAATATGACAAGGATAGTGAGAATAAACTCGGATGGAGTTTAGTTGATAGTAGGGAAAGAACCCTGAGGTAAAGCGATGATCACGACGTGATCAGATTGAACTGTGAAATGATAGATAGTCTGTAATGACTAAGTGTGTATAGCTTGATGCTATGAGAAAATGTACTATAAAAAGTACGAGAAGAACTCATGAGGAGTTGTATGTGATGAAACGTAGAAAGCTCGTAATGAGCAAGTGATAGAGTAAGATATAGTTAAGTGTTGGAATTCCATTGAGGACTCATGTGATGGCTTAGTTGTACAAACTTTTGTATGGGCAGAAGTTTTGTGCTTGCACTGAGTGCGTCACATTGATAATCGTTGGAATGTTAGTGTCGCGGTATCATTATACATATGGTGGAAAGGTGATTCTTTTCTCATGTTTATTTTGATAGATAGAGATTTCTAAGATATAATTATATAATATTAAGTTTAGGTGCGAGTTCTTAAGACTCATGCCTATGACAAGTTCGTGACTCATAATCGTATGATGGGACCCCTCAGCGAATGGACGAATTTGGTCTGACTAGGATAAGTCCCTCAGCCCATATGATTGTGGTAAGTTCCTGAACTTCCATGGTGTGGTAAGTTGGTGAACTGTACTGAGAATAGATATATTATATAAGAGTTTTGGAATAGTGAGCATTGATGGAGTAAGAGATTGGAGTTGATGGAGAAATTTGGATTTTTCTAAATCTTCTAGCTACGCTAGATTTTCAAAATTTATTGACTTCGTGCTAGTGTTTGCACTTTGGTTTTCTTGAGAAAAACATTGGGTCGGGTGACTAAACCAATGAGTTTTAAAAACAACACCGTTATTCGTATGTCTAAGCTATTTGTTTCGGCCAAGACAAAAATAATTTGAAAATCTTTCAAAATGTATTTTGACCATGTGCATCATTTGATATGATGTAGAATGGTAAACGATGGAGTCATCAATGCAATCGGACCTAGTGTATGTTGTGATCGAAAGATCGTCAGCCCACTATGGTATGATGTAATATGACAAAGTCATAAAATGGCGAAATCCTCAACGTACTACTAATCTAGTATGGTATCATGACGTCATAAAAGAATTTTTGGTTTTCTTGTAAATTATGAAGAAGGTCAATTAAGTTGGCTAAATTATTTCGATTGATGTCCGAATTGTTGATGAGAGTCTAAGCTATTTGATTCGGCTAGGCGACTATTGAAAAGTGATTATAGAATTCAAGCATTCTTGTGTATTTATGCCAAACCGGATTGCTCTGGTGCGGATTTAGATGTTGAAAAGCTGAGGTGAACAACCCTATAAAGGGGACATGTTTTCGGGGACAATGGTTCCGAACGTAACGCATATAGTCGTTACAAAACACTACGTTGCGGCCCAACGTAGTGGTACAATAGGCTGGCCACCTAGAGTACGCGTGGAGGGTGTTTTCAGTCTTTGTGATTGATAAACACTCTGGTTTGCAGTGTGAAGAATTGTGTTGAAGCATTAGTAAACCTGGAGAAAAGTTCACGGTCTTGTGACCCCTCAGCATAAATTGGAATCTGAGTTATCCATACTACTTCCCGATTATTGAAAAATCACGGAAGATTCTTATTCTTTTAAAGGATGAATGTAGTAAGTAGAATGTTCCTTAGAAAGGAGAATGTGGTAGAATGCAAGTGAGCAAGTTATAATAAAACTTCTGAAAAGAGAATGAATAAAAAATTATTCAAGAGAATATGTAATAATCGGAATAGCACCGAGTAGAGGAAGTTTCGGTGATTCCGAGGACGGAATCCTTATAAGGGGGAGAGGATGTAAGAACCCGAATTTTCAGATATTATTAATTAAGGATTTAATAAATAAAATTCTTAAGGTATGAGATGGATTCGAATAAGAATATATATGTGTGATACGAGGTATGTAGTATTGTGTTACATAGGGTAATATGAACTATGTAATATGTGATTTTGTGATTTATAAATATATTATTAATATATATTTATTATTTATTATAGAGATGAATTAGCAAGAAGATGGATAAGATTTATCTATTCGGTATTAAATAATTTATATAATTATTTATCATAGTAAGATTGGTGACATTAAATATATTTGATAATCACCATCTTCTGGAGTATATGTATGTTGTTGAAGAGAGAGAGAATAGAACCAATATATCTTTAGATAAACATTGGTTAGTGAATTACTAGTTGATTTAATATACCACGAGAAGTGAACATTAACGGAATATACATATGTGTTATATATATATATCTTGAATTATGTGGAAGGAATTAGATATATATATGAGAACCTTATAGGGGAATAGAGTTTGAACTTATAATTTAAACTTTGAATCATTTGAAGGAGGTAATAAAATATGTTGGTTAACCGATGTAGCAAGATAGCACATTAAAAAGCATGTTCAAGTATTTAAGAATTGAGATTATGGTTCTGCTATAGCAGAACTTGTCTGCCTATGAACTTGAGGTGGCGCAGCTGCGCCACTTCCAAGCTTATGACCAGCGCAGCTGCGCCGGTCTGTAGAAAATTCTGAGAGTTGTGTAATCTGAACTTGGGAATATGTATATTAGTAATTAAAATGTGGATCATGAATGGGTTAAGTTAGCAAAGCATGATTTGAATGAGAAATTAATTAACTCGGAATAAATATTGGTTAATTAAGTGATATTATGGAATATTATATTATAAAACCTTGTGTGGCAGTGGTGAGATAGTAATTTGAATAAATAAGTTAATTCACTCAAATAAAATGGTGAATTAAGGATTATGTGTTGTATAAAGAAAAAGAAAGAGATATGATTTTCCTAATAAAGGGTATTAAAATAATTTCTAATATTGAATTATTTTAATAAAAGGAGGAAATGTTATTTTTGAATAATAATATTACCTTATATGTTTTTGTATGAGGTGTGTTTGATTAATATGGTAAATATATTAAAACGTATTTGCTATATGTAATTAAATTGATGGAAACGATTTATTATAATAGAAAATAAACTTATTATCTATTTTCTATATATAATATATGTACATGTGTCGTACATATAGTTATTTGATATTATATTAAAAATAATATCATGAGACAATAAGTAAATTATTTTCTAATGACAAATGTGCTTATTTGGAGAAAACATAATATTTATGTTATGGCAAAATACATAATTTCTAATGTATTTTTCAAGGGAGTTTAATTAATGAAAGGAAACTAAGTTATTTTAATATATTAAATAACTTAAGTTATTATTTGATCGTGAATATTATTATTGGAATAATTAATAGAGTATATATTAATTATTATAAGCGTAAAGGTTATACTTATTATAAGTATAATTAATTGAAGTAGTTTAGCATTTTAATAGCTTGAGTTATTATATTTCCGTAAAGGTTATATATAATATTTGAATATTCGATTTGTAAAATATTTATATGTGGACCTTGAATTTAATAGTTCTAATTTAATTGAACAGGTTATAAGTAGTAATGTGGTGAGAAATGAGTAAGTGATGAGAATAATGATAAGCTTAAGATTGAGCTTGTGAGAGATGCCTTGTGTGGCACAATAATAGATTCATTAATGAATTGACTAATTTAATGATGGAGGAATTATTAATTAAACAATTAATCTAAATTAATTGTTAATTGTTATTATGATAATATGTTAAATTATTATGGCTAGTGATAGTATAATAATAAGGAAATCGATTATAAGTATAATTGGATTTGTGATGAGATAAATTGTCTTCTAATATTAATTATTGTTATGAACAATATACTATTATCAAGTAATTATTTGATAATATGATAATTAATGAGTAAATGATTTATAAATATAAAAAGATTTATATTTATTTAACGTGATAATAAATCATATAAAGTGTTAATCAATTAGCGTGGGAATTATAATTCCATGGATTAATGAGAAATGGATTAATTAATATTATTATTAATTAATTGATAAGATAAGTAATTTATTAATTTCTATGTGCAACCATGCGATATTAAAGTATAACGTATGATAGTTAACTATATGTTATACGAAGTATAAAGTGCAATGCGACTATGCTATATATGAATATAAACTATATAGTAAAGTTATTGAGTTGTAATAGGTACATGAAATGTGGGTTTGACAATGTGTATATTAAGTATACAATAAAATAATATATCATAAATATATGATAAACAGTTATTGAATTTACTAATAGAGGAGACAATACACTGTGATGATACCCGATAGAATTATATCCGGTAGGATGAAATGTACATGAATTTATATGTGCAAGTTAAAATTTAATACATGATAGTTTTATTGAGACTACATTGTGACACATTAATTTATAACTTAAGTTATATGAAATGAATGTGTACAACTTAAATGTATATGTAATGTGTATATATAAACCAAGTGTTGTATTACATGTTCCAAGTTGCTGAGATTTATTTGGTTGCCCCAATATTAGAGTTACTCCTCTTCTTCTCCTTCACGTGAACACCACATGGCTACTCTCTATAGCCTCAAACTCAGCAAACTTAGGCTAGCAATGATCATGGGGGGAGTGGAGATCATGATGAGATTTACCAACTCTCACCTACCATTCCTTAACCATTATACAATCTTGCTATACATTGGTTTGATTTGGGAGATTTTGCATTTGTCTGGGTATTGATTTGGTTATAAATATGAAGCTCTCCTTCTTCATGTTTTCATTGCTGAGATTTTTGCTTAAGTGATATTGAGAGCATATTAAAGTAAGAATGCATTAGTAATATAGCAACATTTTGAGTTGAAGATTTCAGCAAGCTTGATACACATTAGCAGAGGTATAACACCTCATGTTCTTCAATTCATGTTTTCTGCAATTTCTAAGATTTCTAATTTCTTGATTCTTGAATTAAGCATAAATTTATTGATAACTTGATTGGAGTATGATTATTAGTTGCTATGCTAGCTTATAATCATGATAGAACTGTAATGTAGTAGCTTAGAATGATAATCTTTGCGAAATTCTGAGTTTGGCTTGAGGTACTGCCGAAGCAGAAGCTGCTCTGTTTCTGGCCGACCAACTGCGCAGCTGCGCCAGTTTTGTACTGGCCAGCAGCGCAGCTGCGCCGGTACCAGACTTGAGTTGGGCAAGGCCCTGCGCAGCTGCGCCAGTTTTGAACTGGGGCTCTGCGCAGCTGCGCCGGGACCAGTTTCTGGGTTTTGTTTTCTGTTGCAGGTTCTGTTATATGCTAGCATAAGTTATATAATTAGAACAAGCATGTGGACATAGATAACATACATATATGATTACCTTGATATGAAATGAGCATGTGTAACGATATTAGTACACACGATTGAAGAAAAACTTATAGTTTTGAAATGAAACTTATAGTTTCGATTGTGAACTTGGACACATATGTAATATGTATATAATCTGATATTTTAAACATGATAGTATGGTTTATATTGACATGAAATGCATGCTTAAAGTATTAACCGTACACTAGTATTAGAAGTTAAGATAATTTTCGAAATGATAAACTTAAGACTTTCGAAAACGAACTTAACCAAGACTAATGTCTTTTAGATTCTGACCATTTGAGAATATTTATGTGGTTTAAATATGAGTTTCTAGTGTATATGAAATACATATAGATGCCATGCATGTATTATGATTCCTTGTTGACTTAGTGTGATTTCCAATGAAAAGCTAAGGACATCAATTACCATATGAATTATGTTGTGATCATGCAAGCATATGCATTAGGATGTCATTATGCCTATAGACATGTTGACATGAGCATCATTTGATGGAGCATGGATATCACCTATGCCAACGTATTCAAGAAATAAAATTCTAAAGCATAAACTATGTGATTAACATATACATGTGTGATGAACGCACGAGCATGTATACTTAGTATTGTTTAGCCTCGTGGTGTGTTGATATGACTTTAGTAATGGACCATTAGTAACGTGGGCTTGATTTATTTAAAGTTTATCGGCATATGGCCTTAATTGGATTAGGATGAGCATCCTAGGTTTCGAACTTGAAATTATAACCATAGAGCATACGTATTGATTAATATCAGTAACTTGAATGATATTGATTGAACTCGGGTTGTCCAAGCAGCATGAAATGTCATTTCTGGTTTGACCAGTGAGTGGCGCAGCTGCGCCACTCTTAAGGCCAATACCTGCGCAGCTGCGCCATCCTGTTTTCAGGATTTATGCAGTCTGTTTGTTCTTGATTTTGTAGTAGACTTGTATTATTACTTAAACTGCAAATCATGGTCTGACCCCTACTGGTTTATGACTATATGATGAACATAGTAGCCTTGCATGACTAGTTAAGTATGACAAGGGTTTTGAAAAGTGAAACAAGGTTCTAAGAAACAAGTTAGACAACAATGTAACCTTTATTATTACATTGAGAATGTATGGAAGTGTATAACTGATGAGTGTGATCTCTATGATTAATATAACTGTGTAGGATTACACAAAGTGCAGAGATTCTTAAGCAGTTAAGTCGTAGTTGTTAAACTACGAATCAGGCAAGTCTTTCAGTTCCTATTTGATATATGAATTCAATAACTGTTAGTTGAATTATATTATGCTGTGATAATGTGAACTTATATATGAATTGTATATGAGATATAAATGAGATTGAAAGTTGATCTTTGATGATATACTTGTTATGTGAAAAGTAACATGCGTAGTAAATATAAATTGTTTATAAATGCATGAACTGAGTATAATGTTGTATGCTATGTGATGCATGAAAACTGTTAGAATTGCTGAGCTGTCAAGCTCACTCTTGCAAATAACCACTTTTGCAGGTTAAGGACTTACGATAAAGACTTCGTGCTTCTTGATTGATAAAGATAAATAGTATCACAATGGAGAATACTGATTAGATTATTACTCGAACCATGTCTAGGTTCTAGTAGTTGTACTTGATATTTGTTTACGAGGTTTAATGCTTGTCATACTATAAAGATGTATTAGATAATACATAGTGGATATCGAGTTGAGTTGTAGATGTTTATACGATAACTCAGATAAGAAGGAATCATATTATATAGTTGATTCAAGATTTGTAATCGGTATCAAAGTTATGGAATCAATAAAAAGATTTTTATTCAAAGGATATTGAAAAGTTTAAATTATTCCGCATTTTAGTAACATCGAATATGATGTAAAGACGAGATCTTGGATATGAATAGAATTTATATTCTAAATTGTAATAAGTAAAGATGTATTCTTTTAGTAATGAATAAAAGATATAATAGTTTGGCGTTAGTAGTATCGTGACTGCACCGAATCCGAGGTTTCGAAGGAACGTGGATTTGGGGGCGTCACATTTCCTATCCAAGCTGGGACAAGAAAACACTTGAGAATGTACTTATATAATTCATGTGTTTGAATTTTATTTTATTTCTACATAAATTAATTTTGTTTGTGATAAATTAATTTCTTAGAAAGTAAATATAAATTTTTATATTTAATGACATATATGCAAATAAATTTGTGTAATATGATGAGTTGCGCTATAATTTGTATATAATGAGTTTTATACTATTTACATAGAGTCAAGTGTTACATGTTGGTATACTTCAAAATTGTAGATGTATAATTTTAAGTGCTTATCTAAAATAATTTTTTGAATTTGAGATTTTATGGAATTACATAAAATAAGAGCTTGATTTTCTTATGTGGGGGTATTCCAAAAGATTATTATGTTGAAGCAATCTTTATAGTAATAACTAATACATAAAATGTACAAGAATTTATTTTTGTTATGAGAAGTGTTCCTTAATATTCTTATGTGGAAGTAATATTTATAGGAACATTGTCACATAAAATGTTAATTAATCTAAAATTTATTTTAAGTAGATGCATAATTGTGAAGTGAAAATATTCAATGAGATTTCAATTATTCAAACGTGTGGGGGTGATTCTTTAAGATTTTTATTTATGGACTAAATTTGGCCTTTGAACTATTTGGACCATAATTTTATTTATGTAAGAATAGTAAGAATTGTGAATTTCTTGTTGTGAGATTCAATTTGGCTATAGTCCTATAAATGAAAGTCTTTGAAACACAAACTTTTGAATATTATTGAAGTGTGAACTTTTTTCACTTAATTAATTATCTAAGGTTCTACAAAGTTATAAACTGAACCGAGAAAGAACAATATTGATTTAGTGAAGGAAATCAATATAATAATTTGGCAAATAAAATACTTATTTTATTAGCCTAAAATGATCCAAAATATTTATTTTGATTTAGTTCAATAGTGAGATTGAAACTAAGTTATAAATATTAAAGTGAATACATATTAGGTGATAATATATAGGTATGTGCATATTTACCTTGAGATTCTATCAGATATAGAATTATTTACATGTTTACACTAACAATATAATTGTATAAACTATAATGTGATAGTTTTTGTGTATATTAATGATATGTTGATCATTTTACATAGTCTTGTTAATGTAAATGAGTTTAAGACATCTATTTTTTGTCTTTATGTTGAAAGACTTGTAAAATAGATGTTATCTTATTATCATGTGAAAACATAGTGAGGATTTCTACTAAACCAGTTTAATTGTATTAAAGGAACTGAACTAATTTTGATAACCTTGAGATTGAAGAATTTAATAATTCTTTAATAGTGGTGGTACACTGGAAGTTAATTCTGATATAGCTATTGCAAATCTGAAGTACACATGCCCTAGTGGGAGCCTTGTGTTTGATATGCAATGCACGAGATCAGGTATTATCAACAGTTTTCAACTTAGTATACTAGTGTGGTTTAAAATTGGTTTTTGTTAGATTTCTCAATGTTTTAATAGATCACATAAATGTCATTTATATTTTAGTGAGGGAAATTATAAATTTACAAGTAGGTGAACTTTACCCGATCTTGAGTATTGTTTTTTAGATGAGTAACAAACAAATGAGTATTTCTCATTTTATTGTATGGGTCTAATGTTATTATCTTGTGAGGTAAGCTAAATAGATTAGAGTGTTGTGTTTATTGTTAGCTAATTCATTGCCTTCTATTTTACTATATGGTGCTAGTAATAATAACATTAAATACACATTGTGATCTTGAAAAAGTAAGAAAATATTCACAAGTAGGTGAATATATTCTTAAATTTTCACAAGTAGGTGGATAGTATAATTTACTTGGAGTAGAAAATAATATTATTGCTTTATATGATGGAGAAAGTAAATGGAATCGAAATTTGTTGTTAGAACATCAAATTGTGACCACTTCTATTGCTTAGTTCATTATGATGTGATAATGAAATTGTTTTGTATAGAGCATATATATGAGATTACCTTTAATGGTAAGTCTTGACATGTTGGTCATAGACATAATTTTTGTTAGACAATTGATACAAGAATGTATCATAATATTTGTCTAAGAGGAAGTTAAGTGACGACTTGACTTATCTTATTACTAAGATTTTGACAAGAGCTTAGTAAGTTTAACTACTTGTGATATGGAACTTAAACCACTTTGAGTCAGGGGTGATGGGAACCCAACCTATTCCTAGGTTACCCTTAGTTTATAAGTTCAATGGGAAAAATAAGTCACAGTTGCTGACTGTGTTACTATCAATGTGGTTCCATATGTAGTATAAGATAGTAACGTCTATTACACGACCGAGGCTGAGTTATACTCTTAACAAAGTTGTTGTGTTATTAGCAACAAAAACACATGTGAAACACTTTGCCTATATGAACTAGAAGTGGAGCCGCTTCTTATAGAGGGTTGTGGTTTACTCTCTTAGAGGTTAATGAAATAGGGTATTGCGCATGGCCATAATAGCTCAAAGCAATTGAGAATACTCGCTGTGGTAGGGGGGATTTTGTGTGTGTGACAATTCCGGTCATATCATATAGTAGTAGAGGTTCAATCTACGGACACCTTCAACTTCGATGTGACTTTGAGTTGTTTATATTAAAGGAATGTTCAATGTTCGTCACACCCTCTTTTATGCACACATGCCTTGGAGTTGTTTGATGGAAAGTTGTTTGGATGAGAAATATAGTTTTTCCAAACAAGTGGGGGATTGTTAAAAATTGCACCTTATTTTATATTTTGGAGACTTGATTATTGTCAAGTTTGGGCTTGAATAAAACCCATTAGTGAATATAATTTAAGTAAATATAAAGGTGTAATTTGTTTCTCTAATTGTGGAAAATAAGAGAGAACTTCATTTAATTTGTGTCTATAGTGAGATATTTAATAAGGTGCAAAGTTGTTTGATAAAACTAATTATTTCTTGTCCCATTTAATAAAAAAGACTACTTGTCACTTTATAAGTACAAGTGTATAGTCTTATTTTATTTTGAAACAAAAGATTCTTGTGAGACTCTTGAAATTTTATTTAATTATAAGTTTATTACTAAATATGTAACTTGCATCATTAGTAGTAATAAGTATAATTAAAATAGAAATAAATAATAGTTTAATGTTGAAACTATTATAGATATATGTATGGATCTATATGTGTAGATATAGATATACTACATATATGAATATTGAGAGAAGTCTTATATAATTTTAGATATAAGAATTTTTGCACCATGAAAATCTCTCATTCTTTTAGCTATTCTTACAAACAAATAACTACTACAAAGCATTGTTCTATTGGAATTTTCTATGAATTGCTATCACGAATAATTCACCAAAGGCTTGGCATATATCCTGCAGGTATATCGTCTGCAACCCTTAGCAAACCAATCGTAGTGGGGGCGATAAAGACCTTAAGGACAGAGATCACCCGTGTCATGTCTCCCGTTCTTATTGATAATTTTGGTTCTATGAAGCTACAGTTGTAACAACATATATATTTATTATCTCTCTCTCTCCCTCTTTTTAAAAAATTTTTGTAGCAACTTTTTGAGTGGGATGGAGTATAATGTTGGGTTTATAGTACATCTTTTTAAGTTCAACTTCTAGTCAATGTAGCATGCTTTCTTTGTTTATGTATTATGTATATATCAGATGATGCCTGCTTGACCAGTGGATTTATGAATATTCATGCTTTTTGGGACAAGCAGTATCAATTGCCTTTGTGTGTTACTACACCTCTATTAGAGAATAATACTATGATACTTTATTTACAGACCCACCCTTTTCGATTCCAGTGTGTTATAATGAGAAATGTGATAATTAAAAAAAATGGTTTTGAAAAGGTTATTATAAAAAATGGTTTTGAAATGGTACTTGTGTAGAAACAACAATGTCATAGTATGCATAGTCAATTTAAATATATGCCAGTACATTGTTTATGAGACAAATATGATTTTATATATTTTTCTCTATATGGGACAAACATGATCTTTATTACTTTGAGTAATAAATATACTTATAAAGGTTTGTTTATGTTCAATGGATCTTGAGGCTGGTTATGTTTATGGTTTATGTTCATATGAACTCAATGTATGATCAATGAATTAAGCAGAAGTTGCTCATGTTAGATAACATGCTTTCAAGTTTTCTCTGTAACATGCACTCAAACAGTGTTTTTTTTAAAACTTTTTATATGGACATGACTTTGATGAATTTGGTTTTATTGGTTTAATTATTTTATTTTATTGTTCGAAGTTAACTGTTTGATGAATTTGAGCTTAAGCACATTAGTTGCTTGATTGCATTTGACTAATAATTTTATTGTACCATATTTATGGGTGTGACACCCCCAAATCCGGGTACTTCGTTTTCATATGATTTGCTGTTCACTTTCTAATATAACATACATCTACCCAATGAATAATGTAAAATAAACTACAACTTAAATAAAAATAAATAAAATCTCCCTTAAAACAAGGATTACAACCTTTATAAAAATCCCGGGTTACTCTAACCCTGACATGAATATAATAAAGTGCGGAAATAAAAACATAATATTCAAGTCTTATTACAATCATTCTCAATTAAATAAAACAAGTTTTCACTTGTTTTGCTTTCCTTTGCCCTTACTTGTAGACGGAACATCAACATTATCAACCTTTACTGAAGTTGTTATTTAATGCAAGAGTGAGCAAACCACAGCTCACTGGAGTTTAACAATAATATAGACATGAAAGGATATATTTAAAAGAATCTGAACAACTTAGCTTGCTTCAATAATAAAGAATTGAATAATAATTCTCTATCAACATTAAAATTCGAATATAGAATTTATCTGAGGGTCATAAGACCTTTGAACTCTTGTTCTAGGTTATAAATATTTCTATTTAAACATTTAACAGTCAATAAGACTATGGACCTTAACTCGTACTTAGGGGGATCAGCCCTTTGTACCATGTATTGTGCACAAACATCTTAATGCTATGCGTAGTAACCTCCCCTAATAAATAGGGTTGTTCAACTCAGTAATTTGAATTCAAGTCCACACCAAAGAAAGTTTGGTTTGGATAAGCTTACAAGGGTAATTTAGAATTCATGTTCATCAACTAAGGATTAGTTGAATCGACTTCCAATAATTCATAATAAAAGAATTATGAATTAACATATGCTTTAGAAGTAAACTTAAAGCATTAAAATAATAATTGGATCTTACTTGAACAATAAGTTAAGACCATTTCAATTAAATAAACAATTGTCCAATACTGAAATGGAAAGGACATTCTCAACAATGAATATATGAATTCAAGAGATCATAAAATTTAATACAAGTTTAGGGTTTAGAAAACTTGCATAGAATTAACGAGTTTAGGGTTTAGAAAACTTGCGTCAAGCGCAAACTACTTAACTCAATCACGTACTTTAATACTTCCTATATACATTCAATTATAATAATCTAAATCAGTTAACACATAACTAATTCACATAAGTGATTAACCCTCATGGATAACTCACTCTAAATAAATAAATAACAATAATTAACTATCACATAGTTAATTACATCACTTACATATTCACATAATTAAATCAATTATGTATTTAGCTAAATTATAATTCAAACACTTAATCAAATTATAATTACCTTTTAAATTATAAACAATTTATAATTTATAATCAATTAAACCACATTCATGCATTTATAATTACACAATTTATAATTAATCATGTGTTTATCAATTATAATCAATAATTAATTAAACTATAACATGCATTATAATTACACAATTTATAATTAATCATGTAATTATCAATTTAATCCATAATTAAACATGCATTTATTAAATTATAATTACATAAATTATAATTTAAATTAACATTTAATAAATCAACCTTTATTCATTATAATTTAACAAAATTATAATTTAAAATAAACATTTACTTTTGATTATAATTATGTAAATCATATATCACATTTAAATAATAATTCAAATCATACTTTAAGGTTTTCAAACCTCTTTTCTTTTTCTAAATATAAATTTGTCAAATTTATGTTAACAACATATTGTAGCAACTAGATACATGCTCACTATCATAACATAATTAAACTAGGTTAGAAACAACACTGCACAAATGACTAGCATTCACTGCCTCTGAACAGAGCCTGGCGCAGCTGCGCAACCAGCTGCCTTGAAACCGGCGCAGCTGCGCAGGGTGAGAATCTGGAAAAGACAAGCGGCGCAGCTGCGCTGCTCCTGGCCTTGCTGCCGGCGCAGCTGCGCAGCAACTCGGCCAGACGCAGACAGCCACGATACTCTGCTTCACCGATTAACCCAAACAAGCCAACAAATGCAAAAAATACAGTACCATAGACACTGTAACTCATACATATTCTCTAATACATATGTATAACATGCTTCCAAAACACAAAACAATCCAACTAACAATAATCACAAGTTTTAAAAATCCAATTTGGCCATTTTCATGAAACTCATATATTTTCCAAAATAATCCACTGTAACTATTTCTCTCAAGCAATTCAACTTTATATACATACATTATTTCTGTCATAGAATCTAGTAACGTAAACAACTACCAATTTGTACAATTCACATATATAATTCATAAATTTCTACTCTAAATCAACCAAACACATGAATTTTCATAAGAACACTATTTTCACATATAAAACTTATTTTTACAGTACTTTGATTTTGAAAACAATCATTGATAGCATACATGTAATGGATTACAACATCCCTCAATTCATATAACATGTAATAACAATTTATCAATTACAATCCCAATTATTTACCAAAAACTCAAGAATACAACAATTAAAAACAAGAGGTGACTTATTACCTTAATTCTTGATTAAGCTTTGATAGAGGAAAGAATAGCTCTGATAATCCTACTTTGATTCTCAGAATTTCAACTCTTCTCCACCTTCTTTGTTAAAAATTTCACAGTGTTTCCTCTCTGTTTTCTCTCCTTCTCTTTTCTTAGTTTAGACTTAGGAAAAACTAACGTAGTTTAGGAAAATATAACTGTTATATGATAATATACGTATATAATAGACATAATAACATGCAACGTAACTGACAAATATATAATGTCTAAATTAAATAATTAGCAGTTACATAAGTTTCAAAATTCAAAACAAAGCCTTAAGGCTTTGTTTGGCCAACCCTCTTTAATTTAAAAATAGAATTTAGTCACTAAGGCCATGTTTGGTAGAAATAGGTTTAAAACAAATACAAGGGCCTTGTTTGGCAAAACAATTTAAAAAAATCCTTTTCTTTATTTTAACCAATCATTTAGCACATACTTTAATGTCACATTTATGTAATAGCCGAGAAATTTTTTATGTGTGATTCTGGGGACAGAATCCTTTTAAGGAGGGAAGATTGTAACGATTGAGATTTTATATTTAAAATTTAAATATTTATTGAATTAAATAAATATTTTATGTGATTTTTTTATTGAGTTAGATAAATAAATTATGTGATTTCTAGAGTGATTTAATTAAGTGTACATATTAATTAAATGAATGTGTAATATTTATTTAATTAATGTATATTAATTTTATATTATAGTTTTAATTTAATTGAGATAATTAAATTAGATGAGATATGTGATGAAGTGTTACATGAATTATAATTAGCAAATAATTATAATTATGTGGTAATTTTATGTGATTAATTGATGTTAGATTTTAATTAATTAAATATTAATCAACTAATTTAATCAATTAAAATTTAACATCAATTAGTCACATAAAATTACCACATAATTATAATTACTTGCTAATTATAATTCATGTAACACTTCATCACATATCTCATCTAATTTAATTATATCAATTAAATTAGAACTATAATATAAAATTAATATACATTAATTAAATAAATATTACACATTCATTTAATTAATATGTACACTTAATTAAATCACTCCATAAATCACATAATTTATTTATCTAACTCAATAAATAAATCACATAAAATATTTATTTAATTCAATAAATATTTGAATTTTAAATATAAAATCTCAATCGTTAAAATCTTCCCTCCTTAAAAGGATTCTGTCCCCAGAATCACACATAAAAAATTTCTCGTCTATTACATTCTTCCCTCCTTAAAAGGATTCTGTCCCCAGAATCAGTATATAAGGAGTTACACACAACTAAGCAAATAAATGCGGATAAGATTTTATAACATCTTCGAGTTCCCACGTAGCCTCTTCAGCACTGTGGTTCCTCCAGATTACCTTAACAGAAGGTATTACTTTATTCCTAAGTACTTGTTCCTTTCTATCAACTATTTGAACAGTCACTTCTTCATATGATAAGTCTTTATCAAATAGTAAAGGTTCATATTCTATTATATGTTTATAATCGTGCTTGTAAGGTCTTAACACATAAATATGAAAGACATTATGTATATTCTCGAGCTCCGGAGGTAATGCAATCTCGTAAGCTACCTCGCCCACCTTTCGTAATACCTCAAAAGGTCCAATAAATCTGGGACTCAACTTTCCCTTCTTACCAAATCGAATCTTCCCCTTCCAGGGAGATACTTTCAGGAACACGAATCTTCTTGGTAAAAATTCTCGGTTCTGTCGATGTAAATCGGCATACTTCTTCTATCTGTCTTGAGTAGCAACTAATCTCGTTCTGATCAGCTTCACAATTTCAGCGATTTGTTGTACCAATTCTGGTCCCAACAATTGACGTTCATCGACTTCATCCCAGCACAAAGGAGTTCTGCATTTTCTGCCGTATAATGCTTCGTAAGGCGGCATGCCAATACTCGCATGATAACTATTGTTGTAGGCGAACTCCACCAACGGTAGATGATCCTCCCAGCTTCCTTTGAAGTCCATCACACAAGCTCTCAGCATATCCTCAAGCGTTTGAATCGTTCTCTCGCTCTGTCCATCAGTCTGAGGATAATACGCTGTACTCATTCGCAATTGTGTTCCCATACATTCTTGCAAACGCTTCCAGAAATTTGACGTAAAACGTGGATCTCTGTCGGACACAATCGACACCGGAACACCGTGTCGAGAATAATTTCCTTCACGTAGAGCTTCGCTAGTTTATCCAGGTTGTACTTGACCCTGATCGGCAGAAAGTGGGCTGACTTCGTCAGTCGATCCACTATAACCCATATCGCATCAAATCCCTTCTGAGTCGTTGGAAGACCTACCACGAAATACATCGTGATGTGCTCCCACTTCCACTCTGGAATTTCTAACGGTTGCAGCAGTCCACTTGGTCTCTGATGTTCTGCTTTGACTTTCTGGCACATTAAGCACTTCGCAACGCATTCAGTAACGCCCCTCTTCATATTCGGCCACCAGAAATGATGCTTGAGATCCTGGTACATCTTCGTACTCCCAGGGTGAATAGAATATCTAGAACTATGAGCTTCGCTCAGAATCTCCTCTTTGACTTCAGGTACTGGCGGTATCCAGATTCTACCTTCAAATCGTAACAGACCTTCATTATCGATCTTGAACTTGAACTCTTCGCCATCAGTTAACCTCTTTCGAATCTTTTCACACTCTTCATCATGAAGTTGTGCTTCTTTCACTTTGTCTACTAGAGTAGAAGCAGTGGTTACTTGAAATAACATATCATCTGATTCCTTCAAAAACTTCACTTCCAACTTCAATCTAGCCATCTGTTCTATTAACCGATTCTGATTAGTTAACACGTTCAGCTTCTCCCGACCTTTCCTGCTCAAAGCGTCGGCGACAACGTTAGCTTTACCCGGATGGTAAAGTATCTCGCAATCGTAGTCTTTAATCAGTTCTAACCATCTTCTTT
>JAINUT010001035.1:0-254946 GCA_020205555.1 Panax stipuleanatus
GTTAATAGTTACCGTACAATTCAATCCTTCACCATACAATGTCCCAATTAAATATAAGACATGAATTATGTCAAGTCTTATTTTATTTAATTAATGTATTTCGATTAGAAAACGCACAACTCCAAATAATGCAAATTAAAAAACTCATTCTAATTTCATTCCACCTTGGCCAAGGGTTCCTGAGTTGTCATTTAACGAATCAATAGGACATATATCCTCTTTACTAGAGGTGGTAGATTCTTTATTGATCATACATTATCTCCATATGTAACATTATACCCAAGCATACCCTATATATATCCTAAAGGGCCTTAAGGAATAAGTCAAAGTATAATTATTACATACAAGATACTATGATGATCTCAAGTCCAAGGATCACTGTACTACTATCACATTAGGAATTCCTATTGACAGGCGAGTAAAAACTCCATTAGGTATTCCATAGCGAGTCACGTTCAGTGAACTTATTTCTAACAAGCACCTACATACTTGCTTTAGTGTCTCCACACAAATGACCATAAGATCAGTCATCCTCATCCAATGAGCAAGCAACATATGTACCAATCTATCGGATTACTAATCCCGTTTTTAGTAATCCCACGATTAGGAACTATTTTAGTTTTAAGCTTCTAAGAATTTAAATTATTAGCATGATCAATATCGTGATTCTAAAGCATTGCTTAAAACTATGGGTTTTTTACATATTATAAAAACAGTATCATGTAGATAATTAAAGGCCTTTAATAAATGAATATTTTATTAATAAATAAAATTATCTCCAAAGTATGCTTTATCATCATACATAATTGGCTTGTATGCATACTACTTTCACCAATTCCTAGAGTGAAGCAGGGAACGATGACAGTGTCGGAATACGCGGCGAAGTTTAACGAACTGGCCAGGTTCGCTACATACCAGGTCAGCACTGACGCTGGAAAGCGAGGAGGTTTGAGCGGGGACTGAAGCCCTGGCTCTACAGTAAGGTTTCCATATTCCAGCTGAATACCTTTGCAGCGGTACTGGAGAAAGCCATACTTGCTGAAGGAGGAAGCGAAGCGATGACGAAGTTCAACCAAGAGAAGAAGAAGAAGAATGAGGTAGAAACCAAGACTGGGGGTAGCAGCGCTGTGGACCAGAAGAGGAAATGGAATGGCAACACCTCTGCTGGGAGTCAGCAAGGAAGTCAGCAGAAGAGGAAGTTCGAAGCATGTGCTACATGCGGTAAGAATCACACTGGCGTGTGCATGAAGGGGAAGCGGGTGTGCTTCAACTGTGGTCAGGAAGGCCACATCGCGCCTAATTGCCCAAAACCGAAGAAGGGAGCTTGCTTTACATGTGGATCCAAAGATCACATGGCTCGCAACTGCCGAAGAAGCTGACGGCAGGGTCAACAGGGAACGGAGGGAATGGAAGCGGAAGTACCGTTACTATTGCTGCACCATTGCAAGCTGTTCGACCCACTGCACGGACATTCAATATGACGGTGCAGGATGCTGTGCAATCAAAAGACGTGGTGTCAGGTATTATTCCGGTCAATAGTATAAATGCATATGTATTATTTGATTCGGGTGCTACTTGTTCATTCATATCTGATGATTTTGCTAAAACCTAGACTTACCTGTAGAGGAGTTAATTACCCTTTGAACATAGAGATTGCGAATAGGGAAGTTATTCTGTTAGGAGCGTTTATAAGAACTGTAGATTGGACATTAAGGGTCAGGAGCTTAGAGTAGATTTGATTCGATTAAACTTGGGGAATTCGACGTTATACTAGGTATGGATTGGTTGTTCAACCATGGGGCGGTAATCGACTGTCAGAAGAAGTCGGTGAACCTTACGACTCCATCGAAGTTGGTGTTCTATGATAGCAAATCGCCTAGACAAGCGAGTTGTCTGACGGTTATGCAAGCCAAGAAACTTTTGACGCAAGGCTGTGTAGGATATCTAGCCTACATAGTAGATACGCGTAAAGAAAGCCCGAAGGTGGAGGAAATATCGGTAGTTAAGGAGTTTGTGGACGTTTTTCGAGCGATTTGCCAGGACTTCCGCCAAATAGGGAGACAGAGTTCGTGATCGATCTAGCGCCGGGAACTGCTCCGATTTCAAAGGCTTCGTACCGAATGGCTCCAGTCGAGATGAAGGAACTGATGGTTCAACTGCAAGAACTGCTAGACAAGAAGTATATTCAACCAAGCGTTTCACCGTGGGGAGCACCTGTTTTTTGTCAAGAAGAAGGATGGATCGATGCGTCTTTGCATTGATTATAGGAGTTGAATAAAGTTACGAAAGAATAGGTATCCTTTACCTAGGATCGATGACTTGTTTGATCAACTGAAGGGTGCGAAGTACTTCTAAAATCGATTTGAGAAGCGGGTATCATCAGTTGAAGGTGAGGAAGGAAGATATACCGAAAATGGCTTTTAGGACTCGATATGGTCATTACGAGTTCTTGGTGATGTCATTTGGTCTCACGAATGCCCCAGCTGCATTTATGGACTTAATGAACAGGGTGTTCAAGCATTTCTGGACAAGTTCGTGGTAGTGTTAGTAGATGACATCCTGGTTTATTCCAAGACCGAGGAGGAACATGCTGAACACTTACGACTAACCTTAGAAGCCCTGAGACGAAAAGTTTTACGCTAAATTCTCGAAATGCGAATTTTGGTTGGAACGTGTGCAATTTCTTGGCCACGTGATCGACAAGGATGGTATTTCGGTGGATCCGTCGAAGGTTGAAGCTGTTATAAATTGGGATCAGCCAAAGACGCCGTCTGAAGTGAGGAGTTTCTTGGGATTGGCTGGTTATTACCGTAGATTTATCCAAGACTTTTCTAGAATCGCAACTCCGTTGACGAATTTGACTCGTAAAACAGTTAAGTTTGTTTGGACGGAGAAGTGTGATGAGAGTTTTCAAGAGCTGAAGAAGAGGCTGAGTACTGCGCTGTATGTCTTTACCGGATAGTTCGGGGAATTTCGTAGTATATAGCGATGCCTCACATAAAGGATTAGGCTGTGTATTGATGCAGAGCGGCAAAGTCATTGCCTATGCGTCACGTCAGCTGAAGGATTACGAGAAGGGGTATCCGACCCATGATCTAGAATTGGCGGCAGTAGTGTTTGCCCTAAAGATTTGGAGGCACTACTTATATGAGAGAAGTGCGAAATATACACAGATCACAAGAGTCTGAAGTATATATTTACCCAGAAGGATTTGAACATGCGCCAAAGAAGATGGTTAGAACTGATTAAAGACTACGATTGCGAGATACTTTACCATCCGGGTAAAGCTAACGTTGTCGCCGACGCTTTGAGCAGGAAAGGTCGGGAGAAGCTGAACGTGTTAACTGATCAGAATCGGTTAATAGAACAGATGGCTAGATTGAAGTTGGAAGTGAAGTTTTGAAGGAATCAGATGATATGTTATTTCAAGTAACCACTGTTCTACTCTAGTAGACAAAGTGAAAGAAGCACAATTCATGATGAAGAGTGTGAAAAGATTCGAAAGAGGTTAACTGATGGCGAAGAGTTCAAGTTCAAGATCGATAATGAAGGTCTGTTACGATTTGAAGGTAGAATCTGGATACCGCCAGTACCTGAAGTCAAAGAGGAGATTCTGAGCGAAGCTCATAGTTCTAGATATTCTATTCACCCTGGGAGTACGAAGATGTACCAGGATCTCAAGCATCATTTCTGGTGGCCGAATATGAAGAGGGCGTTGCTGAATGCGTTGCGAAGTGCTTAATGTGCCAGAAAGTCAAAGCAGAACACCAGAGACCAAGTGGACTGCTGCAACCGTTAGAAATTCCAGAGTGGAAGTGGGAGCACATCACGATGGATTTCGTGGTAGGTCTTCCAACGACTCAGAAGGGATTTGATGCGATATGGGTTATAGTGGATCGACTGACGAAGTCAGCCCACTTTCTGCCGATCAGGGTCAAGTACAACCTGGATAAACTAGCGAAGCTCTACGTGAAGGAAATTATTTCTCGACACGGTGTTCCGGTGTCGATTGTGTCCGACAGAGATCCACGTTTTACGTCAAATTTCTGGAAGCGTTTGCAAGAATGTATGGGAACACAATTGCGAATGAGTACAGCGTATTATCCTCAGACTGATGGACAGAGCGAGAGAACGATTCAAACGCTTGAGGATATGCTGAGAGCTTGTGTGATGGACTTCAAAGGAAGCTGGGAGGATCATCTACCGTTGGTGGAGTTCGCCTACAACAATAGTTATCATGCGAGTATTGGCATGCCGCCTTACGAAGCATTATACGGCAGAAAATGCAGAACTCCTTTGTGCTGGGATGAAGTGTGAACGTCAATTGTTGGGACCAGAATTGGTACAACAAACCGCTGAAATTGTGAAGCTGATCAGAACGAGATTAGTTGCTACTCAAGACAGACAGAAGAAGTATGCCGATTTACATCGACAGAACCGAGAATTTTACCAGGAAGATTCGTGTTCCTGAAAGTATCTCCCTGGAAGGGGAAGATTCGATTTGGTAAGAAGGGAAAGTTGAGTCCCAGATTTATTGGACCTTTTGAGGTATTACGAAAAGTGGGCGAGGTAGCTTACGAGATTGCAATACCTCCGGAGCTCGAGAATATACATAATGTCTTTCATATTTCTGTGTTAAGACCTTACAAGCACGATTATAAACATATAATAGAATATGAACCTTTGCTATTTGATAAAGGCTTATCATATGAAGAAGTGCCTGTTCAAATAGTTGATAGAAAGGAACAAGTACTTAGGAATAAAGTAATACCTTCTGTTAAGGTAATCTGGAGGAACCACAGTGCTGAAGAGGCTACGTGGGAACTCGAAGATGTTATAAAATCTTATCCGCATTTATTTGCTTAGTTGTGTGTAACTCCTTATATACTGATTCTGGGGACAGAATCCTTTAAGGAGGGAAGAATGTAATAGACGAGAAATTTTTATGTGTGATTCTGGGGACAGAATCCTTTTAAGGAGGGAAGATTGTAACGATTGAGATTTTATATTTAAAATTCAAATATTTATTGAATTAAATAAATATTTTATGTGATTTATTATTGAGTTAGATAAATAAATTATGTGATTTATGGAGTGATTTAATTAAGTGTACATATTAATTAAATGAATGTGTAATATTTATTTAATTAATGTATATTAATTTTATATTATAGTTCTAATTTAATTGATATAATTAAATTAGATGAGATATGTGATGAAGTGTTACATGAATTATAATTAGCAAGTAATATAATTATGTGGCAATTTTATGTGATTAATTGATGTTAAATTTTAATTGATTAAATTAGTGATTAATATTTAATTAATTAAAATCTAACATCAATTAATCACATAAAATTACCACATAATTATAATTATTGCTAATTATAATTCATGTAACACTTCATCACATATCATCTAATTAATTATCTCAATTAAATTAAAACTATAATATAAAATTAATATACATTAATTAAAAAATATTACACATTCATTTAATTAATATGTACACTTAATTAAATCACTCTAGAAATCACATAATTTATTTATCTAACTCAATAAAAAAATCACATAAAATATTTATTAATTCAATAAATATTTAAATTTAAATATAAAATCTCAATCGTTACAATCTTCCCTCCTTAAAAGGATTCTGTCCCAGAATCACACATAAAAAATTTCTCGGCTATTACATAAATGTGACATTAAAGTATGTGCTAAATGATTGGTTAAAATAAAGAAAAGGATTTTTTTAAATTGTTTTGCCAAACAAGGCCCTTGTATTTGTTTTAAACCTATTTCTACCAAACATGGCCTTAGTGACTAAATTCTATTTTTAAATTAAAGAGGGTTGGCCAAACAAGCCTTAAGGCTTTGTTTTGAATTTTGAAACTTATGCTGCTAATTATTAATTTAGACATTATATATTTGTCAGTTACGTTGCATGTTATTATGTCTATTATATACGTATTTATCATATAACAGTTATATTTTCCTAAACTACGTTAGTTTTCCTAAGTCTAAACTAAGAAAAGAGAAGGAGAGAAAACAGAGAGGAAACACTGTGAAATTTTTAACAAAGAAGGTGGAGAAGAGTTGAAATTCTGAGAATCAAAGTAGGATTATCAGAGCTATTCTTTCCTCTATCAAAGCTTAATCAAGAATTAAGGTAATAAGTCACCTCTTGTTTTTAATTGTTGTATTCTTGAGTTTTTGGTAAATAATTGGGATTGTAATTGATAAATTGTTATTACATGTTATATGAATTGAGGGATGTTGTAATCCATACATGTATGCTATCAATGATTGTTTTCAAAATCAAAGTACTGTAAAAATAAGTTTTATATGTGAAAATAGTGTTCTTATGAAAATTCATGTGTTTGGTTGATTTAGAGTAGAAATTTATGAATTATATATGTGAATTGTACAAATTGGTAGTGTTTACGTTACTAGATTCTATGACAGAAATAATGTATGTATATAAAGTTGAATTGCTTGAGAGAAATAGTTACAGTGGATTATTTTGGAAAATATATGAGTTTCATGAAAATGGCCAAATTGGATTTTTAAAACTTGTGATTATTGTTAGTTGGATTGTTTTGTGTTTTGGAAGCATGTTATACATATGTATTAGAGAATATGTATGAGTTACAGTGTCTATGGTACTGTATTTTTGCATTTGTTGGCTTGTTTGGGTTAATCGGTGAAGCAGAGTATCGTGGCTGTCTGCGTCTGGCCGAGTTGCTGCGCAGCTGCGCCGGCAGCAAGGCCAGGAGCAGCGCAGCTGCGCCGCTTGTCTTTCCAGATTCTCACCCTGCGCAGCTGCGCCGGTTTCAAGGCAGCTGGTTGCGCAGCTGCGCCAGGCTCTGTTCAGAGGCAGTGAATGCTAGTCATTGTGTGCAGTGTTGTTTCTAACCTAGTTTAATTATGTTATGATAGTGAGCATGTATCTAGTTGCTACAAATGTTGTTAACATAAATTGACAATTTATATTAGAAAAGAAAAGAGGTTTGAAAACCTTAAAGTATGATTTGAATTATTATTTAAATGTGATATATGATTTACATAATTATAATCAAAAGTAAATGTTATTTTAAATTATAATTTTGAAATTTAAGAATAAAGGTTGATATTAATGTTAATTTAAATTTATTAATAATTAAATTAAATAACATTTAATAAATCAACCTTTATTCATTATAATTTAACAAATTATAATTTAAATAAACATTTACTTTTGATTATAATTATGTAAATCATATATCACATTTAAATAATAATTCAATCATACTTTAAGGTTTTCAAACCTCTTTTCTTTTTCTAAATATAAATTTGTCAAATTTATGTTAACAACATATTGTAGCAACTAGATACATGCTCACTATCAACATAATTAAACTAGGTTAGAAACAACACTGCACAAATGACTAGCATTCACTGCCTCTGAACAGAGCCTGGCGCAGCTGCGCAACCAGCTGCCTTGAAACCGGCGCAGCTGCGCAGGGTGAGAATCTGGAAAAGACAAGCGGCGCAGCTGCGCTGCTCCTGGCCTTGCTGCCGGCGCAGCTGCGCAGCAACTCGGCCAGACGCAGACAGCCACGATACTCTGCTTCACCGATTAACCCAAACAAGCCAACAAATGCAAAAATACAGTACCATAGACACTGTAACTCATACATATTCTCTAATACATATGTATAACATGCTTCCAAAACACAAAACAATCCAACTAACAATAATCACAAGTTTTAAAAATCCAATTTGGCCATTTTCATGAAACTCATATATTTTCCAAAATAATCCACTGTAACTATTTCTCTCAAGCAATTCAACTTTATATACATACATTATTTCTGTCATAGAATCTAGTAACGTAAACAACTACCAATTTGTACAATTCACATATATAATTCATAAATTTCTACTCTAAATCAACCAAACACATGAATTTTCATAAGAACACTATTTTCACATATAAAACTTATTTTTACAGTACTTTGATTTTGAAAACAATCATTGATAGCATACATGTAATGGATTACAACATCCCTCAATTCATATAACATGTAATAACAATTTATCAATTACAATCCCAATTATTTACCAAAACTCAAGAATACAACAATTAAAACAAGAGGTGACTTATTACCTTAATTCTTGATTAAGCTTTGATAGAGGAAAGAATAGCTCTGATAATCCTACTTTGATTCTCAGAATTTCAACTCTTCTCCACCTTCTTTGTTAAAAATTTCACAGTGTTTCCTCTCTGTTTTCTCTCCTTCTCTTTTCTTAGTTTAGACTAGGAAAAACTAACGTAGTTTAGGAAAATAAACTGTTATATGATAATACGTATATAATAGACATAATAACATGCAACGTAACTGACAACTATATAATGTCTAAATTAAATAATTAGCAGTTACATAAGTTTCAAAATTCAAAACAAAGCCTTAAGGCTTTGTTTGGCCAACCCTCTTTAATTTAAAAATAGAATTTAGTCACTAAGGCCATGTTGGTAGAAATAGGTTTAAAACAATACAAGGGCCTTGTTTGGCAAAACAATTTAAAAAAAATCCTTTTCTTTATTTTAACCAATCATTTAGCACATACTTTAATGTCACATTTATGTAATAGCCGAGAAATTTTTATGTGTGATTCTGGGACAGAATCCTTTTAAGGAGGAAGATTGTAACGATTGAGATTTTATATTTAAAATTTAAATATTTATTGAATTAAATAAATATTTTATGTGATTTTTTTATTGAGTTAGATAAATAAATTATGTGATTTCTAGAGTGATTTAATTAAGTGTACATATTAATTAAATGAATGTGTAATATTTATTTAATTAATGTATATTAATTTTATATTATAGTTTAATTTAATTGAGATAATTAAATTAGATGAGATATGTGATGAAGTGTTACATGAATTATAATTAGCAATAATTATAATTATGTGGTAATTTTATGTGATTAATTGATGTTAGATTTTAATTAATTAAATATTAATCAACTAATTTAATCAATTAAAATTTAACATCAATTAGTCACATAAAATTACCACATAATTATAATTACTTGCTAATTATAATTCATGTAACACTTCATCACATATCTCATCTAATTTAATTATATCAATTAAATTAGAACTATAATATAAAATTAATATACATTAATTAAATAAATATTACACATTCATTTAATTAATATGTACACTTAATTAAATCACTCCATAAATCACATTAATTATTTATCTAACTCAATAAATAAATCACATAAAATATTTATTTAATTCAATAAATATTTGAATTTTAAATATAAAATCTCAATCGTTAAAATCTTCCCTCCTTAAAGGATTCTGTCCCCAGAATCACACATAAAAATTTCTCGTCTATTACATTCTTCCCTCCTTAAAGGATTCTGTCCCCAGAATCAGTATATAAGGAGTTACACACAACTAAGCAAATAAATGCGGATAAGATTTTATAACATCTTCGAGTTCCCACGTAGCCTCTTCAGCACTGTGGTTCCTCCAGATTACCTTAACAGAAGGTATTACTTTATTCCTAAGTACTTGTTCCTTTCTATCAACTATTTGAACAGTCACTTCTTCATATGATAAGTCTTTATCAAATAGTAAAGGTTCATATTCTATTATATGTTTATAATCGTGCTTGTAAGGTCTTAACACATAAATATGAAAGACATTATGTATATTCTCGAGCTCCGGAGGTAATGCAATCTCGTAAGCTACCTCGCCCACCTTTCGTAATACCTCAAAAGGTCCAATAAATCTGGGACTCAACTTTCCCTTCTTACCAAATCGAATCTTCCCCTTCCAGGGAGATACTTTCAGGAACACGAATCTTCTTGGTAAAAATTCTCGGTTCTGTCGATGTAAATCGGCATACTTCTTCTATCTGTCTTGAGTAGCAACTAATCTCGTTCTGATCAGCTTTCACAATTTCAGCGATTTGTTGTACCAATTCTGGTCCCAACAATTGACGTTCATCGACTTCATCCCAGCACAAAGGAGTTCTGCATTTTCTGCCGTATAATGCTTCGTAAGGCGGCATGCCAATACTCGCATGATAACTATTGTTGTAGGCGAACTCCACCAACGGTAGATGATCCTCCCAGCTTCCTTTGAAGTCCATCACACAAGCTCTCAGCATATCCTCAAGCGTTTGAATCGTTCTCTCGCTCTGTCCATCAGTCTGAGGATAATACGCTGTACTCATTCGCAATTGTGTTCCCATACATTCTTGCAAACGCTTCCAGAAATTTGACGTAAAACGTGGATCTCTGTCGGACACAATCGACACCGGAACACCGTGTCGAGAAATAATTTCCTTCACGTAGAGCTTCGCTAGTTTATCCAGGTTGTACTTGACCCTGATCGGCAGAAAGTGGGCTGACTTCGTCAGTCGATCCACTATAACCCATATCGCATCAAATCCCTTCTGAGTCGTTGGAAGACCTACCACGAAATACATCGTGATGTGCTCCCACTTCCACTCTGGAATTTCTAACGGTTTGCAGCAGTCCACTTGGTCTCTGATGTTCTGCTTTGACTTTCTGGCACATTAAGCACTTCGCAACGCATTCAGTAACGCCCCTCTTCATATTCGGCCACCAGAAATGATGCTTGAGATCCTGGTACATCTTCGTACTCCCAGGGTGAATAGAATATCTAGAACTATGAGCTTCGCTCAGAATCTCCTCTTTGACTTCAGGTACTGGCGGTATCCAGATTCTACCTTCAAATCGTAACAGACCTTCATTATCGATCTTGAACTTGAACTCTTCGCCATCAGTTAACCTCTTTCGAATCTTTTCACACTCTTCATCATGAAGTTGTGCTTCTTTCACTTTGTCTACTAGAGTAGAAGCAGTGGTTACTTGAAATAACATATCATCTGATTCCTTCAAAAACTTCACTTCCAACTTCAATCTAGCCATCTGTTCTATTAACCGATTCTGATTAGTTAACACGTTCAGCTTCTCCCGACCTTTCCTGCTCAAAGCGTCGGCGACAACGTTAGCTTTACCCGGATGGTAAAGTATCTCGCAATCGTAGTCTTTAATCAGTTCTAACCATCTTCTTTGGCGCATGTTCAAATCCTTCTGGGTAAATATATACTTCAGACTCTTGTGATCTGTGTATATTTCGCACTTCTCTCAATATAAGTAGTGCCTCCAAATCTTTAGGGCAAACACTACTGCCGCCAATTCTAGATCATGGGTCGGATACCCCTTCTCGTAATCCTTCAGCTGACGTGACGCATAGGCAATGACTTTGCCGCTCTGCATCAATACACAGCCTAATCCTTTATGTGAGGCATCGCTATATACTACGAAATTCCCCGAACTATCCGGTAAAGACAATACAAGCGCAGTACTCAGCCTCTTCTTCAGCTCTTGAAAACTCTCATCACACTTCTCCGTCCAAACAAACTTAACTGTTTTACGAGTCAAATTTGTCAACGGAGTTGCGATTCTAGAAAAGTCTTGGATAAATCTACGGTAATAACCAGCCAATCCCAAGAAACTCCTCACTTCAGACGGCGTCTTTGGCTGATCCCAATTTATAACAGCTTCAACCTTCGACGGATCCACCGAAATACCATCCTTGTCGATCACGTGGCCAAGAAATTGCACACGTTCCAACCAAAATTCGCATTTTGAGAATTTAGCGTAAAACTTTTCTCGTCTCAGGGCTTCTAAGGTTAGTCGTAAGTGTTCAGCATGTTCCTCCTCGGTCTTAGAATAAACCAGGATGTCATCTACTAACACTACCACGAACTTGTCCAGAAATAGCTTGAACACCCTGTTCATTAAGTCCATAAATGCAGCTGGGGCATTCGTGAGACCAAATGACATCACCAAGAACTCGTAATGACCATATCGAGTCCTAAAAGCCATTTTCGGTATATCTTCCTTCCTCACCTTCAACTGATGATACCCGCTTCTCAAATCGATTTTAGAGAAGTACTTCGCACCCTTCAGTTGATCAAACAAGTTATCGATCCTAGGTAAAGGATACCTATTCTTTATCGTAACTTTATTCAACTCCCTATAATCAATGCAAAGACGCATCGATCCATCCTTCTTCTTGACAAACAAAACAGGTGCTCCCCACGGTGAAACGCTTGGTTGAATATACTTCTTGTCTAGCAGTTCTTGCAGTTGAACCATCAGTTCCTTCATCTCGACTGGAGCCATTCGGTACGAAGCCTTTGAAATCGGAGCAGTTCCCGGCGCTAGATCGATCACGAACTCTGTCTCCCTATTTGGCGGAAGTCCTGGCAAATCGCTCGGAAAAACGTCCACAAACTCCTTAACTACCGATATTTCCTCCACCTTCGGGCTTTCCTTACGCGTATCTACTATGTAGGCTAGATATCCTACACAGCCTTGCGTCAAAAGTTTCTTGGCTTGCATAACCGTCAGACAACTCGCTTGTCTAGGCGATTTGCTATCATAGAACACCAACTTCGATGGAGTCGTAAGGTTCACCGACTTCTTCTGACAGTCGATTACCGCCCCATGGTTGAACAACCAATCCATACCTAGTATAACGTCGAATTCCCCAAGTTTAATCGGAATCAAATCTACTCTAAGCTCCTGACCCTTAATGTCTAATCTACAGTTCTTATAAACGCTCCTAACAGAAATAACTTCCCTATTCGCAATCTCTATGTTCAAAGGGTAATTTAACTCCTCTACAGGTAAGTCTAGGGTTTTAGCAAAATCATCAGATATGAATGAACAAGTAGCACCCGAATCAAATAATACATATGCATTTATACTATTGACCGGAATAATACCTGACACCACGTCTTCTGATTGCACAGCATCCTGCACCGTCATATTGAATGTCCGTGCAGTGGGTCGAACAGCTTGCAATGGTGTAGCAATAGTAATGGTACTTCCGCTTCCATTCCCTCCGTTCCCTGTTGACCCTGCCGTCAGCTTCTTCGGGCAGTTGCGAGCCATGTGATCTTTGGATCCACATGTAAAGCAAGCTCCCTTCTTCTGGTTTGGGCAATTAGGCGCGATGTGGCCTTCCTGACCACAGTTGAAGCACACCCGCTTCCCCTTCATGCACACGCCAGTGTGATTCTTACCGCATGTAGCACATGCTTCGAACTTCCTCTTCTGCTGACTTCCTTGCTGACTCCCAGCAGAGGTGTTGCCATTCCATTTCCTCTTCTGGTCCACAGCGCTGCTACCCCCAGTCTTGGTTTCTACCTCATTCTTCTTCTTCTTCTCTTGGTTGAACTTCGTCATCGCTTCGCTTCCTCCTTCAGCAAGTATGGCTTTCTCCAGTACCGCTGCAAAGGTATTCAGCTGGAATATGGAAACCTTACTGTAGAGCCAGGGCTTCAGTCCCCGCTCAAACCTCCTCGCTTTCCAAGCGTCAGTGCTGACCTGGTATGTAGCGAACCTGGCCAGTTCGTTAAACTTCGCCGCGTATTCCGACACTGTCATCGTTCCCTGCTTCAACTCTAGGAATTGGTGAAAGTAGTATGCATACAAGCCAATTATGTATGATGATAAAGCATATACTTTGGAGATAATTTTATTTATTAATAAAAATATTCATTTATTAAAGGCATTTAATTATCTACATGATACTGTTTTTATAATATGTAAAAAACCCATAGTTTTAAGCAATGCTTTTAGAATCACGATATTGATCATGCTAATAAGATTTAAATTCTTAGAAAGCTTAAAACTAAAATAGTTCCTAATCGTGGGATTACTAAAAACGGGATTAGTAAATCCGGATAGATTGGTACATATGTTGCTTGCTCATTGGATGAGGATGACTGATCTTATGGTCATTTGTGTGGAGACACTAAAGCAAGTATGTAGGTGCTTGTTAGAGAATAAGTTCACTGAACGTGACTCGCTATGGAATACCTAATGGAGTTTTACTCGCCTGTCAATAGGAATTCCTAATGTGATAGTAGTACAAGTGATCCTTGGACTTGAGATCATCATAGTATCTTGTATGTAATAAATTATACTTTGACTTATTCCTTAAGGCCCTTTAGGATATATATAGGGTATGCTTGGGTATAATGAGTTACATATGGAGATAATGTATGATCAATAAAGAATCTACCACCTCTAGTAAAAGAGGAGATATGTCCTATGTGATTCGTTAAATGACAACTCAGGAACCCTTGGCCAAGGTGGAATGAAATTAGAAATGAGTTTTTAATTTGCATTATTTGGAGTTGTGCGTTTTCTAATCGAAATACATTAAATTAAATAAAATAAGACTTGACAGTAAATTCATGTCTTATATTTAATTGGGACATTGTATGGTGGAAGGATTGAATTGTACGGTAACTATTAACTCATAGGTTCTTTTATGATTAATGTTGAAATCTATATTATCTGAAAAGTCGTTGATCGCTAGGGATGCTTATCCCTATTGTAGAATAAATATTATTTATTTAAATAGATTATTAGTTTAATTTATTTATTTAAATAAGATTAGAATTGTTCTAATTGATTTATTCACAACCGGTTTAATATGGAGAACCTAAAGGGTCACACCATAAAAGGAAGAATAATTATTTAAGAAGGTAATGGCATAATCGTAATAATGCATTAAGTGTAATTAATTTAATCTATGATGATAGAATAAATTAAATAGCTTAATGTTTATTATTTAATATTTTAGAAATATTAAATATAAATTAATAAGAGGAGCTTATTAATATTATTACAATTATTATTATTTTAATTTCTAAAGGAGTTTAGTAATTAATTTAATATTAGTACTCTCATTTATTCCTAATAAAATTAGGAGACAAATTAATTAAATGAATTTAATTAATTATTCCCCATGTGGTGGGAAGCCTAAATTAATTAAAGGAGTTTAATTAATTAAATGAAATTCCATGTCTAATAGGATTAGAAGGGTTGACCAATATCTATATAAGAGGAGTCTTATAATAGATATCGGATGATGCAATTCTAATTATTGGAGAGTACTCCTTTTCTATAGAGGATAGAAAACTAAGCCAACTACCCTCCTTCTTGATAATTCATCTTCCTTGGTGGATCACCTTTAGAGGCCAAACACTTGGGTGGCTAACGTTGATCAAAGGAAGGAATCTAACCCGAAAATTCAAGGAGATCACGAAGAACAAAGAGTTGAACTCGTACTTGTGGAAGCTTCGTTCTACAAGGGTATGATTCCATAACTTCTTATTTATCGTTTTAAATTAATAATTTGCATAAAGGATGATCCGGATAATGATTTTGTAGATCTTTTTTAAACTCTGATATACCATGCTTCCGCTAATTTTGCAATTTGATTGCGTCATGATTTCCTACAAACCCAACAGTGGCATCAGAGCCAAACCTTTATGCAATTATTAATTGTTTTGATTTTATATACATATGGGTATGTATTTAAAATAATTTATTGGGCATAATTAATTGCACAAAATTATTTTTTTTATGAAAGAAAAAAAACAGAAACGAATTTATTTATTTTCCTTCTTGGTTCGCTGGCATCCGTTCTATAAAAAAAAAAGGGTTAGTCACGTTTTTTTTTCCATCTTTTTTTTTCCGCTGGTCGTGATATACAAGGGATTCTTTAGAAGACTACTGCAGGAAGTTTTTTTTTTTTAAAAAAGAATGCATCCTGGTTATTTTTAAAAAGGGAGGATCCTAATCATTATTATGATTCATGAATTTGATAAAGGTGATTCAGGAGAAGGATTTCAGAAAAGGTGATTCTAAGTAAAAAGTCACCAGGAATTCTAAAAAGAAGCAGTAATATAATATATATATATATATATATTATATTCTAAATAATTTTATAATTAAAATAAAGAGTTTATTTTAATCTTGAAATTGAATTTCATGCAAATTAAAATTGCCCATTAAATGATACTCGTATATATATGGAATGTTTTAAATTCATGAGATGAATATTTATTTATTGATACAAATGGTGACATGTATGAAAATAAATGGGGTTGATTATGGACTATTGACCAATGTGATTGGATTTTAATTTAGTTAAATGCTTGAATGAATGAGTTTTATTAAATGGGGTCTTCGTACCTTGTCTTCTCTGATTTTTTTTTCTCGATGCAAATTCTATCTTCCTCCTATGTATTTTCCCTTGACTTCTGATTCAGGTTTCTATTTAAATTAAATAGTTTAATGTAATAGAAATAGTTAGAATTATCTTGAAGAAATTGGAGACCAAGGAGCAAGGAGCGCGTGAAGACCCGTTTGTATGGAGCCCGAGTTTAAATGTATAAGTAACGTTTAAATTTAAATTCTTGCACTCCTAGGTTTGACCTTTTGGTTCACTTGGTGGCTCTAGTGAACCAAACTAGAATAAAAGTCCACAATCAATCCGGGTAGAATATAGTATTATATATAGCATGCTAAATATTATATATTTAATATTTTATGCAAACATGCTTCACATGTTTAATAAAATGACGCGTATTTTATATATATATGTGCATACGCGCTAAACATGATGAGACAAATAATAACAAACCCTTCAAAGAAATAAGATTAAGTCCGAAGCGTTCAGTGATATTTGGAATATCGAACGTCGCCTTCTAGCATGATAAATTAATAGAGTATTAGATATTTAATATGAGCTTGTTGTGCTATCCACAAGGCGAGTATTGCGTATTTAAGATATTAATTAATCACATTTGATGCTTATCAAGAAAATTGAACGATCTAGTCTTGTTGTGCTATCCACAAGGACGAATATTTTTCTTTTTTGAATTTATGGAAGTGCTAGGCTGGACTTAACTTAAATCATTTTAGTTCGGATGTGCACACACTTGACCATTATGATTTAAGAGGCAAAACAAGAGGAATTACATGGTGCTGTAATTGACAAGAGTTGTCTACCTATTTATTTGTATATCGCTTGTTGTGCTATCCACAAGGTTATATACATTTGAAATGGGATCCTTATTCTCACTAGCAAATCTTTAATTAGATGTTGTCGAACTATTTAAGAGAGGGTAATATAGTTTGATGAAAATAGTGGGAGATACCAATTTAAAATAAAGACCTAAATTTATTTTGGTATGCAAAGTTAATAAAATGAATGTTTGCTAAAATGTTGTTTTCTTTCACATGCAGAATTTTAAAAATGTCTAATTCACTAATCTCACTACGAAGCATACATGATGCAAACAAGCTTACCGGGCCGAATTATGAGGACTGGCTAAGAAATCTGAGAATTGTTCTCACTGCTGAAAAGATTTTTTATGTCCAAAATTCAACTGTCCCTGAATCTGTTTCGGAAACAGCCTCTGAGGAAGAGATTGCCACTTTCAATAAGTGGCAAGATGATGCATCTATGGCTCAATGCATCATGCTCGCATCCATGAATAACGAGCTTCAGCGTCATCACTTAAACATGGATGCTCCTGCTATGCTGCTTCACCTCAAGGAGTTGTATGGTGAACAGAGTAGGATTGCTAGATATGAGATATCTAAGGAGCTCTTCCGATCTCGGATGACCGAGGGTACTGCCGTCGAGACTCATGTCCTAAAGGTGATCAATTTGATTGAACGCCTTGGACAGCTAGGGTTCGTCATGGATGGGGAGCTGAGTCAAGAGTTGGTTTTGCAGTCACTCCTTGAGACCTTCTCGCAGTTTATGGTTAATTTTCACATGAATAAGCTAGATGTCAGCTTGCCTGAGCAGCTTAACATGCTGAAAACTGCAGAAGGTCACTTCCCATCCAAGAAGAATCATGTCTTGATGGTGGATTCTTCCAATAAAAGGAAGAGGCCCAAGGTATCTTCTGAAAAGAAGAAATCCAAGAAGGCTAAGGGAAAGGGGAAAGAAAAGGAACAAAAGAGACCTGAATTAGCTAAAGGAATGTGCTTTCATTATAATGAGCCGGGACATTGGAAGAGGAACTGCAAGAAGTTTCTAGCAGAGAAGAAGCTTGGAGAAGCTTTGACTTCCAATCAAGGTTTGTTTATGATTGAAATTAATTTTTCTGAAAGTCATAATTCTACTTGGGTATTGGATACCGGCTGTGGTTCTCACATATGTAACACTGTGCAGGGACTGGTCAGAAGTAGAAAGCTGAACAATGATGAGGTGATCCTACGAGTGGGGAATGGAGCAAAAGTTGCTGCATTAGCTGTAGGAACTTATTGTTTAGCAATACCGTCGGGCAAGACCATTTATCTTAATAATTGTTATTATGCTTCGAATATTAATAAAAACATTATTTCAATTTCTGTATTGGATATGGAAGGATTTGACGTTATTATAAAGAACAATGGTTGTTCTATTTATAAAGATGATGTTTTATATGGTATTGGAAATTTGCGAAATGGACTTTATATACTTGACTTGTAAGAAAATATATTTCAAATTGAACAAACTAAGAAAATGAAACGAGATGATATTAATTATACCTATATGTGGCACTGTAGACTCGGTCATATCAATGAAACAAGATTATCTAAGTTGCATAACGATGGGCTCCTAGAGCTATCCGATTATGAATTATATCCAATATGTGAATCTTGTCTCATGGGTAAAATGACTAGATCTCCTTTTAGTGAAAAAGAAGAAAGAGTTACAGAGTCATTGGCATTGATTCACACAGACGTTTGTGGACCTATGACATCAAGTGCACGGGGAGGGTATTCTTATTTTATTACTTTCACTGATGATCACTCAAGATTTGGATATGTGTATTTGATGAAATACAAATCAGAATCATTTGAAAAGTTCAAAGAGTTCAGAAGTGAAGTAAAGAAACAAACGGGCAAGAGTATTAAGATACTTCGATTAGATCGAGGTGGAGAATACTTAAGCGGTGAGTTTCTCAATTATCTCAAAGAAAATGGTATAATCTCACAATGGACTCCTCCAGGTACACCACAGTTAAATGGAGTATCTGAAAGGAGAAATCGAACACTGTTGGACATGGTTTGATCCATGATGAGTTTTACTGACCTTCCAATTTCCTTCTGGGGATATGCCCTAGAAACGGCTGCATACCTACTTAACAAGGTACCTACCAAATCCGCCCCAAAGACTCCATATAAGATGTGGAAGGGGAGGAAACCAAATCTTAAGCATGTTAAGACTTAGGGTTGTCCAGCTTATGTCAAAAAGTTTGAAAATGATAAGCTACAGACTAAATCTGATAAGTGTAGATTTGTGGGATACCCTAAAGAAACTTTAGGGTACTATTTCTATCATCCAACTGATCAAAAGGTGTTTGTTGCGAAACATGATGCCTTCTTGGAAAAAGGAGTTTATCCATGAAGGGGTCAATGGGAGTAAGATATATCTTGAAGAAGTTCAAGAACCATAAGTTACCACGGATCAAAGTCAGGTACCTGACCAAGTAGAAGAATCTATTGTACAACACCCTATTCATAAATCTGGAAGAGTACCGAAGATACCTGAGTGGTATGGATTCGTTATAGAGGATGACGATGAGGTACACATCATGATGATGATGATCCATTGTATTACGAACAGGATATGAGTAATAAAGACTCAGAGAAATGGTAGATGACCATAAAATCTAAAATGGATTTTGAAGCTATGCTCAAGTCCATTTGGATTTTACTTGTGATTGTAACTTATTATTATTATATCTGGAAAAATGGACGGGGAGACGCCCTTCCTCAAATATACATTATTATAGGAGAATGTATATATGATACAACCAGATGGATTTGTTTCAATAGTTGAAGCAAATCATATATATGAGTTACAACAATCCATTTATGGATTGAAGCAAGCTTCTCGCAGATGGAACATTCGTTTTGATGAGACAATCAAAGAGTTTGATTTTATCAAAAACGACGATGAACCATGTGTGTACAAGAAGGTTAGTAGGAGCGCAGTTTCATTCCTTGTACTATATGTTGATGATATATTACTGATAGGGAATGACATTCCTATGCTACAATTGATTAAAATCTGGTTATCTAAACACTTCTCCATGAAAGACTTGGGAGAAGCATCCTATATTCTGGAGAAGATCACTATGAGACAGTGATAAACATCTTAGAGTACTTAACTGACACTAAGAATGTCATCATATCACATGATGATTCTGAATTAAACTAGAGTGCTAAGCAGACTCAAGTTTTCAGACTGAACAAGACGATAGCAAATCCACTTTAGGGTAAGTCGTTACCTTAAAAGATGGTGCAGTAATTTGGAAAGGTTCCAAACAACAAAAGGTTATTGGTTTAGTGACAAAGACAAAGTATATAACTGTAAGTGAAGCTGCAAGTTGATGTTTCAGATGAAAAGTTCATTACAGAACTAGGAATAGTTCCTAAGTCTCATCTTGAATATAAACATGTGTTGCAGCACCTTGATTAAAGAAATCATTGAAAGAGGAGTATATAGACTCTCAAGATAACATTGCAGATCCATTTACTAAAGCTTTAACATAACAGCAGTTTGATCGTCACTTAGAGAAGAAGGGTATGAGATACCATGGCGAATGGCTTTAGTGCAAGTGGGAGATTGAAAGTAGTATGCATACAAGCCAATCATGTATGATGATAAAGCATATACTTTGGAGACAATCTTATTTATTAATAAAAATATTCATTTATTAAAGGCATTTAATTATCTACATGATGCTGTTTTTATAATATGTAAAAAACCCATAGTTTTAAGCAATGCTTTTAGAATCATGATGTTGATCATGCTAATGAGATTTAAATTCTTAGAAAGCTTAAAACTAAAATAGTTCCCAATCGTGGGATTACTGAAAACGGGATTAGTAAATCCGGATAGATTGGTACATATGTTGCTTGCTCATTGGATGAGGATGACTGATCTTATGGTCATTTGTGTGGAGACACTAAAGCAAGTATGTAGGTGCTTGTTAGAGAATAAGTTCACTGAACGTGACTCGCTATGGAATACCTAATGGAGTTTTACTCGCCTGTCAATAGGAATTCCTAATGTGATAGTAGTACAAGTGATCCTTGGACTTGAGATCATCATAGTATCTTGTATGTAATAAATTATACTTTGACTTATTCCTTAAGGCCCTTTAGGATATATATAGGGTATGCTTGGGTATAATGATTTACATATGGAGATAATGTATGATCAATAAAGAATCTACCACCTCTAGTAAAAGAGGAGATATGTCCTATGTGATTCGTTAAATGACAACTCAGGAACCCTTGGCCAATGTGGAATGAAATTAGAAAGAAGTTTCTAATCTGCATTATTTGGAGTTGTGCATTTTATAATCGAAATACATTAAATAAAATAAAATAAGACTTGACAGTAAATTCATGTCTTATATTTAATTGGGACATTGTATGGTGGAAGGATTGAATTGTACGGTAACTATTAACTCATAGGTTCTTTTATGATTAATGTTGTAATTTATATTATCTGAAAAGTCGTTGATCGCTAGGGAGGCTTATCCCTATTGTAGAATAAATATTATTTATTTAAATAGATTATTTGTTTAATTTATTTATTTAAATAAGATTAGAATTATTCTAATTGATTTATTCACAACCGGTTTAATATGGAGAACCTAAAGGGTCACACCATAAAAGGAAGAATAATTATTTAAGAAGGTAATGGCATAATCATAATAATACATTAAGTGTAATTAATTTAATCTATGGTGATAGAATAAATTAAATAGCTTAATATTTATTATTTAATATTTTAGAAATATTAAATATAAATTAATAAGAGGAGACTTATTAATATTATTACAATTATTATTATTTTAATTTCTAAAGGAGTTTAGTAATTAATTTAATATTAGTACTCTCATTTATTCCTAATAAGATTAGGAGACAAATTAATTAAATGAATTTAATTAATTATTCTCCATATGGTGGGAAGCCTAAATTAATTAAAGGAGTTTAATTAATTAAATGAAATCCCATGTCTAATAGGATTAGAAGGGTTGACCAATATCTATATAAGAGGAGTCTTATAATAGATATCGGATGATGCAATTTCAATTATTGGAGAGTACTCCTTTTCTATAGAGGATAGAAAACTAAGCCAACTACCCTCCTTCTTGATAATTTATCTTCCTTGGTGGATCACCTTTAGAGGCCAAACACTTGGGTGGCTAACGTTGATCAAAGGAAGGAATTTAACCCGGAAATTCAAGGAGATCACGAAGAACAAAGAGTTGAACTCGTACCTGTGGAAGCTTCGTTCTACAAGGGTATGATTCCATAACTTCTTATTTATCGTTTTAAATTAATAATTTGCATAAAGGATGATCCGGGTAATGGTTTTGTAGAAATTTTTTAAACTCTGATATACCATGCTTCCGCTAATTTTGCAATTTGATTGCGTCATGATTTCCTACAAACCCAATAATTGGACCTCCATCTGGTCCCGCGAACTCACTGGGAAGTACATCTCGTAGAACATCTCTTTGAAACGTTCCCACGTTATGACTCCTTCTCCCTCTCTAGTCTTATTCGCCTGCCACCAGAATCTAGCATCTGACTTCAACATAAAAGTCGCAAATGCCGTTTTCTAGTCTTCACTGACCCTAGCCACGTCAAATACATTTCTTATTTTCATAATCCACGTCTGAGCATCTATAGGGTTTTTCGATCCCTTAAATTTCGGCGGTCCTACTTCCTTAAACTATTTGAATGTCGTGGCCTGCACTTGCGGCTGATTCGCCATTAATCCTGCCAGCAGGTTCACTAATTGCTGAACCGCGTTAGGGTTTGTTGCATCGTTATTGTTGTTGTTCGTCGAACCCTCGGGGTTTTGACGTGTTACTCTTCTTCTAGGAGGCATTTTCTATTAAGAAAATATTATTATTAGATCTTTTATTCAATTATTAAGTACTCCAATTCATACTTAAACGTTCTAGACAATTCAGTTCACATAAAACACATAGCACGTCAATAAACTTCTTTTATTCATTAGTCGTAGTTTAAAACATTAATCAGATAGCACTTCTGCTATTTCTATCATCCTTCCTGAACTAGAAAAGTTACAGGATTACATTATTATCTCATCCCATTCTTATCTCAAATTATGGGATTTATGTTATTTAATACAAAAAGCAATACATAAATAAAACTCTACTACTGCTACCACTGTTACTGCCACTGCCTAGGCATATTAATACGTCGCACAGCCTCTCTACGTTCCTCTTCCCTTACCTGAAATGCCGTTGTTCGGTCCACCACATACCACGGTAAACCTTGGAACTGAGCTAGATAGTAGAAAATACGGTCCAGAGCTCTCTTTATCGCTGTATGAAAAGTATATTCCGTTTCCCTCGGCTTGGCCCTCTTGGCTTCAGCTTCACCTTCAGCTCGATCAGCTCGTTGATTAGCCCTCAAGCTTGACTCTTCAGCTCTGGCACGCTTCCTCAACTCCTCCTGGATGTCTTGCTTCAGCTTTGCCAGTTCAAATCGAGCAGCATCTCTTTCGACCTCCATATGTATCAGGTTCCACTGTGCATCTCCTAGGTCACTTGCCATTTCCTTGATCGTCTCGTCTCGCTGCTGAATAGTCTCCTCAAGATCTCCTACACGTCCATGAAGCTCCACATTGCTATCGTAGACTGCCTCGTACATCTAAGCACTAGTAGAGTGAGGTGGGAATTCCTCTTCGGGATCCTCTTCCTCCTCTTCAGACTCGTCCTCGTCCTCATCCTCCTCTGGAATAGGTGTCAGCTCACGCTCCCGACCAGCTATGGTGATCACTGGAGATGGCTCTCTCCTAACTAGCTGCTCCCAGAAAACATGTATGTCACGGGGCTCTTCCTCTGTAGGCACCTGAGGTACACCCTCTTTAGCCTGACTAGGTTCTCCAACGTTCCACATCCTGACAAAAGAATTTTAAAGTTCATTATTACGTGATATCGAGTCGTCACTCTTCGAATACTATAATGTAAACACGTAGCACATAAGGTAGTTTATTATCTTTTACCTATCTCGTCTATCTTTTCGATCTTACCTAAGGCTACTACCTAAGGTTTTTCCCCACCTAAGGTTTCATAACCTATAGCTTTGATACCAACCTATGACACCCCCAAATCCGGGTACTTCATTTCCACATGATTTGGTGTTCACTTTCTAATATAACATACATCTACCCAATGAATAATGTAAAATAAACTACAACTTAAATTAAAATAAATAAAATCTCCCTTAAAACAAGGATTACAACCTTTATAAAAATCCCGGGTTACTCTAACCCTGACATGAATATAATAAAGTGCGGAAATAAAAACATAACATTCAAGTCTTATTACAATCATTCTCAATTAAATAAAACAAGTCTTCACTTGCTTTGCTTTCCTTTGCCCTTACTCGTAGACGGAGCATCAACATTATCAACCTTTACTGAAATTGTTATTTAATGCAAGAGTGAGCAAACCACAGCTCACTGGAGTTTAACAATAATATAAACATAAAAGGATATATTTAAAAGAATCTGAACAACTTAGCTTGCTTCAATAATAAATAATTGAATAATAATTCTCTATCAACATTAAAATTCGAATATAGAATTTATCTGAGGGTCATAAGACTTTTGAACTCTTGTCCTAGGTTATAAATATTTTTATTTAAACGTTTAACAGTCAATAAGACTATGGACCTTAACTCGTATTTAGAGGGATCAGCCCTTTGTACCATGTATTGTGCACAAACATCTTAACGCTATGCGTAGTAACCTCCCCTAGTAAATAAGGTTGTTCAACTCAGTAATTTGAATTTAAGTCCACACCAAAGAAAGTTTGGTTTGGATAAGCTTACAAGGGTAATTTAGAATTCACGTTCATCAACTAAGGATTAGTTGAATCGACTTCCAATAATTCATAATAAAAGAATTATGAATTAACATATGCTTTAGAAGTAAACTTAAAGCATTAAAATAATAATTGGATCTTACTTGAACAATAAGTTAAGACCATTTTAATTAAATAAATAATTGTCCAATACTGAAATGGAAAGGACATTCTCAACAATGAATATATGAATTCAAGAGATCATAAAAATTAATACAAGTTTAGGGTTTAGAAAACTTGCATAGAATTAACGAGTTTAAGGTTTAAAAAACTTGCCTCAAGCGCAAGCTACTTAACTCAACCATGTACTTTAATACTTCCTATATACATTCAATTGTAATAATCTAAATCAGTTAACACATAACTAATTCACATAAGTGATTAACCCTCATGGCTAACTCACTCTAAATAAATAAATAACAATAATTAACTATCACATAGTTAATTACATCACTTACATATTCACATAATTAAATCAATTATGTATTTAGCTAAATTATAATTAAACAATTATAATTCAAACACTTAATCAAATTATAATTACCTTTTAAATTATAAACAACTTATAATTTATAATCAATTAAACCACATTCATGCATTTATAATTACACAATTTATAATTAATCATGTGTTTATCAATTATAATCAGTAATTAATTAAACTATAACATGCATTATAATTACACAATTTATAATTAATCATGTAATTATCAATTTAATCCATAATTAAACATGCATTTATTAAATTATAATTACATAAATTATAATTTAAATTAACATTTAATAAATCAACCTTTATTCATTATAATTTAACAAAATTATAATTTAAAATAAACATTTACTTTTGATTATAATTATGTAAATCATATATCGCATTTAAATAATAATTCAAATCATACTTTAAGGTTTTCAAACCTCTTTTCTTTTTCTAAATATAAATTTGTCAAATTTATGTTAACAACATATTGTAGCAACTAGATACATGCTCACTATCATAACATAATTAAACTAGGTTAGAAACAACACTGCACAAATGACTAGCATTCACTGCCTCTGAACAGAGCCTGGCGCAGCTGCGCAACCAGCTGCCTTGAAACCGGCGCAGCTGCGCAGGGTGAGAATCTGGAAAAGACAAGCGGCGCAGCTGCGCTGCTCCTGGCCTTGCTGCCGGCGCAAAGTTATATATAGGCGTAAAGTTGATTTAAAAAGGTCACTAAATGTATTAAATTTTTTTATTGAAAATTGTTAATGTAACAATACATTTTGAATATCAAACAACTCAAAATGACCACCACGTCATCACGATTTATAATCATTTCTTGACAAATAATATTTGGTCAATGAAAATTAAAATTTAATGACGAATAATATTAACTCTTTAGAATTAATAGTATTGTCATTGTATATATTCATTTAGTTATGACAACTGATTCGTCACTAATATGAACTATTTGGTGTCATCACTATTATATATTCATTTAGTGATGACCTTTAATTTTGTCACTATTAATAGCTCTTTCTGTAACGAGTTCTATCGTCACCATAAGTATTCAATTAGTGACAATGAAAAATATGTCATAGAAAAAAACTCTTTGGTGACAAACTATACCGTCACTATTATATATTCATTTAGTCACAACAAATAATTTTGTCACTATTAATAACTCTTTATGTGACGAGATGTATCGTCACCATAAGTATTCAATTAGTGACATTGAAAAATGTGTCCCAGAAAGTAACTCTTTGGTGACAAATTATTTTGTAATATTATTTAAAATATGAAATGACAATGACATAATTGTCATGTTAAATATATTATTAGGTGACGAATTGTTCTGTCGTCATATATTTTCTTATTTTTGGTGACGATAAACACAATAACATAACGAAAAAATAATCATAAATACGACAATATTGTCGTCATTAAAATTAGATGATTTAAATAGAGTAACATTTTCGTCACTAAAACAATATCATTTAATGACAAAAAAAGTTTGGCGTCATTTAATGTACTACGTTTTGATGACGAAACATAATATAGAGTGATGAAAGTGTCATTCAAATAGTGATGCTATTAACGTTACTACAAGTAATGAATTATAGTGACAATGGTGTAGATCGTCACCAATAAGTTCAAACATTTAGTGACGACATCAAGTATTGTCAAATAAACCTAATACCACGCTCATACGGTGACGGTCTTTGTGACAATTAACACTCGTCACCAATTATTTTAGTGACGAAAAATGAATTTTATATGACAAATTTTAGCGTCATTTTTTGTGTAATTTCTTATAGTGCCTCTGGAACAATGGTGTAAGGACGAGCAGTGAAACAGGAAAAGTCATCAATATAAATCCACAAATCTGAAGTAATCCTATGATCAATCCAGCGAGCGTTTCGAGGAACAATGTTGGGCGATGAGAAAGGGTACGGAGATTTCCTTGTCTTCTGGGAAAACTGCACAGAAGTTGAATGGCTCCAAAAGTGCTAGAAGAGGAAGATCTGAAGAAAGGAACATGGAACAAAGCAACTCACGTCATACCTGAATAAATGAAAGAAACATTAATGACACGAAAAAAGAAAGAAAGAGTGAAACTGAAAAGGGGTACCTTCCGACAGATTCTCTCATGGCAAGGACAGTCTCATCCAAGCGATGATACAAGGTCCCCAAGAAGAGAGGAGCAAGAAGGATCTCCAAACCCAGAGATAACAAAGCCGCTAAGCTAAACATACGGGTCGAGGGACCGTCTATGGGTGATCCAGGGAAGATAAAGTGAGATAACCACATAACCAGATAAGCAGCCAAAGGAAAAGGACAAGGCTCCTCATGAAGAGTGAGAACGGACTCCCTGTAAACAGAACTATTCCAATGGCCAGGCTTGTAATCCCGAAAGAAATAGCGTACCCAAGATAGCCAAGAAGTCTCCGAATGTTTAGGGGTCTCAAAATCTGAAAGGATTATATCACCTTGAAACCTCGTGGTGTAATTGGAAGCCCGCTTAAAGGCTTTTGTCAAGTACGCAACACATTCTGCATCCCTAGGGGATAAGCTGGATGGACCGCAAGAGGCTGAAGCATCAACAGGAAGGCTACAAGGTATAGTTCAGAATAATTACATAATCCAAGAAAAATAAGGATAAATGTACAAAACAGAAGAAAGAATTACTGGTAAATGGCATAGACATCCTCTAAAGTAGGAGTGAACTCCCCCCAAGCGGTGACAAATGTACATATAGAAGAACACCAGCGTGAAATCAGTAAGGTAAGAGAATTATAGTCCTGTTGGATACGAAGATCCCTACATAGCTGAATACAACACAGAATCCCAACTTTGTCCAGTATCTTCACATAATCGGAATTCCCAAGGATATCATCGGTCCAATGTTGCCATCCTTGAAGGCGACTAGATGAGTCGGACAGGAAGCGAACGGGGCTAAAAGGGTATTCCTATTTTTCGATGCACATGCGAAGAATCTTAGTAGAGCAGGGAAAGCTGTCTGCACTTTCACCAGCTGCTGCATATAGAAATAAACCCCCTTTGTAAGGTGTAGGAAAAGCTGCACGATCATATTTCTTTGTTTGTTCCCAGAAAACGTCAAAAGACCCAAAGAAGGGAGCTTTTCCCCACTCGCTTACGAAGGGGACTTCCTTAGTAGTTTTCGGGTCCGCAGAACGTTCGTCAGAATTAGCCTACAATGAGGGGGGTTTGACATGAGAATTCTATGAAACAAGAAAAAGGATATGAAAGCATTCGAAATTAAATGCTTACCATGGTAAAAGAGAAATGGTGAATCCCGAACAAATGAGCTAGGTCGCTTTGAAAACAATCTCCCTTTGACAATGTCCGATACGAAAAAAGTATAGGCTCAAATAAGAAAACTTATCCTGGAAAAGGGGAGATTAAGAACACCTGAAAAGAAGAGGAAACAAAATTAGTGAAGGACGAAAAATCCTCTAGGGTTCGGTCACATCGGGATTCGACCACATTGAGATTCGTTATGCTCAGGTTCAGCCACCCTGGGATTCGGCACCCTACTAGGGTTCACCCATTCAGGATGGTCCGACTGTGGTACCTTGCTTCCTTTCTTGGTTCGTTGTTTGATTGATTGGAACGAAGTGCCGCTTGGAGTTCCTTGAAAGTAAGTTTTTCCTTAATATCTGAAAAAAAGAGTCTGCAATTACATGAAAAAACGCAGAATAAAACAATCACGAAAAAAAACCCAACAAAATTAAGTTGCAGTCAGTCCTTTCTGTCTGTCGAGAATTATATCTCACAAAATCTAGTAAAGATGCTTAATTCTCAACTCTCCTCAACTCCAATTTTTAGTCTGAATATTATCATGGGCCTAACATCCGACATCCTCGTTGTTGAGACGAATCTAAATTAATAATCATGTACAATGTATATATGAACATCTATGATACCCATATCTTAATTCATTAATTAAAAAAAGAGAGATAATAATAAATAAATAAATAAATAAATAATTTGCTGCAAAAACATTAATCATGAAATATTGGTAATCATAAAGTAGAAATATATAGTTTCTACTTTTAGGCGTAGTCACTTTTTTTTAATATATATATATATATATATATATATATATATAATAAAAAATTCGATGCATAACACATCAATCATGGTAATCATAAATAATATATTTTCTAGTTGATGTGACTTCATTCCTTTATGAGAATTAATTCTCTGCAGAATACATTCATTCGGAATAGTCTCTTTGGAATAGTAGTTTTTGAGAAAAGCTAATAGACTGCTGGAGAAGATTCTTGTATTTATATATATGACAACAAATCTCTCCTGCAAAACAGTAGGTTATATATGTATACGTATATAGCCGGTTTTTTAATGCTTGGACTTACCTGAACTTAAAGACGAACGAAATTTTTTTTTAGGTTATTTTCTTGAAGCTTTTTTGTTCCAATATAATACTATTGATATTTTATTACTTCATCAATAATGAAGAAGAAATTCAATCTTATCTTTCTATATATACACACATAATCATGAAACATAAAGCATATATCCTAATGAACTTGTGACTCTACGTTACTCATAGTTAAATAATAAGTATATGCATCATTTATTATATATATATATATATATATATATATATATAATACTGACCATGCATCTTTATTTATTTTATTTATTTATACATATAATTTTTATTTCCAGATAACATGCTACATTATATATATATATATATATATATATATATATATATATATATATATATATATTTTATCACATGCTACGTTATATCAGTATGTTTATTTAATAAAAAAAATATGTATTAAATATATTTATAATGCATCTTTATTTCCATATTTATAAATAATCAATATATATTATTAACTGTTGCAATTAATCCCCTGCTTGCCAAGTTTTCAGATTTAATTTAGCAAGATTTGGAAATAAATTTGATAAATAATTTCCAATATATCTTGGGAGAGTTCCCTTAGGGTTTTCCTCTCATAAGATTTTGGTTTTTTGAGATTTGCAACATCGAGCTCCGCGGATCATTTAGAAATTTAAAACAGGATTCAAAGACAACAAGTATTTTTGCACGATCATCACTTCGAATGCGTGACTCACGTGCAGGGGGCAAATTTGAGCCCAAGTATAAATTAGGATTTACATGTGATCTAAAGAAACTGGGAGAAGCCTCCACGTGTTCCGACACAGAATGCTCGTGAAGGTTGCTCATTTTGGGAATTGATTGAGGGATTGGATTGGTGGCTATAAGGACATGGTGATTTGGGCATTAATCAAGTAACAAAGGGTATTTCTGGAATTTCTTCTGAAATCACATGTCAGGCACAAGACCCAAACATGTGCAGGTAAGGTTGTAAACGAGCCAAACGGTTCGGGCTCGATTCAGGCTCGACTCGAAAAAATATGAGCGAGACTCGGATTCGTTAATAATATGATCCAAATTTGAGCATTAAAAATAGTTTGAATAAAAATATGAGTAGAATATGAGCAAGATTATACTCGACTCGTTTAAGATTCAAACTACTCGAATTCTTGAGTGTGATTCGATACATGCTCGATTGATACAAATTCGATTAAATACTCGATATATTCTCTTATAATATATACAAATTTAAATCAAATTAGAATAATAATAATAATTATTATTATTATTATTTAATTTTAATTGTGATTTTATATTTGTAAAGTGTAATAGTAAATATATTTTCTCATTTCTAAGTAAAATAACAAATTCAATTTATAATTATATTTATTATAAAACTAGTTATTATGTAGAGACTCGAATTCGAGCTTGAATTTGAAGCTCGCGAGTAGTTTGATTATAATTCGAGCCGAGTCGGATCGAATTTGAGTAGTAAATATTCGAGTTGAGTCGAATCTGAGTAGAATTTTTCAAATACAATTCGAATTCGAGTCGAATTCGAGTACGAATTTATCATTTCGAGTCGAATCTGAGTAGCTCTCTGTTCGCTTCGATTCGACTCGTTTACACCCTTATGTGCAGGCACGTGACTATTTTCCAGAAAACTCTATAAATACCCCCTTTCACTTTAATAGAAAAGGACTTTTGATTCTCTCTGAACTGAAGACACTCAAGAAGGCTCACTGGATCCTCGATACTCTAGTAGGGCTCTTAGATCATAGGAGTTCTGCCACGTGTTACTCGAGCAATCGTTTATCTGTTCTTCTCCCCTTTTCAATTATTAATCAATCAAGACCGTATTCTTTGCGAATTTCTCTCCTCCTCAGCCAACTCAAAACCTTAACCCTAGTAAGGTACGTTTCCTTACCCACAGGAGTCAACAAGCTGAAGAACAAGAACTAGATAGTACTTTGCAAGTTGAGAGCAAAGACCAATTGCCGGCTATCAAAGCATGATTGTCTATTTTAATCTTCAACAAATTAGGTTCCTAGAAAAATATTATCAAGTGAAAACATTTTGAAAGATTCAGGACATGGCATATTTCTGTAAGCAAAGCACACTGATCAAAATAGTAGCAAAAGTAGCAAAATAGTTCTGAGGCTTAATTAGTCCAAATAATTACATTACTGTTGACCAAACTACAAATAATAGTAGAAACTAGGGAATTCAAACAAACATAAAGGCAATTATTTTATTTATTAAAAAAACTACGTACATCATTGATATACACATTAATTATATATTTTAATATTCCCATTTTTATGAATTTATATGTTTATTTTATTTACCTAATACATTTTATTTTATTTTGTAGTATTTATCTCGTTTATCTTGGTGAGTAAGTAAAGGATAATTGTTTCAGCTTTTGAAGATGAAAATGACTCTTGGGGATTATCATGAAAAAATTGAAATCAAGTTGAAGATAAAGTGATAAAAGAGCGAAAAGAAGAGCAAGTTCAACGGATTAGTATTATGTTACAATTCATTTGTGCCTATAAATAGAGACTTTTATCGTATAGATGATATATTAGGTATTTTTTATGTATTAGTTTAGGTTAAGAGTAGGTGTAGATTAAATTACTTTTTCATTGTACGCTCGTTAGACGATCGTTAGTTAATAAATGTAATTTTCTTATTTATTATTAATCTTCTTCTTCTTTTTCTTCTTTGTTTTAATTAGTTTATTTATTTTTATGTCTAGTTAAATTTCTTTAATCTAGGATAAAGATGAAATTAAATAAATATTCATGATAATATTCTCCATCTCTTCTATTAATTGTGTTTTAATGTTTAATTGATTTTGTCTTCATGTTTCATTATTGAAATATATTCGTTTTATATTTCTTATATGATTTTAAATTAATTAAGATGTTTAAATATGTTATTGTTAAGATGTGAGTTTTTCATAATCCAACTGACGTAGCGGAAGAAACAGAAAACTGTTATCAATTGTTGAACCACGCACGATTGCTAAACGATAACCTTCTACAACCTGTTGATTCTACGAATACCAGAAAATAGGCAGAAAAATTCTAATTCAGAGGATTTTGGAAAATACGTAAATTTTATTATTCATCAAAAACCGCGGTTCCCCATCATAACAAGGTGTTTAAATAGCAAAACCCTAAAAATAGAATCCACAACGGAAAAGGAAGATTAATAAAGACAATTACGAAAATAACCCTAAAACAGAAAAATGTCTTTTTGAAGGCCTAAACGATGGAATTTGACCAAAAAACCCTGCACCTCACGAGCAAAGCGCTCGTGAGTTTTGACCGCTGACCCGTTTTTAATGAAATTAGGCTCCGAAAATGCCCAAATCCGACAATCCAAACTTGGCCAAAATTACCGAATTGCCATTGAATCAGATCTTTGCCATTAAATCAAATCTTTCCATAAACTGGCACGCTTGCTCTTCAACTGCATCATTCTTCCCAGGGTGGACAGAATTCGCCCTCGAATTGTCATCATCGGAGGAATCACCTGTGTAAGGAATCAAATGCTTGACATTAAAAACATTCGCTGTACGAATATGACTCGGCAGTTTCAAGCGGTATGCATTAGGATTGATCTTCTCAATGATTTTCGCTGGCCCAATCTTCTTGGCAGACAACTTATTATAGTCACCTGTAGAAAATCTATCCTTAGTAAGAACAGCCCACACATAATCCCCCACTTCGAACTCAACATGACGCCATTTCTTATCAGCAACTTGTTTATACTTACCCGCGACCTGCAGTAGATTGTCACGGACAGCCCTGTGAACCTCCTGCAATCCTGTCACAAAGGTTTCTGCCGTCCCATGAACTCGTGTCTTAGCTGGTAATGGTAGCAAATCAAGTGGTCCTCTAGGAGTAACAGAATACACTACTGCAAAAGGGCTAAATCCAGTAATCTTGTTAACTGCATGATTATGAGCAAACTCTTCCTGACATAACTTCAGATCCCAACTCTTCACATGTTCTCCAACCAAACACCGCAACAAATTGCCTAGCGACCGATTCACCACTTCCGTCTGCCCATCTGTCTGTGGATGGTAGGCACTACTAAAATTCAACTGTGTGTTCACCATCTTCCACAAGCTACGCCAAAAATGGCCAAGAAACCTGGTTTCACGTTCAGACACAATAGACACTGGCAAACCATACAACCTAAAAATCTCTCTAAAGTACGATTGAGCAACACGAACAGCATCTGTGGTCTTCTTACATGGAATGAAGTGCACCATCTTCGAAAAACGATCAACTACCAGATAAATAGAATCATTACCTCGCTGTGTACGCGGTAATCCCAGCACAAAATCCATACTGATGTCCACCCATGGCTGTGATGGAGCTGGTTGAGGAATATACAAGCCTGCATTGGTTGCTGTTCCGTTAGATACTTGACAAACCCGACACCGTTCCACCAATTTTTCAACCTCCTTTCGAATAGTAGGCCAGAAGTAAGTAGACTGCACCAACTGCAAGGTCCTGTCTCTTCCTACACGCCCCTCGCCATGCAGCTCTTGAAGGATCTTCAACCGCAAACTACAATCTGGAACCCATAGTTGGTTGTCTTTAAATAAAAATCCATCCTGCAAATGGAAATATGTCCTCTCCCCTGCCCGAACCTTTGCCAAAATACCAGAAAAATATGGATCAGTTTCAAGTATTTTAGCAAATGAATCAAAACTAGGTACCTCCACAAAAAGTCGAGTTAGTAGTCCCTTTCGCATGCTCAAAGCATCAGCCACTCGATTGGTAACTCCCGACTTGTGTTTCACCACGAAAGTGAACCTTTGTAGGTAAGCAACCCAGCTCGCATGTCTAGCAGAAACTTTATCTTGACTATGCAAATGTTTTAAAGCCTCATGATCCGTATACAAGATAAACTCCCGCTGAAACAAATAATGGCGCCAATGTTTAATATCCTGAACCACAGCATAAAACTCAACATCATAAATGCTATAACGCAGCGTGGCACCCGACAGTTTCTCACTAAAATACGCCACTGGCCTGCTGTTTTGACTCAAAACAGCCCCAATTCCCACTTTGGAAGCATCAGAATGCAACCCAAAAGGTTGATGGAAATCTGGTAATACTAGAATGGGAGATGTGGTAAGGCGGAATTTAATCAGCTCAAACGCCTTTTCATCTTCATCTGTCCCAGCAAACTTCCCATCCTGCTTCATGCAAGCCATAATGCTACTAAAATGAGGGATAAAGCGCCGATAAAAGGAAGCCAACCCATGAAAGCTCCGAACTTCAGTAATGGTACTAGGCCTTGGCCAATGCTTCACTGCCTCTACTTTGGACTCATCTACCTGCAGCCTCACATCAGACACAATGTAACCAAGAAACAGCACCCTAGGTGTTAGAAACACACTTCTTAACTGCAGCATAAAATTTCTCCCTATGCAGCACGTGAAGAACTTCTCGCAGCTGACTAAGATGCTTGCTCGGGTTAGCACTGTAGATTAGAATGTCATCAAAATACACAACAACACACTTCCCAGTGAAAGGCCTCAAAACTTGATTCATAACAAGCATAAAGGTGCAAGGTGCATTGGACAACCCAAACGGCATGACCATCCATTCATACAATCCCCCCTCGTCATAAAAGCTGTCTTCCATTCATCGCCAGCCCGAATACGGAGTTGATGGTATCCACTCTTCAAATCCAATTTAGTAAACACAGTAGCCCCACAAAGGTGATCTAGTAGGTCATCCAATTTAGGAATACGAAAATGGTACCTGGCCGTTATTTTGTTGATGGCTCTACTGTCGATACACATCCGCCAAGTACCATCTTTCTTTGATACCAGAAGGGCTGGTACCGCACAAGGACTCAAACTCTCTCGAATGTACCCCTTGGCTAGTAACTCTTCCACCTGTCTCCTTAATTCTTCATGCTCTCTGGGACTCATCCTGTAATGAGATCGATTGGGTAAGGCTGCCCCGGGCTCCAGATCAATCTGATGTCAGATATCACGCATTGGGGGTAATCCTTCAGGAGTGGTTTGACTACATCAGGAACCTCGACCTCCTTGTCTACCACCCTCCCGATTAAGGCGTATACTATTTTTGTCTCCTGCACCACCTCCTCAAACTGTGCTAAAGTCAACAAACTAGCACTGTCGTTATTTTCTTCCCGCTTGGGCACTAACACAATCTTTATCCCCTCAAACACAAAGCTATAAGTATTCGTCTTACTGTTATGAACCACCTCTATATCAAATTATCAAGGTCGTCCCAACAGCAGATGGCATGCATCCATAGCTACTACATCACACCAAACCTCGTCCTTATATTTTGTCCCCACTAAAAAGGATACCAGTGCACGTCTTGAGACAGTCACCTCGCCCCCTTGTTTCAACCAGGCTAACTTGTACGGCTTTGGATGTTTTTTCGTTGTTAGTTCCAGCTTTCGGACAGCCTCTACTAAAATTATATTCTCACAACTGCCTGCATCAATAACAAACCTACACACCTTCCCTTTAACAGTATAGGTTGATTGGAAAATGTTGTTTCTCAGCCAATCATCATCAACAGCCCTAGGTGTAAGGCAGGACCTCCTCACCACCAACGCAGTCCCAACATCACCACCTCCTCATCCACGCCTTCTGAATCAAAGATCGGTTCACCAGTTAGCAGGGTTTCATCTTCGATATCATCACCCTCATCTATTTCAGCAAACATCACCCTTTTTCCAGCTTTCTTGCACTCAGCCTGCCTGTGTCCCACTTCACCACATGCAAAACACTTGATACCACTTACTGGACCAATCCTCCTATTATTATTTGTTACTGCTCAAGTTTTGGCTATTGCCCCCGCCGCTGCAACCTCGCCTGAACGGCCAGTATTGACACCTCCTCCTGAATACCCAAAGCTAGCAGGTTGTCCAAAACCACCAGGACGCCTCTTCTCAATCTGCACAGCCCTCTAATGCGCTGCAGAAATAGACATTGGATCAAACATGTTGACTGTCTCTTTAATTTATTCTCGTAAACCCGCAATATATCGGGCTACAAACTGATCTTCTGTCTCATGCACCTCGTTCCGAGCAATCAGCTAATAGAATTCAGTTGTGTATTCATCAGTTGTGCGACCTCCTAGCATTAAATTCTGTAACCGCTGGTACATTAATCGCTGATAATTATAAGGTAGGAACGTCGCCCGTAACTGTTTCTTCATCTTCTCCCAGTCCGTAATTTTTGACTTCCCCAATCTAACCCTTGTTTGCCTGAGTTGTTGCCACTAAGCCATTGCCCTATCTCTAAGTCTGGTAGCAACCAAGGGTACTCATTTATCATCAGGGACACCCTTAAATTCCAGGATCTCTTCTTCCATGGCCAGCCAGTCAATGAATTCCTCTGGTTAGAGGATACCACAAAATTCAGGAATTTCAGTCCTCATACCAGTCTACCAACGTCTCCTATCGTCCTCCACTGCATATGGTCGACGACGCCTACGAGGTGCCTCATCATAGTCATCATCAAAGTCATCTCCTTTATCATTCTCTCATGCGAAAGGGTTTCTCCGATCATCATAATTAGGGTTCCTCCTAGGATGAAGAATTTCCCTATTCTGGTTTGCCAACAACTCGCCCATCCTTAGTGTCAATCGATCCATCATTGTGTTCATCCCCTGCTCCATTACTTGGTTGATTCGCTGCTCGAACCGCTGCTCAAGTCGCTGCAGATCCTCGCGCCCATATACATCATCCACATGCGCTCTACGGGGTGGCATGGTGAATATAATTTAGGCTCTGATACCAACTGACGTAGCGGAAGAAATAGAAAACTGTTATCAATTGTTGAACCGCGCATGATTGCCAAACGATAACCTTCTACAACCTGTTGATTCTACGAATACTAGGAAATAGGCAGCACAATTCTAATTCAGAGAATTTTGGAAAATAGGTAAATTTTATTATTCATCAAAAACTGCGGCTCCCCATCATAACAAGGTGTTTAAATAGCAAAACCCTAAAAATAGAATCCAAAACGGAAAAAAGAAAACTAATAAAGACAATTACGAAAATAACCCTAAAACAGAAAAATGTATTTTTGAAGGCCTAAACGATGGAATTTGACAAAAAAAACCCTGCACGTCGCGAGCAGAATGCTCGTGAGTTTTGACCGTTGACCCGTTTCCGATGAAACTAGGCTCCGAAAATGCCCAAATCCGACACTCCAAACTTGGTCGAAATTATCGAATTGCCATTGAATCAGATCTTTGCCATTAAATCAAATCTTTCCATAAACTGGCACGCTTGTTCTTCAACCGCATCATTCTCCCCAGGGTGGACAGGATTTGCCCTCAAATTATCATCATCGGAGGAATCGCCTGTGTAAGGAATCAAATGCTTGACATTAAAAACATTCGATGTACGAATATAACTCGGTAGTTTCAAGCGGTATGCATTAGGATTGATCTTCTCAATGATTTCCACTAGCCCAATCTTCTCAGCAGAGAACTTATTATAGTCACCTACAAAATATTTATCCTTAGTAAGAACAGCCCTGACATAATCCCCCACTTCGAACTCAACATGACGCCGTTTCTTATCAGCAGCTTATTTATACTTACTCGCGGTCTGCAGCAGATTGTCACGGACAGCCCTGTGAACCTCCTGCAATCCTGTCACAAAGGTTTCTGCTGTCCCATGAACTCGTGTCTTTGCTGGTAATGGCAGCAAATCAAGTGGTCCTCTAGGAGTAACAGAATACACTACTGCAAAAGGGCTAAATCCAGTACTCCTGTTAACTGCATGATTATGAGCAAACTCTGCCTGACATAACTTCAGATCCCAACTCTTCACATGTTCTCCAACCAAACACCGCAACAAATTGCCTAGCGACCGATTCACCACTTTCGTCTGCTCATCTGTCTGTGGATGGTAGGCACTACTAAAATTCAGCTGTGTGTTCACCATCTTCCACAAGCTACGCCAAAAATGGCCAAGAAACCTGGTTTCACGGTCAGACACAATAAACACTGGAAAACCATACAACCTATAAATCTCTCTAAAGTACGATTGAGCAACACGAACAGCATCTGTGGTCTTCTTACATGGAATGAAGTGCACCATCTTCGAAAAACGATCAACTACCACATAAATAGAATCATTACCTCGCTGTGTACGCGGTAATCCCAACACAAAATCCATACTGATGTCCACCCATGGCTGTGATGGAACTGGTAGAGGCATATACAAGCCTGCATTGGTTTCTCTTCCTTTAGATACTTGACAAACCCGACACCGTTGCACCAGTTTTTCAACCTCCTTCCGAATAGTAGGCCAGAAGTAAGTAGACTGCACCAACTGCAAGGTCCTGTCTCTTCCTACATGCCCCTCACCATGCAGCTCTTGAAGGATCTTCAACTGCAAACTACAATCTGGAACACATAGTTGGTTGTCCTTAAACAAAAATCCATCCTGCAAATGGAAATCTGTCCTCTCCCCTGCCCGGACCTTTGCCAAAATACCTGAACAATATGGATCAGTTTCAAGTATTTCAGCAAATGAATCAAAACCAGGTACCTCCATAGAAAGTCGAGTTAGTAGTCCCTTTCACCTGCTCAAAGCATCAGCTGCTCGATTGGTAACTCCCGACTTGTGTTTCACCATGAAAGTTAACCTTTGTAGGTAAGCAACCCAGCTCGCATGTCTAGCAGAAACTTTATCTTGACTATGCAAATGTTTTAAAGCCTTATGATCCGTATACAAGATAAACTCCCGTTGAAACAAATAATGGCGCCAATGTTTAATAGCCTAAACCACAGTATAAAACTCAACATCATAAGTGCTATAACGCAGCTTGGCACCCGAAAGTTTCTCACTAAAATACGCCACTGGCCTGCTGTTTTGACTCAAAACAGCCCCAATTCCCCCTTTGGAAGCATCAGAATGCAACACAAAAGGTTTATGGAAATCTGGTAATACTAGAATGGGAGCAGTGATAAGGCGGAATTTAATAAACTCAAACGCCTTTTTTGCTTCATCTGTCCAAGAAAACTTCCCATCCTGCTTCATGCACCCAGTAATAGGAGCCATAATGCTACTAAAATGAGGGATAAAGCGCCGATAAAAGGAAGCCAACCCATGAAAGCTCTGAACTTTAGTAATGGTACTAGGCCTTGGCCAATGCTTCACTGCCTCTACTTTGGACTCATCTACCTGCAGCCCCACATCAGACACAATGTAACCAAGAAACAGCACCCTAGGTGTTAGAAACACACACTTCTTAACTGCAGCATAAAATTTCTCCCTACGCAGCACATGAAGAACTTCTCGCAGTTGACTAAGATGCTCGCTCGGATTACCACTGTAGATTAGAATGTCATCAAAATACACAACAACACACTTCCCAATGAAAGGCCTAAAAACTTAATTCATAACACGCATAAAGGTGCTAGGTGCATTGGACAACCCAAACGGCATGACCATCCACTCATACAATCCCTCCCTCATCTTAAAAGTTGTCTTCCATTCATTGCCAGCTCGAATACAGAGTTGATGGTATCCACTCTTCAAATCCAATTTGGTAAACACAGTAGCCCCTCTAAGCTGATCCAGTAGGTCATCCAATATAGGAATAGGAAAACGGTACCTGATCGTTATTTTGTTGATGGCTCTACTGTCGATACACATCGGCCAAGTACCATCTTTCTTTGATACCAGAAGGGATGGTACCGCACAAGGACTCAAACTCTCTCGAATGTACCCCTTGGCCAGTAACTCTTCCACCTGTCTCCTTAATTCTTCATGCTATCTGGGACTCATCCTGTAATGAGGTCGATTGGGTAAGGCTGCCCCGGGCTCCAGATCAATCTGATGTTGGATATCACGCATTGGGGGTAATCCTTCAAGAGTGGTTTGACTACATCAGGAACCTCGACCTCCTTGTCTACCACCCTCCCGATTAAGACGTATACTATATTTATCTCCTGCACCACCTCCTCAAACTATGCTAAAGTCAACAAACTAGCACTGCCTTTGTTTTCTTCCAGCTTGGGCACTAACACAATCTTTACCCCCTCAAACACAAAGCTGTAAGTATTCATTTTACCGTTATGAACCACCTCTCTATCAAATTGCCAAGGTCGTCCCAACAGCAGATGGCATGCATCCATAGCTACTACATCACACCAAACCTCGTCCTTATATTTTGTCCCCACAGAAAAGGATACCAGTGCACGTCTTGAGACAGTCACCTCGCCCCCTTGTTTCAACCAGGCTAACTTGTACGGCTTTGGTTGTTTTTTCATTGTTAGTTCCAACTTTCGGACTGCCTCTGCTAAAATTGTATTCTCACAACTGCCTGCATCAATCACAAACCTACACACCTTCCCTTTAACAGTACAGGTTGACTAGAAAATGTTGTTTCGTAGCCAATCATCATCAACACCCCTAGGTGTAAAGCAGGACCTCCTCACCACCAACGCAGTCCCAACATCACCATTCACCACCTCCTCATCCACGCCTTCTGAATCAAAGATCGGTTCACCAGTTAGCAAGATTTCATCTTCGATATCATCACCCTCATCTATTTCAGCAAACATCAACCTTTTTCAAGCTTTCTTGCACTCAGCCTGCCTGTGTCCCACTTCACCACATGCAAAACACTTGATACCACTTACTGGACCAATCCTCCTATTATTATTTGTTACTGCTCCCGTTTTGGCTATTGCCCCAGCCGCTGCAACCTCGCCTGGACGGCCAGTATTGACACCTCCTCCTAAATACCCAAAGCTAGCAGGTTGTCCAAAATAACCAGGACGCCTCTTCTCAATCTGCACAGCCCTCTAATGCAATGCAAAAATAGACATTAGATCAAACATGTTGACTGTCTCTTTAATTTGTTCTCGTAAACCCCCAATATATCGGGCTACTAACTGATGTTCTGTCTCATGCACCTCGTTCCGAGCAACCAGCTGATAGAATTCAGTTGTGTATTCATCAACTGTACGACCTCCTTGCCTTTAATTCTGTAATCGCTGGAACATTAATCGCTGACAATTATAAGGTTGGAACGTTGCCCGCAACTATTTTTTCATCTTTTCCCAGTCCGTAATTTTTGACTTACCCAATCTAACCCTCGTTTGCCTGAGTTGCTACCACCAAGCCATTGCCCTATCTCTGAGTCTGGTAGCAACCAACGGTACTCGTTTATCATCAGGGACACCCTTAAATTCCAGGATCTCTTCTACCATGGCCAGCCAATCAATGAATTCCTCTTGTTGGAGGGTACTACGAAATTCAGGAATTTCAGTCCTAATACCAGTCTCCCAACGTCTCCTATCGTCCTCCACTGCATATTGTCGATGACGCCTACGAGGTGCCTCATCATAGTCATCATCAAAGTCATCTCCTTCATCATTCTCTCCTGCGAAAGGGTTTCTCCGATCATCATAATTAGGGTTCCTCCCAGGATGAGGAATTTCCCTATTCTGGTTCGCCAACAACTCGCCCATCCTTAGTGTCAATCGATCCATCATAGTGTTCATCCCCTGCTCCATTACTTGTTCCATTCGCTGCTCGAACCGCTGCTCAAGTCGCTGCAGATCCTCACGCCCATAAACATCATCCACATGCGCTCTACGGGGTTGCATGGTGAATATGATTTAGGCTCTGATACCAACTGACGTAGCGGAAGAAACAGAAAAATGTTATCAATTGTTGAACCGCGCATGATTGCCAAGCGATAACCTTCTACAACCTGTTGATTCTACGAATACCAGGAAATAGGCAGCAAAATTCTAATTCAGAGAATTTTGGAAAATACGTAAATTTTATTATTCATCAAAAAATGCGGCTCCCTATCATAACAAGGTGTTTAAATAGCAAAACCCTAAAAACAGAATCCAAAACGGAAAAAAGAAAACTAATAAAGACAATTACAAAAATAACCCTAAAACAGAAAAATGTCTTTTTGAAGGCCTAAACGATGGAATTTGACCAAAAAATCCTGCACATCACGAGCAATATGCTCGTGAGTTTTAACCGTTGACCCGTTTCCAATGAAACTAGGCTCCGGAAATGCCCAAATCCGACACTCCAAACTTGGCCGAAATTACCAAATTGCCATTGAATCAGATCTTTGACATTAAATCAAATCTTTCCATAAACTGGCACGCTTGCTCTTTAATCGCATCATTATACCCAGGGTGTACAGATTTCGCCCTCGAATTGTCATTATCGGAGGAATCGCCTGTGTAAGGAATCAAATGCTTGACAATAAAAACATTCGCTGTACGAATATGACTCGGCAGTTTCAAGCGTTATGCATTATGATTGATCTTCTCAATGATTTCCACTGGCCCAATCTTCTTGGCAGACAACTTATTATAGTCACCTGTAGAAAATCTATCCTTAGTAAGAACAGCCCACACATAATCCCCCACTTCGAACTCAACATGACGCCATTTCTTATCAGCAACTTGTTTATACTTACCCGCGACCTGCAGTAGATTGTCACGGACAGCCCTGTGAACCTCCTGCAATCCTGTCACAAAGGTTTCTGCCGTCCCATGAACTCGTGTCTTAGCTGGTAATGGTAGCAAATCAAGTGGTCCTCTAGGAGTAACAGAATACACTACTGCAAAAGGGCTAAATCCAGTAATCTTGCTAACTGCATGATTATGAGCAAACTCTTCCTGACATAACTTCAGATCCCAACTCTTCACATGTTCTCCAACCAAACACCGCAACAAATTGCCTAGCGACCGATTCACCACTTCCGTCTGCCCATCTGTCTGTGGATGGTAGGCACTACTAAAATTCAACTGTGTGTTCACCATCTTCCACAAGCTACGCCAAAAATGGCCAAGAAACCTGGTTTCACGTTCAGACACAATAGACACTGGCAAACCATACAACCTAAAAATCTCTCTAAAGTACGATTGAGCAACACGAACAGCATCTGTGGTCTTCTTACATGGAATGAAGTGCACCATCTTCGAAAAACGATCAACTACCACATAAATAGAATCATTACCTCGTTGTGTACGCGGTAATCCCAGCACAAAATCCATACTGATGTCCACCCATGGCTGTGATGGAACTGGTAGAGGCATATACAAGCTTGCATTGGTTGCTGTTCCTTTAGATACTTGACAAACCCGACTCCATTGCACCAATTTTTCAACCTCCTTCTGAATAGTAGGCCAGAAGTAAGTAGACTGCACCAACTACAAGGTCCTGTCTCTTCCTATATGCCCCTCGCTATGCAGCTCTTGAAGGATCTTCAACCTCAAACTACAATCTGGAACACATAGTTGGTTGTCCTTAAACAAAAATCCATCCTGCAAATGGAAATCTGTCCCATCCCCTGCCCGAACCTTTGCCAAAATACCAGAAAAATATGGATCAATTTCAAGTATTTCAGCAAATGAATCAAAACCAGGTACCTCCACAGAAAGTCGAGTTAGTAGTCCCTTTTGCCTGCTCAAAGCATCAGCCACTCGATTGGTAACTCCCGACTTGTGTTTCACCACGAAAGTGAACCTTTGTAGGTAAACAACCCAGCTCGCATGTCTAGCAGAAACTTTATCTTGACTATGCAAATGTTTTAAAGCCTCATGATCCGTATACAAGATAAACTCCCGCTGAAACAAATAATGGCTCCAATGTTTAATAGCCTGAACCACAGCATAAAACTCAACATCATAAATGCTATAACGCAGCTTGGCACCCGAAAGTTTCTCACAAAAATACGCCACTGGCCTGCTGTTTTGACTCAAAAAAGCCCCAATTCCCACTTTGGAAGCATCAGAATGCAACACAAAAGGTTGATGGAAATCTGGTAATACTAGACTGGGAGCTGTGGTAAGGCGGAATTTAATTAGCTCAAACTCCTTTTCTGCTTCATCTGTCCAAGCAAATTTCCCATCCGGCTTCATGCACTCAGTAATAGGAGCCATAAAGCTACTCAAATGAGGGATAAAGCGCCGATAAAAGGAAGCCAACCCATGAAAGCTCCGAACTTCAGTAATGGTACTAGGCCTTGGCCAATGCTTCATTGCCTCTACTTTGGACTCATCTACCTGCAGCCCCACATCAGACACAATGTAACCAAGAAACAGCACTCTAGGTGTTAGAAACACACAATTCTTAACTGCAGCATAAAATTTCTCCCTACGCAGCACATGAAGAACTTCTCGCAGCTGACTAAGATGCTCGCTCGGGTTAGCACTGTAGATTAGAATGTCATCACAATACACAACAACACACTTCCCAATGAAAGGCCTCAAAACTTGATTCATAACACGCATAAAGGTGCTAGGTGCATTGGACAACCCAAACGGCATGACCATCCACTCATACAATCCCTCCCTAGTCCTAAAAGCTGTCTTCCATTCATCACCAGCCCGAATACGGAGTTGATGTTATCCACTCTTCAAATCCAATTTAGTAAATAAAATAGCCCCACTAACCTGATCCAGTAGGTCATCCAATCTAGGAATAGGAAAACGGTAACTGACCGTTATTTTGTTGATGGCTCTACTGTTGATACACATCCGCCAAGTACCATATTTCTTTGATACCAGAAGGGCTGGTACCGCACAAGGACACAAACTCTCTCGAATGTACCCCTTGGCCAGTAACTCTTCCAGCTGTCTCCTTAATTCTTCATGCTCTCCAGGACTCATCCTGTAATGAGATCGATTGGGTAAGGCTGCCCCGGGCTCCAGATCAATCTGATGTTGGATATCACGCATTGGGGGTAATCCTTTAGGAGTGGTTTGACTACATCAGGAACCTCGACCTCCTTGTCTACCACCCTCCCGATTAAGGCGTATACTATTTTTGTCTCCTGCACCACCTCCTCAAACTGTGCAAAAGTCAACAAACTAGCACTGCCTTTATTTTTTTCCCGCTTGGGCACAAACACAATCTTTACCCCCTCAAACACAAAGCTGTAAGTATTCGTCTTATCGTTATGAACCACCTCTCTATCAAATTGCCAACGTCCTCCCAATAGCAGATGGCATGCATCCATAGCTACTACATCACACCAAACCTCGTCCTTGTATTTTGTCCCCACTGAAAAGGATACATGTGCACGTCTTGAGACAGTCACCTCGCCCCCTTATTTTAACCAGGCTATTTTGTACGGCTTTGGATGTTTTTTCGTTGTTAGTTCCAGCTTTCGGACTGCCTCTGCTGAAATTATATTCTCACAACTGCCTGCATCAATCACAAACCTACACACCATCCCTTTAACAGTACAGGTTGATTGGAAAATGTTGTTTCTCAGCCAATCATCATCAACAGCCCTAGGTGTAAGGCAGGACCTCCTCACCACCAACGCAGTCCCAACATCACCAGTCACCACCTCCTCATCCACGCCTTCTGAATCAAAGATCGGTTCACCAGTTAGCAGGGTTTCATCTTCGATATCATCACCCTCATCTATTTCAGCAAACATCACCCTTTTTCCAGCTTTCTTGCACTCAGCCAGCCTGTGTCCCACTTCACCACATGCAAAACACTTGACACCACTTACTGGACATTTCCTCCTATTATTATTTGTTACTGCTCAAGTTTTGGCTATTGCCCCCGCCGCTGCAACCTCGCCTGAACGGCCAGTATTGACACCTCTTCCTGAATACCCAAAGCTAGCAGGTTGTCCAAAACCACCAGGTAGCCTCTTCTCAATCTGCACAGCCCTCTGATGCGCTGTAGAAATAGACATTGGATCAAACATGTTGACTGTCTCTTTAATTTGTTCTCGTAAACCCCCAATATATCGGGCTACTAACTGATCTTCTGTCTCATGCACCTCGTTCCGAGCAAACAGCTGATAGAATTCAGTTGTGTATTCATCAACTGTGCGATCTCCTTGCCTTAAATTCAGTAACCGCTGGTACATTAATCACTGATAATTATAAGGTAGGAACGTCGCCCGCAACTGTTTTTTCATCTTCTCCCAGTCCGTAATTTTTGACTTCCCCAATCTAACCCTTGTTTGCCTGAGTTGCTACCACCAAGCCATTGCCCTATCTCTGAGTCTGGTAGCAACCAAGGGTACTAGTTTATCATCAGGGACACCATTAAATTCAAGGATCTCTTCTACCGCGGCCAGCCAGTCAATGAATTCCTCTGGTTGGAGGGTACCACAAAATTCAGGAATTTCAGACCTCATACCAGTCTCCTAACGTCTCCTATCGTCCTCCACTTCATATGGTCGACGACGCCTACGAGGTGCCTCATCATAGTCATCATCAAAGTTATCTCCTTCATCATTCTCTCCTGCGAAAGGGTTTCTCTGATCATCATAATTAGGGTTCCTCCTAGGATGAGGAATTTCCCTATTCTGGTTCACCAACAACTCTCCCATCCTTAGTGTCAATCGATCCATCATAGTGTTCATCCCCTGCTCCATTACTTGTTCGATTCGCTGCTCGAACCGCTGCTCAAGTCCCTGCAGATCCTCGTGCCCATAAACATCATCCACACGCGCTCTACGGGGTGGCATGGTGAATATGATTTAGGCTCTGATACCAACTGACGTAGCGGAAGTAATAGAAAACTGTTATCAATTGTTGAACCGCGCACGATTGCTTCAAAACTTTATTTTCAAATCTTTATTGTGTAATTTGCTTCAAAACTTTATTTTCAAATCTTTAATGTGTAATTTGCTTTTAAGTTTCAACTGTACATGACGTAGTGGAAGTAAACAGAAAGTCGTTATCAATTGTTGAACCGCGCACGATTGCCAAACGATAACCTTCTACAACCTGTTGATTCTACGAATACTAGGAAATAGGCAGCAAAATTCTAATTCAGAGAATTTTGGAAAATATGTAAATTTTATTATTCATCAAAAACTGCGGCTCCACATCATAACAAGGTTTTTAAATAGCAAAATCCTAAAAACAGAATCCAAAACGAAAAAAGGAAAACTAATAAAGACAATTACGAAAATAACCCTAAAACAGAAAAATATCTTTTTGAAGGCCTAAACAATGGAATTTGACCAAAAAACTCTGCACGTCACGAGTAAATTACTGGTGAGTTTTGACCGTTGGCCCGTTTCCAATGACACTAGGCTTCGGAAACGCCCAAATCCGACACTCCAAACTTGGCCGAAATTACCGAATTGCCATTAAATCAGATCTTTGCCATTAAATCAAATCTTTCCATAAACTGGCACGCTTGTTCTTCAACCGCATCATTCTCCCCAGGGTGGATAGGATTTGCCCTCAAATTATCATCATCGGAGGAATCGCCTGTGTAAGGAATCAAATGCTTGACATTAAAAACATTCGATGTACGAATATAACTCGGTAGTTTCAAGCGGTATGCATTAGGATTGATCTTCTCAATGATTTCCACTAGCCCAATCTTCTCAGCAGAGAACTTATTATAGTCACCTACAAAAAATTTATCCTTAGTAAGAACAGCCCTGACATAATCCCCCACTTCGAACTCAACATGACGCCGTTTCTTATCAGCAGCTTGTTTATACTTACTCGCGGCCTGCAGCAGATTGTCACGGACAGCCCTGTGAACCTCTTGCAATCCTGTCACAAAGGTTTCTGCTGTCCCATGAACTCGTGTCTTTGCTGGTAATGGCAGCAAATCAAGTGGTCCTCTAGGAGTAACAGAATACACTACTGCAAAAGGGCTAAATCCAGTACTCCTGTTAACTGCATGATTATGAGCAAACTCTGCCTGACATAACTTCAGATCCCAACTCTTCACATGTTCTCCAACCAAACACCGCAACAAATTGCCTAGCGACCGATTCACCACTTTCGTCTGCTCATCTGTCTGTGGATGGTAGGCACTACTAAAATTCAGCTGTGTGTTCACCATCTTCCACAAGCTACGCCAAAAATGGCCAAGAAACCTGGTTTCACGGTCAGACACAATAAACACTGGAAAACCATATAACCTATAAATCTCTCTAAAGTACGATTGAGCAACACGAACAGCATCTGTGGTCTTCTTACATGTAATGAAGTGCACCATCTTGGAAAAACGATCAACTACCAGATAAATAGAATCATTACCTCGCTGTGTACGCGGTAATCCCAGCACAAAATCCATACTGATGTCCACCCATGGCTGTGATGGAACTGGTAGAGGCATATACAAGCCTGCATTGGTTGCTCTTCCCTTAGATACTTGACAAACCCGACACCGTTGCACCAGTTTTTCAACCTCCTTCCGAATAGTAGGCCAGAAGTAAGTAGACTGCACCAACTACAACGTCCTGTCTCTTCCTACATGCCCCTCGCCATGCAGCTCTTGAAGGATCTTCAACTGCAAACTACAATCTGGAACACATAGTTGGTTGTCCTTAAATAAAAATCTATCCTGCAAATGGAAATCTGTCCTCTCCCCTGCCCGAACCAGGTACATCCACAGAAAGTCGAATTAGTAGTCCCTTTCGCCTGCTCAAAGCATCAGCCACTCGATTGGTAACTCCCGACTTGTGTTTCACCACGAAAGTGAACCTTTGTAGGTAAGAAACCCAGCTTACATGTCTAGCAGAAACTTTATCTTGACTATACAAATGTTTTAAAGCCTCATGATCCGTATACAAGATAAACTCCCGCTAAAACAAATAATGGCGCCAATGTTTAATAGCCTGAACCACAACATAAAACTCAACATCATAAGTGCTATAACGCAGCTTGGCACCTGAAAGTTTCTCACTAAAATACGCCACTGGCCTGCTATTTTGACTCAAAACAGCCCCAATTCCCACTTTGGAAGCATCAGAATGCAACACAAAAGGTTGATGGAAATCTGGTAATACTAGAATGGGAACTGTTGTAAGGCAGAATTTAATCAGCTCAAATGCCTTTTCTGCTTCATCTGTCCAAGCAAACTTCCCATCCTGCTTCATGCACTCAGTAATAGGAGCCATAATGCTACTAAAATGAGGGATAAAACGTCGATAAAAGGAAGCCAACCTATGAAAGCTCCGAACATCAGTAATGGTACTAGGCCTTGGCCAATACTTCACTGCCTCTACTTTGGACTCATCTACCTGCAGCCCCACATCAGACACAATGTAACCAAGAAATAGCACCCTAGGTGTTAGAAACACACACTTCTTAACTGCAGCATAAAATTTCTCCCTACGCAGCACATGAAGAACTTCTCGCAGCTGACTAAGATGCTCGCTCGGGTTAGCACTATAGATTAGAATGTCATCAAAATACACAACAACACACTTCCCAATGAAAGTCCTCAAAACTTGATTCATAACACGCATAAAGGTGCTAGGTGCATTGGACATCCCAAACGGTATGACCATCCACTCATATAATCCCTCCCTCATCTAAAAAGTTATCTTCCATTCATCGCCAGCCCGAATACGGAGTTGATGGTATCCACTCTTCAAATCTAATTTAGTAAACAGAGTAGCCCCACTAAGCTGATCCAGTAGGTCATCCAATCTAGGAATAGGAAAACGGTACCTGACCGTTATTTTGTTGATGGCTCTACTGTCGATAAGGAGCTTAAAATTCCTGGTCGTTACATCCCCCCCTTATAAAAATTCCGTCCTCGGAATTTTAAAATAAGGGTACTCCAATAAAAATGGATAATTCGCTCTTATCACTTAGATAATCTCTACTGTCTGCTGTACCACTTCTGGTCCCAACAGTCGACATTCACCTACTTCGTCTTAACATAACGGTGCTCGACAGTTTCCTTCCATAAAATGCTTCTAGCAAAATCTCTTCTCTTAGTTCTAGTACTAACGGTACCCAAATTTGTCCTTCAAATCATAGCAGTTCAGTGCTATTAATCTTAAATTTCAACTCATCACCTTTAGCTAATTTCTTCATGATGTTATCACAAACTTCGTCCTTCTCTTGTGCCTCCTTAACCTTATCTAATAAGGTCGGGCTTACTGTCGATGTACATAATTTCTCGTTGATCTCCATCAGATACTTAACCTCTAAGTCTAGTCGTTCAAAAACTCTCACTAATTCTTCTTGAATGGTCAACCTCGATAATTTCTCTCTGCCTTTCCTACTTAAGGCATCTGCCACTACGTTTGCTTTGCCTGGATGGTACAGAATTTCACAATCATAATCTTTGATCAATTCTAGCCATCGGCGCTACCTCATGTTTAATTTCTTTTGCGTGAAGATATACTTCAGACTGTGTATATCTCACACTTCTTGCCATACAAATAATGCTTCCAAAACTCCAAGGCAAAAACTACTGCTGTTAAATCTCGTTTGGGAAGACATCCACGAATTCCCTTCAAATCGGTATAACAGTTCTTATGAATGTATTCTACGGGGATAAATTCCTTGTTTGCTACTCCTACGCCCATAGGGTGTTCTAATTTCTCATGGGTAAGTCTAACTGTTTAGTAAATTCTTCAGAAATAAAAGAGCAGGTGGAACCCGAATCGAATAACACATATGCATCTATATAATTGATCGGGATGATACCTAACTCCACCGCATCCTGTATGGTTATGTTGGCTTGACTGGCTGGTCCTCCGATGCTCAATCCATTGTTGTTGTTGTTATGGTTTCCGCTAACTGCATTGCCCTTTTTCTTCGGACAGTCCTTGATTTGATGGTCTGTGGCTTTACACGTGAAACATCTTCCTTTTGGCTTATTCGGACACTGAGGAGCCGTGTGCCCCGATTGTCTACAATGATAACACGTGTTCTTGCCCTTCATGCATTCCCCCGAGTGGTTCCTTCCACAGTTGTTGCACTTTAAACTTTTCTTAGCCTCTCCCCTGGATTTGCTACCTCTGGATGATTGGCTCTCCATCCATTTACACTTATTGGGGTTGCTGCCTCCGCCGCTTCCCCCCTTCTGTCCTTCCTGACCGGTCTTCTTAACTTGCTTAAATTGCGCTATGGCTTCATTACCTCCTTCGACAATGATAGCCCTTTCCAAAAGATCAGAAAAGGTCTTAATCTTCAATACATCTACTACCTTCTGCACCCATGGTTTCAATCCTAATTAAAATCTCTCTGTTTTCCTGGCCTCCATATCCACCTGATACGAGGTGAATCGAGCCCACTCTTTAAATCTTGTCGCGTTCTCCGCGACTGACATACCTCCTTGTCTCAGCTCCAGAAACTTAACTTCCATATCTTGTTACGTATTCTTCGAAAAGAAATTCTTAAATCTATCCCACATAATAACTTCTTCGCCTGCTAGTCCTTTATTGGGTTCCCACCAATTATTAGCTTCGCCTTTCATCATGAATGTGGAAAAACTCGTCTTCTGTGCCTCGGCCACTCGTGCGACCTCAAACACCTTCTCAATATCTTCTATCCATGTCTGGGCTTCAATTGGGTCCAAGGTTTCCCAAAATTCTGGTGGTCCTACCAATTTAAAGTCCTTAAAGCTAGCCAAGTAATGTCCTGGCTGCTCAGCTGCTAGCGGGGTTATCTTCTACATTGCTTCTGTTAATAGGTTAACGAAGTTCTGCATTGGGTCGACATCTCCCCCTTCAACATTGCTAACAGATCCTTCCTCCCTCTGGTTCCGCGAAAATCTCCAAGGCGGCATGATCCTGAGGAAAGGAAGAAAACTTTAATCGTTACGTGATATGCTATTCAAGTTAGCATTAAGAAGTTTAGGACGTCTATTAATCATAGCTGATTTAAATAAACAACTTCAGTATCACAATAAGACTAGATGGATCTCCTCAATCCATTACTTACAAACTCTACTTGAGTTTTCTACTAAGGTCATAACTTAGGTTTCGCATTCCTAACGTTTATAACCTAAAGCTTTGATACCAACCTGTGACACCCCCGAATCCAGGTCCTCTGACCTCGGTCCGGTCACCACGAAACAATACTAACATCCACCTTTAAGTAACATACGATAACTAAAATGCGAAATCTAATAAACGTACGTCGTTCATTCAAAAGGTGTTACTAGTCCTAAGATTCGATAACCTTAATACATCAATACAAACATACCCTAGAATAAACATTAGGGTTCATATTACATTAATAGTAATTAAACAAATCATAACGACAAAGTCTGCTCCTTGCAAACCATCCTATATCTTTCCTTTACCCTTGTCCTTCCTTGAGGGCTCGGGCTTAACTGCAATATAAGTCATGATATAGCAAGAATGAGCAACAAGTTTGCTCAGCAAGTTTAAATACAACAATAAAGGATATATCATGATGAATGGAAAAATATCTGACAATGATTTCAACAAAATGAATATCTTAAAGATTCAACAATATGAATGTTAGAATGATTCAACAATCTGTATGATTTAATACTATGAATATCTGTATGATTTAACGATATGAATATCTGTAAGGTTCAACAACCTGCATGATTCAACACTATGAATATCTAAAAGATTCAATAATCTGACTATTAAAAACAAAGATACTAATTGCCTTTAGAATGACTGATAGTCGAGTAGACTTTGAACTATAACTTTCCAATGGGTTCAATAGCTAATTGACCCTTTTTGGATTACTGGCTTCTGGCTACAGAAACTTAGTACCTCGAGGAGATCAGCCTCGGGTACAACGTGAATATGCTTAACACTTATATCTGTTTACTCGTATCATATATATTAGATACCTGGGCACACTCCTACATATAAGGGGTGTTCTGTTCCGTCTAAGAATCCTTACCATCAATTGGTTTGGATAGCTTTAAAGAAAACTTCATACACTAGTCTGACCGAGCAAAGGTTCAGACTCTTACTGACATAGTTCAAGAATTATAGAACTTTAAATGATGTACAAGTCCAAGACTGTACGAGCTCAAATGCACTAGGTGCGAACATCAATAATATCAATGTGGAATAATTGACAAGTAATTAAACCACTAAATAACATGCTTGGAAATAAAGTTCAAGCAATTAAGTAAACAACTTTCGATTCAACAATAACCTACTCAATACAATATGAGAAGGATAGAGAACTTGCACAAAGTGAAGTTTAGAATTTGCACAATATATGAATTTGTGTAAGTTTGGGGAACTTGCACAATACTTAACGTGTGAAGTTCGGGGAACTTGCACAATAATCAACGTGTGAAGTTCGGGGAACTTGCACAATAATCAACGTGTGAAGTTCGGGGAACTTGCACGATAATAGATTCCTTGCATAAAATAAATGCATAGGCTTAGACACTTACAACATCAAAGACTGAAATTCGGGGAATTTCACCATAATAGATCCCTTGCATAAAGTAAATGCATAGGTTAGGACATTTGCTTACAACGTTCTTTGAGTAAAGTAAACACAAAGATAAGATACTTGCACAATATACGAGTTTGTATAAGTTTAGAGAACTTGCATAATAAAGAAATGAAGTTCGCGAACTTGCAAAATAACCAAAGTGTGAAATTCGGGGAACTTTCACAATACTCAAAATGTGAATTTCGGGGAACTTTCACAATAACCAAAGTGTGAAGTTCGGGGAACTTTCACAATAACCAAAGTGTGAAGTTCGGGGAACTTTCACAATACTCAAAATGTGAAGTTCGGGGAACTTTCACAATAACCAAAGTGTGAAGTTCGGGGAACTTTCACAATACTCAAAGTGTGAAATTCGAGGAACTTTCACAATACTCAAAGTGTGAAATTCGAGGAACTTTCACAATACTCAAAGTGTGAAGTTCGAGGAACTTTCACAATACTTAAAGTGTGAAGTTCGAGGAACTTTCATAATACTCAAAGTGTAAAGTTCGGGGAACTTGCACAATACAATAATAACCTGCTCGATACAATATGAGAAGGATAGGAAACTTTCACCAAAAATAAGTGAAGTGTAGAAACTCGATTACACAGTTCATTGAATAAGGTAGTACAAGGATTTAGAATACTTGCACAATAGGGTCCAGATACTTGTACAATAAATAAGTATAAGTCAAGAAAAACTTGCTCAAATAAAAGAGTAGTTCAGGAAAACTTGCAATATGATAATACCCTGCTCAATATAAATTTGAGTAAAGTTAGGGAGACTTGCCTGATTGCTCAGCTACAAATAATTCTAGCTTTAATTAAACGGCGTTGGAACGACCTAATATTAACAAGTCGATCTCTCCAATTAGTATATATAAACTAATATAAGTTCACACATACAAGAATCTAGTCATTATATAATTCTATCACATAGTTCACGTAAGTCAATCTAATTCTGTCTTTAGATTTACTAACTTTAGATTACTTAGTTTCTATGCGTTAATATAGGCTTGAACACATAGCACTTCCAGTTACTGATATAAATCAACACACATGTTTATCAAGTTTATCTGACTCAAGTTCGAAAGCTAACATGTTCATTCTATGTCCACTTCAAGACCACATGTTTGTATGTCGGATATTCACATACTTTAATTAATAGAAGTTCATGCTTCAAGATTGGTTACTAAGGTCATGTTATCACATAACAAGGCTAAACAATACATAATATGCATGCTCGTGCGTATACTATACATGTATACTTTAATCCACCTATTTAATGTCTTAGAAATTCATTTCCTATGAATACGTGCATATGTAAAATCCATGCTTTAACCAAACGAGGTCCATGTTAGTATGCTTATAGGCATAACGAACTTTAATGTACATGCTTGTATGATCAATACGTAATCCTCATAGTGTTTGATCTTTCACATTCTACATTTTCATTAAAAGTTGTACTTAATCAACAAAGGTAACATAGTATATGTAAAGCATCTCATAGTCTCGACTCACATGTATTAGAACGCATATATAAACCACTTATACATGTTCAAATGGTCAGAATGTACAAGACATAGTCTTGGTCAAGTTTGCTTCAAAAGTCTTAAGTTCTTCTTTGAAAACGTTCGAGTCTCTCAATTATATATGCTAATGGCTAATTAGTACTTTAAACATGCATTTCACATCACTATAAACATGTTCGAAAAATCAGAATTCATATCTCAATGCAATATGTCAAGTCCATGTTCAACGCTCACATTTCGTTAGTAAGTTTTCCCTAATGAGGTCTAACATGACCGTGTATATTATTAACCATATATATACCAATTAACATGCTCTTCATGCCTTTCTAGGTCATACTACATACTCGCCAAATTAGAATGTATATACAATACTTTTATGCTAATGTTCACCTTTTAAACCTATATTTTTCGTTAGAAATGTTCACTAACGAGGTCCGTCATGCTCAAGTTATACTATGAACATATATACATAGCTTAATACGTCTTTCATGCATCTCTAAACTATACTAACATGTATCAAAAGTCAGAACATAGATATGACACTCACATGTCAAAGTTTACTTTTAAAAGCTCTAAGTTCCTTTTCAAATTCGAAGTTCACTTAGCAAGGGATTTTAATGAAGTTAAAACAACCCACGCTATCTCAATAAACACATATATAAGTATCCTTCATGCTAGCATGCTCATTTTAAACTAGTACTATAAGTCAGTATGGACAGATTGCAAAAGAAAATAAAAATCTGCAGACAGGCACTGGCGCAGCTGCGCTGCTGGCCAGTGCAATACTAGCGCAGCTGCGCAGGCTGGCGGCCAGGCCAGAAGCTATGCAGTTTTCGGCAGACTGGAAACCCAACTCAGCATTCTTCCAACGAAAAACAATTTAAGCATGATATAATACCATTCTAACATGAATATAACTTTATATAACTCTTAACAAACATATATCACAATCCAATTACCATCAATCCTTGTTCAATCAAGAATTCAAAAATTTAGAAAATTGCAGAGAATGAAAAACAAGAATGGGAATGTACCTCTGCAAATTTGGAAATTGAACTTGCTGTTTAAACTAATTCCTTCTCAATTCAAATGAAAATCAGTATATAAGTTCTATTCTATACTTAAAGAAAACCTCAGCAATGAAAAATGAGAAGGGAGATGAGCTTATATATATAGGCAAATCAATATCCATACAATTCTATTTCCCACTAGTTTATACCAATGGATTGCACAAGAACATGGTGGTTAACAAGAAGTGGTTGAGTAGTTGGTGAATCAAATTATGAGACCCACTCCCCATTTTATGATTAGCTAGCTTGTTGAAGAATTTGAGGAAGATATAGAGTAGCATAGCATGTGGGTGTTTCACGTGAATGAGATAATAGGACTCTCATATTGGGACAAGAATACTCAGCATAGTATTAGCTAGCAAGTGTAGTAGTAAACACTTAGGTTATAATATATACACATAGTATATATATAAGTTATAACTAATTTAAAGTTATAATTTCAATGAGCAAATAATATAACAATGTATATAATAACATATATTCCATGTACATTTTCCAACTATAATTCAATTGGATATTATTATTGTTTATTATCCCATAATGTTTATTATTTCAATTAATAATTTATTGAAATCATTTACCAAATAACAATTGTTTAGTATTATATGTCACTAGGGCATACATTAATGTCTACCACCCATATCATGTTACATAAGTCAAAAAATGTAACTCACATGAAGTAATTAAATTTACTATATAGTCTATATATATTATATAGCCATATCAAATATGTTACCTTGCACCTTATACAATATACAGTTGACTACTATATACTAAAGGTTTAATATAACATATACTTGCATATGACAATTAATCAATTAACCAAGTAAATATAATATTATTATATCTATTAATCTCTTACTTATTAATTAATATTTATTCATAATAATAATTAATCCAAATCTTTATCAATTAATTACTCCCAATTGAAATTAATCAAATAGGATTAAATCTCTACATTATATTCAAGAAATTTGAATATGTAATTACCAACACTTTTATCAATATTCTGATATAAAAGTCTCAAGGTTAATCTACTAATTTTAAATAACCATTAGTGATTCCCTTTAATAAAATCCTAGCATTTATCCGCATAGGTTAATTCACATAAGCACATAACCACATAAGGTTTAAATAAGTTTAAAAAATTAACTCTTAAAAATTTTAAATCACATATAAAATTAATAAGGAGCTTAAAATTCCTGGTCGTTACCACGAAATTCAGGAATTTCAGTCCTCATACCAGTCTCCCAACGTCTCCTATCATCCTCCACTGCATATGGTCGACGACGCCTACGAGGTGACTCATCATAGTCATCATCAAAGTCATCTCCTTCATCATACTCTCATGCGAAAGGGTTTCTCCGATCATCATAATTAGGGTTCCTCCTAGGATGAAGAATTTCCCTATTCTGGTTCGCCAACAACTCGCCCATCCTTAGTGTCAATCGATCCATCATAGTGTTCATCCCCTGCTCCATTACTTGTTCCATTCGCTGCTCGAACCGCTGCTCAAGTCGCTGCAGATCCTCACGCCCATAAACATCATCCACACGCGCTCTACGGGGTGGCATGGTGAATATGACTGACGTAGCGGAAGAAATAAAAAACTATTATCAATTGTTGAACCGCGCACGATTGCCAAGCAATAACCTTCTACAACTTGTTGATTCTACGAATACCAGGAAATAGGCAGCAAAATTCTAATTCAGAGAATTTTGAAAAATACGTAAATTTTATTATTCATCAAAAACTGCGGCTCCCCATCATAACAAGGTGTTTAAATAGCAAAACCCTAAAAACAGAATCCAAAACGAAAAAAAAAACTAATAAAGACAATTACGAAAATAACCCTAAAACAGAAAAATGTCTTTTTGAAGGCCTAAACGATGGAATTTGACCAAAAAACCCTGCACGTCACGAGCGAAGCGCTAGTGTGTTTTGACCGTTGACCCGTTTCCAATGAAACTAGACACCGAAAATGCCCAAATCCGACACTCCAAACTTGGCCAAAATTATCGAATTGCCATTGAATCAGATCTTTGCCATTAAATCAAATCTTTCCATAAACTGGCACGCTTGCTCTTCAACAGCATCATTCTCCCCAGGGTGGATAGAATTCGCCCTCAAATTGTCATCATCGGAGGAATCGCCTGTATAAGGAATCAAATGCTTGATATTAAAAACATTCGCTGTACGAATATGACTCGGCAGATTTAAGCGGTATGCATTAGGATTGATCTTCTCAATGATTTCCACTTGCCCAATCTTCTTGGCAGACAACTTATTATAGTCACCTACAGAAAATATATCATTAGTAAGAACAGCCCACAAATAATCCCCCACTTCGAACTCAACATGACGCCCTTTCTTATCAGTAGCTTGTTTATACTTACCCGCGGCCTGCAGCAGATTGTCACGGACAGCCCTGTGAACCTCCTGCAATCCTGTCACAAAGGTTTCTGCCGTCCCATGAACTCGTGTCTTTGCTGGTAATGGCAACAAATCAAGTGGTCCTCTAGGAGTAACAGAATACACTACTGCAAAAGGACTAAATCCAGTACTCCTGTTAACTGCATGATTATGAGCAAACTCTGCCTGACATAACTTCAAATCCCAACTCTTCACATGTTCTCCAACCAAGCACCGCAACAAATTGCCTAACGACCGATTCACCACTTCCGTCTGCCCATCTGTATGTGGATGGTAAGCACTACTAAAATTCAACTGTGTGTTCACCATCTTCCACAAGCTAAGCCAAAAATGGCCAAGAAACCTGGTATCACGGTTAGACACAATACACACTGGCAAACCATGCAACCTATAAATCTCTCTAAAGTACAATTGAGCAACACGAACAGCATCTGTGGTCTTCTTACATGGAATGAAGTGCACCATCTAGGAAAAACAATCAACTACCACATAAATAGAATCATTACCTCGCTGTGTACGCGGTAATCCCAACACAAAATCTATACTGATGTCCATCCATGGCTGTGATGGAACTGGTAGAGGCATATACAAGCCTGCATTGGTTGCTGTTCCCTTAGATACTTGACAAACCCGACACCGTTGCACCAGTTTTTCAACCTCCTTTCAAATAGTAGGCCAGAAGTAAGTAGACTACACCAACTGCAAGGTCCTGTCTCTTCCTACATGCCCCTCGCCATGCAGCTCTTGAAGGATCTTCAACCGCAAACTACAATCTGGAACACATAGTTGGTTGTCCTTAAATAAAAATCCATCCTTCAAATGGAAATCTGTCCTCTACCCTGCCCGAACCGTTGCCAAAATACCAGAAAAATATGGATCAGTTTCAAGTATTTCAGCAAATGAATCAAAACCAGGTACCTCCACAGAAAGTCGAGTTAGTAGTCCCTTTCGCCTGCTCAAAGCATCAGCCACTCGATTGGTAACTCCCGACTTATGTTTCACCACGAAAGTGAACCTTTGTAGGTAAGCAACCCAGCTCGTATGTCTAGCAGAAACTTTATCATGACTATGCAAATGTTTTAAAGCCTTATGATCAGTATACAAGATAAACTCCCACTGAAACAAATAATGGCGCCAATGTTTAATAGCCTGAACCACAGCATAAAACTCAACATCATAAGTGCTATAACGCAGCTTGGCACCCGAAAGTTTCTCACTAAAATACGCCACTGGCCTGCGGTTTTGACTCAAAACAGCCCCAATTCCCACTTTGGAAGCATCAGAATGCAACATAAAAGGTTGATGGAAATCTGGTAATACTAGAATGGGAGCTGTGGTAGGGCAGAATTTAATCAGCTCAAACACCTTTTCTGCTTCATCTGTCCAAGCAAACTTCCCATCTTTCTTCATGCACTCAGTAATAGGAGCCATAATGCTACTAAAATGAGGGATAAAGCTCCGATAAAAGGAAGCCCACCCATGAAAGCTCTGAACTTCAGTAATGGTACTAGGCCTTGGCCAATGCTACACTGCCTCTACTTTGGACTCATCTACCTGCAGCCCCACATCAGACACAATGTAACCAAGAAACAACACCCTAGGTGTTAGAAACACACATTTCTTAACTGCAGCATAAAATTTCTCCCTACGCAGCACATAAAAACCTTCTCGCAGCTGACTAAGATGCTCGCTCGGGTAAGCACTATAGATTAAAATGTCATCAAAATACATAACAACACACTTCCCAATGAAAGGCCTCAAAACTTGATTCATAACAAGAATAAAGGTGCTAGGTGCATTGGACAACCCAAACGGCATGACCATCCACTTATACAATCCCTCCCTCGTCTTAAAAGTTGTCTTCCATTCATCGCAAGCCCGAATACGGAGTTGATGGTATCCACTCTTCAAATCCAATTTAGTAAACACAGTATGTAAGACCCCAACTTTTATGAATAAAGATTTAATTTTCTTTATATATTATTTCGAAATAGTAAGGTGTTGATTTGATAAATATGAAAGTTATGGGTGAAATGTGCATACATTTTTAAAATGAGCAAGTGGTTATAAACTATTCTGGTTGTCGGGGAATATTCGTTTGGTCGTGGAATATTCTTGTTGTCGGGGAATATTCGTACGACGGCGCAGCTATTTGTGGGCCCCCACAACGGAATAACTGTCGGATATAGAAAGCGACAAAAATAACTTTTTTACAAAATAACGGCGTGGTTATTACCGTTAGTACTGTTGAAATACCCGGTGGTTAAAATACAGTGATACGCGGTGTTGCACAGTAGCACACGGTATCGCACAGTATTTCGAATTATTGAGTCTTACATGAGAAGCCATTACTCAATAATAGTTACAGTAATTACTGTTCAATATTTTATATTATTGACTCAATAATTGCTACGTTGATATTTTATATTATTGACTCAATAATTGCTGCACTGATATTTTATTGACTCAATAATTGCTACGTTGCTATTTTTTATGATTGATTCAATAAAGGCTACAGTTGATATTTTGTAGTATTGATTCAATAATTGTCATTGCACAGTATTTCACATTATCAACTCAATAATTCATATTATTTGAATAATATTATTAGATAGCATTATTGACAAAGTCTAAGGAAGTTCTGTCTAGGATTATTTAATTGCGCGCCAGTAAGGAGAAGTCCTTATCAGAAGGCCCCCTCTTTCCTGGGAACGACCTGGTTGTTAATATTATAGTTCTATAATATTATTTGTGAATAATTAATTATTGATTTATATGATAAGGAAATATTTATTTTGTGGATATTAAAGAAGGAATTGGCGCTGATGAGTTTTATCAATATTTTGGTGTGAGAAATCATCTATTTATGGATTTCGGATAATTTATATTTGGAATTTGGAAAAACTTTCTTCTGCAAAGTTGTAGAGAATTAAATTTTCTATAGAAAGACATAGAATTTGTATTTTTCTGATGAAGGGGCTATTTATTATGAATTATTGAAGTTTTGGAAAATAAATAAAATGGTAGGCCCCACTTTTGTTGTTGAAAAATCTAAAATTTTTAGCCACCAGGCGGCGAAAATTTTTAAAAAAATATATTATTTTATTATTTTAGTCTCCTTTGGCATCCTAAGCTTTTCCTATAAATAGGGTGCTTAGGTTAGAATTGAAAATCACACCAGAATCAGAAGTTTTCTCTCTCTATACTATCGAGCGTATTTTTGTGAGTATTTCAATACTTTGAGTATTACTATTCAGTACAAGCTTCCGTCGGTATTATATCCGATATTCCAGTCAGAGGTACTATCTTTTTGAGGTAAGGGATGTTATTTCTTTCGTAAATGATGTTATTCTTCTCAATATCATTATACAGAAATATTGTCATGAATTTTATGTTGAAATTCTTACTTTTTTCGTCGGGGTTACTATTCACGTATACGGTACTATTCACGTATACGGCACTATTCACGGGAAAATTTATTTTTCTTCTATTTGTCCAAATTGTCTGTTAAGGTTACTATCTTTGATTGTATCCAAGTTTTGAGCTCTATTCTTGAATTTTGCTCCATAATTGATTATTACGAGGTATTTTTGAATTGGATATACTAAAATACGAATCCTTAGTCTTTGTCTTTTATCTCACTGGATTTGTTTTTTTTTAAATGTTTTTCATCATTCTCAGTCCTAAAAGGTGATGTAACTGAATATCTTTGGCCTGTAGAGCAAAGATGAATGATTACCTGATGAATATCTTTGGCCTGTAGTGCAAAGATGACAGGTGTTGAGATGAATATGACCACTGATGATACAAATGAATATCTTTGGCCTGTAGTGCAAAGATGAATATTTGATTCGAGATGTATATTGATTGATGTTACAGGGATAAAATATTGATGATGGACTTTTAAATCATAGAAGATAGTAGATTTCATTCTCTGCTTAACTCTTCTAATGATTTGTTATTTCCGCTGCGACTATTGATCTAAGATTGGTTGTCCATTATATTTTATCTGATTTATTGAAGGCTAACGATGATTTATTTTCCATTATCTTAGTCATAATATTCTTTACTGAGCTAGTTGAGCTCACCTTTTCATCTGTTGTCCTCTTCAGGAAATGAGAATGTTGCGGGAACTAGTCGGGGGACAGAGTGATGGTCCGAGTTAGAGCAGTAGTAGTCCTCACTATTTCTGATAAATAGTGTGATAATAATTGTAATGAGGACTTAGTTTGAATCTTAATATTTTCTACATATTTGTATTGAGACTCACAGTTGTGTGGTCGTATTTTGCACGACCGTATGATATAAAGTTTGTATTTGAATTCTGTACCATGTATTTGGCGACTCAGAATGGGTTGGGTTGAATGGACCTATTCTGGGGGCGTCACACAGTAGCCCCACTAAGCTGATCCAGTATGTCATCAAATCTAGGAATAGGAAAACGGTACCTGACCGTTATTTTGTTGATGGCTCTAATGTCGATACACATCCGCCAAGTACCATCTTTCTTTGATTCCAGAAGGGATAGTACAGCACAAGGACTTAAACTCTCTCGAATGTACCCCTTGGCCAATAACTCTTCTACCTGTCTCCTTAATTCTTCATGCTCTCCGGGACTCATCCTATAATAAGGTCGATTGGGTAAGGCTGCCCCGGGCTCCAGATCAATCTGATATTGGATATCACGCATTGGGGGTAATCCTTTAAGCAATTTTTCTGGAAATAGATCACTGAACTCTTCCAGAAGTGGTTTGACTACATCAGGAACCTCGACCTCCTTGTCTACTACCCTCCCGATTAGGGCGTATACTATTTTTGTCTCCTGCACCACCTCCTCAAACTGTGCTAAAGTTAATAAACTAGCACTGCCTTTGTTTTCTTCCCGCTTGGGCACTAACACAATCTTTACCCCCTCAAACACAAAGCTGTAAGTATTCATCTTACCGTTATAAACCACCTCTCTATCAAATTGCCAAGGTCGTCCCAACAACAGATGGCATGCATCCATAGCTACTACATCACACCAAACCTCGTCCTTGTATTTTGTCCCCACTGAAAAGGATACATGTGCACGTCTTGAGACAGTCACCTCGCCCCCTTGTTTTAACCAGGCTAACTTGTACGGCTTTGAATGTTTTTTCGTTGTTAGTTCCAGTATTCGGACTGCCTCTGCTGAAATTATATTCTCACAACTGCCTGCATCAATCACAAACCTACACACCTTCCCTTTAATAGTACAGGTTGACTGGAAAATGTTGTTTCTCAGCCAATCATCATCAACAGCCCTAGGTGTAAGGCAGGACCTCCTCACCACCAACGCAGTCCCAACATCACCAGTCACCATCTCCTCATCCACGCCTTCTGAATCAAAGATCGGTTCACCAGTTAGCAAGGTTTCATCTTTGATATCATCACCCTCATCTATTTCAGCAAACATCACCCTTTTTCCAGCTTTCTTGCACTCAGTCTGCCTGTGTCCCACTTCACCACATGCAAAACACTTGATACCACTTACTGGACCAATCCTACTATTATTATTTGTTACTTGCTCCCGTTTTGGCTATTGCCCCCGCCGTTGCAACCTCGCCTGAACGGCCAGTACCAAAGCTAGCAGGTTGTCCAAAACCACCAAGACGCCTCTTCTCAATCTCCACAGCCCTCTGATGCACTGCAGATATAGGCATATCAAACATGTTGACTGTCTCTTTAATTTGTTCTCGCAAACCCATAATATATTGGGCTACTAACTGATCTTCTGTCTCATGCACCTCGTTCCGAGCAATCAGCTAATAGAATTCAGTTGTGTATACATCAACTGTACGACCTCCTTGCCTTAAATTCAGTAATCGCTGGTACATTAATCGCTGATAATTATAAGGTAGGAACGTCGCCCGCAACTGCTTCTTCATCTTTTCCCAGTCCGTAATTTTTGACTTCCTTAATCTAACCCTCGTTTGCCTGAGTTGCTGCCACCAAGCCATTGCCCTATCTCTGAGTCTGGTAGCAACCAAGGGTACTCATTTATCATCAGGGACACCCTTAAATTCGAGGATCTCTCCTACCGTGGCCAGCCAGTCAATGAATTCCTCTGGTTGGAGGGTACCACGAAATTCAAGAATTTCAGTCCTCATACCAGTCTCCTAACGCCTCCTATCGTCCTCCACTGCATATGGTCGACGATGCCTACGAGGTGCCTCATCATAGTCATCATCAAAGTCATCTCCTTCATCATTCTCTCCTGCGAAAGGGTTTCTCCGATCATCATAATTAGGGTTCCTCCCAGGATGAGGAATTTCCCTATTCTGGTTCGCCAACAACTCGCCCATCCTTAGTGTCAATCGATCCATCATAGTGTTCATCCCCTGCTCCATTACTTGTTCCATTCGCTACTCGAACCGCTGCTCAAGTCGCTGCAAATCCTCACGCCCATAAACATCATCCACACGCGCTCTACGGGGTGGCATGGTGAATATAATTTAGGCTCTAATACCAATTGACGTAGCGGAAGAAACAGAAAACTGTTATCAATTGTTGAACCGCGCATGATTGTCAAACGATAACCTTCTACAACCTGTTGATTTTACGAATACCAGAAATGAAGCAGCAAAATTCTAATTCAAAGAATTTTGAAAACTACGTAAATTTTATTATTCATCAAAAACTGCGGCTCCCCATTATAACAAGGTGTTTAAATAGCAAAACCCTAAAAACATAATCCAAAATGGAAAAAGGAAAACTAATAAAGACAATTACAAAAATAACACTAAAACAAAAAAATATCTTTTTGAAGGCCTAAACGATGGAATTTGACCAAAAAAACCCTGCACGTCACGAGCAAAACGCTCGTGAGTTTTGACCGTTGACCCGTTTCCAATGAAACTAGGCTCCGAAAACGCCCAAATCCGACACTCTAAACTTGGCCAAAATTACCGAATTGCCATTGAATCAGATCTTTACCATTAAATCAAATCTTTTCATAAACAAGCACGCTTGCTCTTCAACCGCATCATTCTCCCCAGGGTGGACAGAATTCGCCCTCGAATTGTCATCATCAGAGGAATAGCCTGTGTAAGGAATCAAATGCTTGACATTAAAAACATTCGTTGTACGAATATGACTCGGCAGTTTTAAGCGGTATGCATTAGGATTGATCTTCTCAATGATTTCCACTGGCCCAATCTTCTTGGCAGACAACTTATTATAGTCACCTACAGAAACTCTATCCTTAGTAAGAACAGTCCACACATAATCCCCCACTTCGAACGCAACATGATGCCGTTTCTTATCAACAGCTTGTTTATACTTACCCGCGGCCTGCAGCAAATTGTCACTGACAGCCCTGTGAACCTCCTGCAATCCTGTCACAAAGGTTTCTGCCGTCCCATAAACTCGTGTCTTTGCTGGTAATGGCAGCAAATCAAGTGGTCCTCTAGGAGTAACATAATACACTACTGCAAAAGGGCCAAATCCAGTACTCCTGTTAACTACATGATTATGAGCAAATTCTGCCTGACATAACTTCAAATCCCAACTCTTCACATGTTCTCCAACCAAACACCGCAACAAATTGCCTAGCGACCGATTCACCACTTCCGTCTGCCCATCTGTCTGTGGATGGTAGGCACTACTAAAATTCAACTGTGTGTTCACCATCTTCCATAAGCTACGCCAAAAATAGCCAAGAAACCTGGTATCACGGTCAGACACAATACACACTGGCAAACCATGCAACCTATAAATCTCTCTAAAGTACAATTGAGCAACACGAACAGCATCTGTGGTCTTCTTACATGGAATGAAGTGCACCATCTTGGAAAAACGATCAACTACCACATAAATAGAATCATTACCTCGCTGTGTACGCAGTAATCCAAGCACAAAATCCATACTGATGTCCACCCATGGCGGTGATGGAACTGGTAGAGGCATATACAAGCCTGCATTGGTTGCTAATCCCTTAGATACTTGACAAACCCGACACCGTTGCACCAATTTTTCAACCTTCTTCCAAATAGTAGGCCAGAAGTAAGTAGACTGCACCAACTACAAGGTCCTTTCTCTTCCTGCATGCCCCTCGCCATGCAGCTCTTGAAGGATCTTCAACCGCAAACTACAATCTGGAACACATAGTTGGTTGTCCTTAAACAAAAATCCATCCTGCAAATTGAAATTTGTCCACTCCCCTGCCCGAACTTTGCTAAAATACCAGAAAAATATGGATCAGTTTTAAGTATTTTAGCAAATGAATCAACACCAGGTACCTCCATAGAAAGTCGAGTTAGTAGTCCCTTTCGCCTGCTCAAAGCATCAGCCACTCGATTGGTAACTCCCGACTTGTGTTTCACCATGAAAGTGAACCTTTGTAGGTAAGCAACCCAGCTCGCATGTCTAGCAGAAACTTTCTCTTGACTATGCAAATGTTTTAAAGCCTCATGATCCGTATACAAGATAAAATCCCGCTGAAACAAATAATAGCGCCAATGTTTAATATCCTGAACCACATAATAAAACTCAACATCATAAGTGCTATAACGCAGCTTGGCACCCGAAAGTTTCTCACTAAAATACGCCACTGGCCTGCTACTTTGACTCAAAACAGCCCAATTCCCACTTTGGAAGCATCAGAATGCAACACAAAAGGTTGATGGAAATCTGGTAATACTAGAATGGGAGCTGTGGTAAGGCGAAATTTAATCAGCTCAAATGCCTTTTCTACTTCATCTGTCCAAGCAAACTTCCCATCCTGCTTCATGCACTCAGTAATAGGAGCCATAATGCTACTAAAATGAGGGATAAAGCGCCGATAAAAGGAAGCCAACCCATGAAAGCTCCGAACTTTAGTAATGGTACTAGGCCTTGGCCAATGCTTCACTTCCTCTACTTTGGACTCATCTACCTGCAGCCCCACATCAGACATAATGTAATCAAGAAACAGCACCCTAGGTGTTAGAAACACACTTCTTAACTATAGCATAAAATTTCTCCCTACGCAGCACATGAAGAACTTTTCACAGCTGACTAAGATGCTAGCTCGGGTTAGCACTGCAGATTAGAATGTCATCAAAATACACAACAACACACTTCCCAATGAAAGGCCTCAAAACTTGATTCATAACACGCATAAAGGTGCTAGGTGCATTGGACAACCCAAACGGCATGACCATCCACTCATACAATCCCTCCCTCGTCTTAAAAGATGTCTTCCATTCATCGCCAGCCCGAATATAGAGTTGATGGTATCCACTCTTCAAATCCAATTTAGTAAACACAGTAGCCCCACTAAGCAGATCCAGTAGGTCATCCAATCTAGGAATAGGAAAACGGTACCTGACCGTTATTTTGTTGATGGCTCTACTGTCGATACACATTCGCCAAGTACCATATTTCTTTGATACCAGAAGGGCTGGTACCGCACAAGGACTCAAACTCTCTCGAATGTACCCCTTGGCCAGTAACTCTTCCACCTGTCTCTTTAATTCTTCATGCTCTCCGAGACTCATCCTGTAATGAGGTCGATTGGGTAAGGCTGCCCCGGGCTCCAGATCAATCTGATGTTGGATATCACGCATTGGGGGTAATCCTTCAAGCAGTTCTTCTAGAAATAAATCACTAAACTCTTCCAGAAGTGGTTTGACTACATCAGGAACCTCGACCTCCTTTTCTACCACCCTCCCGATTAAGGCGTATACTATTTTTGTCTCCTACACCACCTCCTAAAACTGTGCTAAAGTCAACAAACTAGCACTGCCTTTGTTTTCTTCCTTCTTGGGCACTAACACAATCTTTACCCCCTCAAACACAAAGCTGTAAGTATTCGTCTTACCGTTATGAACCACCTCTCTATCAAATGGCCAAGGTCATCCCAACAGCAGATAGCATGCATCCATAGCCACAACTTCACACTAAACCTCGTCCTTGTATTTTGTCCCCACAAAAAAGTATACCAGTGCACGTCTTGAGACAGTCACCTCGCCCCCTTGTTTCAACCAGGCTAACTTGTACGGCTTTGGATGTTTTTCCATTGTTAGTTCCAGCTTTTGAACTGCCTCTACTGAAATTATATTCTCACAACTGCCTGCATCAATCACAAACCTACACACCTTCCCTTTAACAGTACAGGTTGACTGGAAAATGTTGTTTCTCAGCCAATCATCATCAACAGCCCTAGGTGTAAGGCAGGACCTCCTCACCACCAACGCAGTCCCAACATCACCAGTCAACACCTCCTCATCCACACCTTCTGAATCAAAGATCGGTTCACCAGTTAGCAAGGTTTCATCTTCGATATCATCACCCTCATCTATTTCAGCAAACATCACACTTTTTCCAGCTTTCTTGCACTCAGCCTGCCTGTGTCCCACTTCACCACATGCAAAAACACTTGATACCACTTACTGGACCAATCCTCCTATTATTATTTTTTACTACTCCCGTTTTGGCTATTGCCCCCGCTGCTGTAACCTCGCCTGAACGGCCAGTATTGACACCTCCTCCTGAATACCCAAAGCTAGAAGGTTGTCCAAAACCACCAGGTAGCCTCTTCTCAATCTGCACAGCCCTCTAATGCGCTGTAGAAATAGACATTGGATCAAACATGTTGACTGTCTCTTTAATTTGTTCTCGTAAACCCCCAATATATCGGGCTACTAACTGATCTTCTGTCTCATGCACCTCGTTCCGAGCAAACAGCTGATAGAATTCAGTTGTGTATTCATCAACTGTGCGACCTCCTTGCCTTAAATTCAGTAACCGCTGGTACATTAATCGCTGATAATTATAAGGTAGGAACGTCGCCCGCAACTGTTTCTTCATCTTCTCCCAGTCCGTAATTTTTGACTTCCCCAATCTAACCCTCGTTTGCCTGAGTTGCTGCCACCAAGCCATTGCCCTATCTCTGAGTCTGGTAGCAACCAAGGGTACTAGTTTATCATCAGGGACACCCTTAAATTCCAGGATCTCTTCTATCGTGGCCAGTCAGTCAATAAATTCCTCTGGTTGGAGGGTACCACGAAATTCAGGAATTTTAGTCCTCATACCAGTCTCCCAACGTCTCCTATCGTCCTCCACTGCATATGGTCGACGACGCCTACGAGGTGCCTCATCAGAGTCATCATCAAAGTCATCTCCTTCATCATTCTCTCCTGCGAAAGGGTTTCTCCGATCATCATAATTAGGGTTCCTCCTAGGATGAGGAATTTCCCTATTCTGGTTCGCCAACAACTCGCCCATCCTTAGTGTCAATCGATCCGTCATAGTATTCATCCCCTGCTCTATTACTTGTTAGATTCGCTGCTTGAACCGCTGCTCAAGTCGCTGCAGATCCTCACGCCCATAAACATCATCCACACGCGCTCTACGGGGTGGCATGGTGAATATGATTTAGGCTCTGATACCAACTGATGTAGCCGAAGAAACAAAAAATTGTTATCAATTGTTGAACCGCGCACGATTGCCAAATAATAACCTTCTACAACCTGTTGATTCTACGAATACCAGGAAATAATCAGCAAAATTCTAATTCAGAGAATTTTGGAAAATACGTAAATTTTATTATTCATCAAAAACTGCGGCTCCCCATCATAACAAGGTGTTTAAATAGCAAAACCCTAAAAACAGAATCCAAAACGAAAAAAGAAAAACTAATAAAGACAATTACGAAAATAATCCTAAAACAGAAAAATGTCTTTTTGAAGGCCTAAACGATGGAATTTGACTAAAAAACCCTGCACATCACGAGCGAAGTGCTCGTGAGTTTTGACCGTTGACCCGTTTCCAATGAAACTAGGCTCCGGAAACGCCTAAATCCGACACTCCAAACTTGGTCAAAATTACCGAATTGCCATTGAATCAGATCTTTGCCATTAAATCAAATCTTTCCATAAACTGGCACGTTTGCTCTTCAACCGCATCAAAAAGGAAAACTAATGAAAGGGAAACAAATACACCAACAAATACACTACTCCCATCCGAGAGTTTAAGAAAATAGAGGGAGAAATCCCATTCGGGAGAGCGTAAGAAAAAGAGAGAAAAATAGAGAGAAAGATAGTTCAAATAAAATGGTGTTTTATTTGGGTTCCATTACATAGTTATTGTGGTAAAGTAATTTGAGTTTATACTCAAATTAAGATATTTTTGTATTCTCTCAAGATTATTATAGTGGATTTTTCGGAGATCGTCCCGTGGTTTTTACCTCTTAGTTTTAGAGGATTTTCCACGTAAAATCTTGGTGTCTCATGGTTGGATATTTTCTACTCATTATTTCCTGCAGTGGTTATTATTTTGGTAGAACTGCGAATTTAATCTGTTTGGCATATACTGATATTTTGTTTGTTTAATTTATCAAAGACAACAGTATTTGGGAGGTGATTTTTCCCAACACTATTTTGGTGTTGTATTATTTAATTTTGTTTAGTTCTTTTGTATTTCTCCAAGTAGGGTTATTATTATATTATTTAATAAATTAATTGTTATTTTTAATTTTTTTTTCTTTTTTTTGAAAATAACATTAATTTTTAAACATTAGTTATTAATTATTATGAGTTATTAATTAGTTGTTATTTTACACATAGGAGTTATTATTATATTAGTTAATTAATATAGGAGTTATTATTATTTAAGTTAATTAATTAGTTGTTGTTTTTAAATATTTAGATATTTACTCGTTTTATTTAATTACTTAAAATGAAACTATTTTACCATTTTGCCCTAAAAATAAGCCTCAACTCAGAGATGTACTGAATTGAAGTTGAGATATTGAGATTTTTATCAATTAAGGGGCTATATTGAAATTGGGTGACAACTTCAAGTGATAGTTTTACTATTCTTCCTCGTTCCAAGATTAGAAGGATATGCAAATTAAGTTTTTTAGAAATCTCAAACCATCAAATTGGGTTAATTATATGTTCCAACAAAACTAATATAATCAATCTTAATTTTAGACTGTTGGTGATATCCTCAGCTTGGTTTTTCTTGATTTGGGGGAGAATCAGTTGGCTCTGTAAGGGTTTGGCTGGTCAAATCTCTTACTGAGCTTAGATCTGGCTTAAATCTATGGAGATAGTAACTTTTAGGAGAAGATTCAGAAGAGGGAGAGAGAATATTGAGGGAGAAGTAGACAGATTCAGAAAATAAGGAAGGAAAAAACAACTCATTTCATACGTAAAATAGAATTTCAACTCCCCTATATATCTACCTTAGAATATCATTATTACAATTATGTCCCCCACTAATTCTATATTGACTTCTATATCCCTGCCTATTCCTTACATTCCCTCCTCCTCAAAAACACCCTTGCCCTCAAGGGTGGGGGTTTACAAGAAACAACTGAAACATCAAATAGCAACTACACTACAATATCTGGCCTCTGACAAAAGCATATATTTGACAATAGGTTGTTCTTCACATCAGCAGCCTTAGCAGCACCATATCCAACTGAAAAAATAATCACTTTCACATCCACCAGAGTCAAACTCTCATATCACCAACATCATGAACCAGTTCAAAGAGCACAACCTGTATAACGGAAAAAAATAATCCAAAGAACAAAGTGACAATACATTTGGTGCTTTCAACCAAATACCATGAAGTTCCACACCGCCCGGATCGAAAACAATGCCGCTTGACTTCCCATAATAACCTATTTTTACCGCCTTCCAAGCAATATGATTCCATTGACGCTTGTCAACATTAACATAAAAATGTTTGATACCCTCAAGAGTAAGCTCATCACGTTTCACAGGAATCCTCACAAGCTTATTCATGAATTTCCTTGTAATTTCAAAAGCTTCAGGAGGCATGGAGGCAGAGAAAACCCCAACCTAAATTTTGGGTGGTATCAACTGAAAAAAAACACAGATCTGATCCTTGAAATCTTCTGAAACCATTTCATCAGCTTTGTCCAGCACAAACATTTTGATGTAATCCGAACAAAGTGTTTGCCTTCGCAACATGCCAAATAAATGGCCAAGTGTACCAACAACTACATGAACATCACTTGAGAGAATACGCTGATCCTTGTGGAACCCAGTTCCTCCTGCACAAGTATGAACCTTCACACCAAGATAATCACCCAGTGCTCTCATAACCTTCTCAATCTGCTGTGCAAGTTTATGAGTAGGTTTGGTTGAGGCAGGCAAGGGCCTGAAAATGTCAATGATTGATAGTGAATCCAATTCGTTAAGTTCATCGTCGCTAGTATATGATTTTCGGAGGACTAAAGATCCATTCTATGTTAACTGGGAATGGCTTCCACAATCTCCTAAGATATGTGCAACTGAAATTGCAGGTGGTGGAAGATAAACTATGGGGTCTGCAGTGCATGGGAAATGTATGACCAAATCTTCACCAGACTCGGTAGGATCCTCTGATTCCAAGGCTTCAAGCACAACATCAGGAATTGGATCTGGGCAAAATTCATCTGGAACAAAATTGTTGAGGATTTGCTTTATTAGGGGTACCTTAAATCTAGGAAATACCTCTTTTCTCATTGACCTGCATAAGAGCATATCCTTTGGAAGCATCATGAGGTAACTCAGTGCATGCAGGAGATGGAAAGGCTTAAAGGATGTATTATATTATTTTCTTTTATTGTCATCATCATTTTCAGGTTCATTGTCATCATCAGTCAAATCATCATCATCAATACCAAATTGGTCAATAAGCCATCTAGACCAGTTCCCAATCACAGTTTTCAGTTGAGCACCAGCCCCAAAGCTTGCTTTCCCTGAAGGAATAGGAAGAACCTTGGGATCAGTAATGGGGTCAGATACAGGATATGTTGGAATCTCATCAGCAGATTCACGTAGAATGGCATTGAACATAGCCACATCCAATCTACCCACGCATTGCTCCACTATCAGTCTAGAAAGCACATGCAAGCAGCCACATTTATGTCCTCCAGTTCGGAATAGAACAATTTCATTCATAAGCATCATTGAAAGCCTTTTTCCATAGCTCTAAGGAGAAATTTCCTTTCTCTTGTTTGCCCAAACTAGATGTACCTTTATAGAGTTTGCTAGAGATGGAACTCATAACACTTGCAATTTCGTTTGCAGCAGCAAACTGCATATGTGGAGTGAGTGTCTGCCACCAAATAGATTTAACAATTCGAGAGAAGATCCAAGTTTCAACATTTTCCAAGGCAGAAGTAAATGTGTGAAGGTCCTCCCAGTCATCAAAATTTTCATGTAGAGCACTTCCAGTTTCCTTTTTTAAATTTAAGAAGGAGTCTTTTCATTTTAGTGCTGATGATTTCTCATTATTATCCTTCTGAGAACAAATTACTCCAGAGGAAAGTTTCTGATGATCGCACACTTGGTTCAGTATTGCTCTTAATACAACAGAATTTGATAACCAGAAAGTCAACCTTGGAACATCATTTCCACATGCTTTTGCAACCAGAACTAGTCCAGAAATAACACTTCTAGCAGCACTTGCCCTCCTTAGACGGGAGTTCTCTTTGCAAGCATGAAGATAGAGCCTAGAAAGGCGCCGAGCCGGGGCATGGACCTTATTTACTGAACTTCCATGTTCTGCAACCACAGAATAAAGACCACCTTCAATAGCTGCAACTTCTCTCAACTCCCCTTCAAGCATGTGTATTCTCCGGTCTAATTTCTATACTTTGTTGTCCTTTGGATAAACCTTAGCATCTTCTTTTACATTATATATAGAGCTTCGAACAACATTCTGAGCATCTTTGAGAATACCACCATCCTTTTCTTTTCTAACAAATTGGGAACTCTTGACATTACCATTACTCCTTAAGTCCATCGGTGATCTGACAGACTTTACATGCTTTGATTTATCATTATATACTCCAACATTTTGTTGAATCTGCAATTATGTTTGATAGCTCTCTTCCTCTTTAAAATCTAGATCCACATCATCTTCATCATTAAAGTCTTAATATACTTGGATGTAATCACATTCTTTGGATCTTTTTCCCATAAACTCCTCGGCTGAAAATTTCTCGTGCTCCACTGTGGAAGAAATTTCAAACTTCTGATCCTTGCTATTGCAAAATTCCACAAAAACTTCTTCAAATGTTTCTTCATTCTCATTTGAAAACATAAAATTCTGATTTGTCACATCTTCATAGGTCTCAACACATAAGCAATCTTCAGTTTCATTAAAACCAAAAATTAATAATTTCTTTTGAACATATTCAAAGGTCTCAACATACAAACAATCTTCAGCTTGATTAAAACCAGAAATTAAGACCTTCCTATTTGATATACCTCTTGTAGACCTTTCATCAAACACCTTGTGAGCATACTTTACGCCTAGCTCCTCTTGAGAAATCACAAATGGTTGAACTCTCTGGTCATGAACAGTACATGATTTTTCCTCTTCATGTGCAAAAACTCGTTCATTGTGATCAACAACATCATAGCATACTGACCTGGTAGAATTAATACCTACATCTACACATAGACAATCATCTTCTTCAGTAGAACCACAAATTAGCATTCTATGATGATGCTCCGGTTCGAATTTTGATGTCGTGCTGAGATCAGGTTCCCTAGCTTCCATGAGCAATTTGAATTTCTTCATGAGTTGCTCAAATTTTTCATCCATAGAATTTTGCAGCTCCTTCATTGTTTCTCGAAATTTTTCAATATTGTTTCCTAAACTGGTAGAATTTTGATTTTCCCTAGGATCGAAATGGTGCTTTGATACCAATTGTAAGGATTTGGCTGGTCAAATCTCTTACTGAGCTCAGATCTAGCTCAAATCTACGGAGATAGTAACTTTTGGGAGAAGATTCAGAAGAGGGAGAGAGAATATTGAGGGAGAAGTAGACAGATTCAGAAAATAAGGAAGGAAAAACAACTTATTTCATTTCATAAGTAAAATAGAATTTCAACTCCCCTATATATCTACCTTAGAATACCATTATTACAATTATGCCCCCCACTAATTCTATATTGACTTCTATATCCCTGCATATTCCTTACAGGCTCCTCTGCCTGCTACCTTTGCTAGATTGGTTCGACTTTAGGAGCTTCTTCAAGTGCTTCCTGAGTCATCGATAGGGTCACTTTTTAGCCTAAATTTTTTGAATATTGAGATTAACAACATTGAATTTTTTTTAGTATGTAAAATAAATTAAATTCTCTCCTCGCAAAAGACTTTTATTTGATTTTAATTTATTTAATTTATATTATTCTATAAATTAAATTATCTCCTTCTCACAAAAAGACTTTTATTTGATATACTAATTTTTGATTATTTTAGTTTTTCTTTTTATTGTATTTATTTGTCATTACCCTTACTTATATTTATTGGTAGAATATTTAACTCCACTAATAAAATCACTAACCTTACTAATTAACTTAAATTAGTACATGTGTGTGATTGAAAAACATATTTTAAAATGAGATTTAACTATTTTGTTTAAACTGAAGGGTAAAACAGTTTTAAAAAAATCATTTAGTCAAAATAAAGATAAAAAGAAACTTAAATAACACTTTAAAAACAAACAAATTAATAGAATAACATGTTAAACACATACAAATTAATAACATATATTTGATTTTTTTAGAGAGAAATCCTTTTGCGTTTGTTTGATTTTATTAAGAGAGAGAGAAATACTTATATTTTAACAACAAATATAAGTATTTATACAAATTGAATACATCAAAATAAGTCAAATACGGTCAAACTGTATGTTTGAACATTCCGACAAAAAAAATTCATTGAATTACCAATTAGGGTCTACCGACTACTGCGCTTACTTAAATATACTTTAGGGTCTATATTGGGAGAATTTTTACTTTGGGAGCCCAATTGTAACATGGGTTGAACTTGGAGGATCTAAAGTGCAATTAACCCTATCTATAAACACCGTCCAAGATCATCACAGTAAGAGTGTGAGATTTATCTGATCAATCAAGGCTTTTGTACGTTTAAGAGTATGAGATTTACCTCAATCAAGGCTTTTGTACGTTTAATACTAAACAATCAATTACTATATATAAAAATACGTAATGCGATCCATCAACGAAGTCGACTCTTAATTAATTTGAGTCAATTTTGTTCAACTTTCTGAGTTATTTACCGAGTTTGGTTCAATCTCAATTAAACGATTCCTTTTCATTGGCTGGCTTTTTCGATCGATGGCTTTAGCGTTTCGTCTTCCGAATTCGTTGAATCCGTCTGTCCATCCTCTTCAGATTCCTTCTCCTCCCTTCAGTTCTCTCAAATCTTTTCTCCTCCCTCACGTGGATCTCTCTATTTAATCCACCAACTCACATCAAGAAAACTTCATGTGCCAGTGTCTATTATATAGCTAGCGATCTTTTATTGATTCAACTAATTCTTAGTTGATGAACGTTCTAAATATCCAAATTTCCCTTGAAGCTAATCCAAACCAAACTTACTTTGGTGCGGACTCTAATGTTAAAGCTGAGATGAACAACCCTATTATAGGGGATTATATTATGCAATAGCGTTAAAATATTTGTGCACAATACTTGTACGAAGGGCTGATCCCCCGGAGTACGAGACGGAAGGTCCATATAATCTATAAGACTGTTAAAGGTTACGGTAGATATACTTGCTAACTAGGACATAGTTCGTGGTCTTGTAACACTCAAATATACTTTTAATCTTGCTTTCTAATCTTGATTCAAAATCCGAGTTTCTATTGAGCTTCCAGTTCTTGAGTATCATTGATTGTTCAGAGAAACTTATGTTATTCAGTTTAAGCTTATTCATTGATGATTCATATATTGTTATTATTCATTGTTATTGTAGTGAACATTTGTTTTGCTCACTCTTGCATAAAAATGTTGCAGTTAAGATTGAGAAGTCTTATGAGCTGTCGACGAGCAAGGGCAAGGGCAAGATGAATAAATAATGATGTCTAGTTTATTTTCTTTACATGAGACTTATGTATTTGAGACTTAATTATTATGTTATATTTCGCAAATGATGTAATAAATGTTAGATGACCTGAGATTTTATTTGAGATGTAACCTTTTAATGGGATAATGGTTTATGAAGTTTATTACTATCCTTTATTGTGGGTAGTTAGATATGAATTTGATGGATAGTGAGCACCAAATCTTTGCGATTGAAGTATCCAGATTTGGGAGTGTCACAAAGAAGAACAGTGGAAAGCATTGAAAAACATCCTGAAGTACTTAAGAAGAACTAAGGATGTATTTCTTGTCTGTGGTGGGTCTGAGTTGAAACTAGAAGGCTATACAGACTCAAATTTTCAAACGGACCAAGATGACAGTAAATTCATTTTGGGGTATATGTTTACCTTAAATGGAGGAGCAGTAAGTTAGAAGAGTTCTAAGTAGTAAACAGTTGCTGATTCAGTGACAGAACAAAGTACATAGCTGCAAGTAAAGCTGCAAAGGAAGCTATTTGAATGAAGAAGTTCATAATTGAACTTGGTGTGGTTCTTAGCATTAGAGAAACAGTACCTTTATTCTATGACAACACTAGAGTTGTTGCACAGGTCAAGAAACCCATGTCTCATCAAAAATCCAAACACGTGTTGTAGCGATTTCATTTGATTATAGAGATCATTGAAAGAGGAGACATCACATTGGAGCGTGTAGACTCTCAGACAACATTACAGATCCATTTACTAAAACTTTAACACAACAGCAGTTTGATCGTCACTAAGAGAATATGAATCTTAAATACCAAAGCGATTAGTTTTAGTGTAAGTGCGAGATTGAAAGTAGTATGCACACAAGCCAATCATATTTGATATGATGTAGCATATAATTTGTAATCTTATTCATTTATTTATTAAAAGAATTAATTTATTAAAGGCATTTTACTTTATCTACATGGAGCTGTTAAATAATATGTGATAAACTCATAGTCTTAAGCAATGCTTTTAGAATTATGATGATGATCATGCTAATGAGATCTAAATTCTTGGATAGCTTAAAACTAAAATAGTTCCCAATTGTTGGATTACTAAATAGGGGATTAGTGAATCCGGATAAATTGGTACAAACTTAGCTTGCTCTTTTGAAGAGAATGATTGATCTCATAATTATTTGTGTGGAGACACTAAAACAAGTATTTTTGTGCTTATTAAAGAATAAGTTCCCTGAACATGGCTCGCTAAAGGAATACCTAATAGAGTTTTACTTGCTTATTAATAGAAATTCCTCTAGTGATAGTAGTACAAGTGATCCTTAGACTTGAGATCATCATAGTATCTTGTATATGATAAATTGTACTTTGACATGTTCCTTAAAATCTTTAAGGAATATAAAAGGATATACTTGGGTATAATAAGTTGTATATGGAGATAGGTGAATGATCAACATAGAATCTACCACTTCTAGTAAAAGAAGAGAATGTCTTATGTGATTCGATAAATGACAACTCAATAGTCCTTAGACAAGGCATAATGAAATTAGAAAGTAGTCTCTAATTTGCATTAATTAGAGTTGTGCATTTAAGAATCGAAATACATATAATTAAATAAAATAACACTTGATAGTAATTTCATGTCTTATATTTAATTGGGACATTATATGGTAGAAGGATTGAATTGTACGATAACTATTCACTAAAATGTTCTTTTAAGATTAATGTTGAAATCTATATTATCTATAAAGTCGTTGATCGCTAAGGGGGCTTACCCTTTATTATAGAATAAATATTATTTATTTAAATAAATTAAATAGTTTAATTTATTTATTTAAATAAGATTAAAATTATTCTAATTGATTTATTCACACCCGGTTTAATATGGAGACCCTAAAGGGTCACACTATAAAAGGAAAATATTTATTTAAGAAGTAAATGGCATAATCGTAATAATAAGTTAAGTATATTTAATTTAATCTATGGTGATAGAATAAATTATGACTTAATATTTATTATTTAATATTTTGAAAATATTAAATATAAATTAACAAGATAAATCTTATTATTATTATTACTATTAATATTATTTTAATTACTAAATGGGTTTGGGAATTAATTAATAAAAGTACTCTCATAAGTTCCTAATTGGATTAGGAGCTTAATTAATTAAAAGAGTTTAATTAAAACTAAACCCTAATCCTAAATAGTTTAAGAGAAGTCATATTATTAGAGGTACACTAATTTTCAATTGTTGGAGAGTGCTTACAAATTCTATAGAGATAGAAACTAGGGGTAAAACATCATCCATTTTCTTGAATGCATACTAGCTACCTCGGTGGATCGCCTATAGAGGCCAAATACTTGAGTGGCTAACATTGATCACGAGAAGGAATCTCACGGTGTAATTCAAAGAGAACGTGGAAAGGACTTGGAGTTGAACTTGTACCTTAGAAATCTAGTTTCTACAAGGGTATGATTCTGAATTCTCCCTCTTCTTTCATTGATTGATAACTGAGCACAAAGCATGATCATAGTGAGGGTTTGTATAAAATTTTAAAAATTTATTTTATCGCGCTTCCTCCTTATTTATATAATTTGATTACATAATTGTGTAATATACAAACCCAACAGATCGTCACTTAGAGAAGAAGTTGGTATGAGATACCATAACGATTGTCTTTAGTGCAAGTGAGAGATTGAAAGTAGTATGCACACAAGCCAATCATATTTGATATAATGTAGCATATACTTTGTAACAATCTTATTCATTTATTAATAATAGTTTATTTATTAAAGACTTTTATATTATCTACATGAGTTGTTATATTAAATATGATAAACTCATAGTTTTAAACAATACTTTTAGAATCATGATGATGATTATGCTAATGAGATCTAAATTTTTAGAGAGCTTAAAACTAAAATCGTTCTCAATCGTTGGATTACTAAATTGGGGATTAGTGAATCCGGATAGATTGGTACATACGTTACTTACTTATTGGATGAGGATGATTGATCTCAAGATCATTTGTGTGGAGACACTAAAGCAAGTATGTAGGTGCTTATCGGAGAATAAGTTCACTGAACATGGCTCGCTAAGGAATACCTAACGGAGTTTTACTTGTCTGTCAATAGGAATTTCTTAAGTGATAATAGTACAAGTGATCCTTAGACTTGAGATCATCATAGTAGATATCTTGTGTATGATGAGTTATACGTTGACATGTCCCTTATGATCTTTAGGGTATATCAAAGGGTATGCTTGGGTATAATAAGTTGTACATGGAGATAATGTATGATCAACAGAGAATTTACCGCTTCTAGTAAAAGAAGGGAATGTCCTATGTGATTCGATAAATGACAACCCGGTAGCCCTTAGCCAAGGCATAATGAAATTAGAACAGAGTTTCTAAATTGCATTATTTGGAGTTGTTCATTTAAGGATCAAAATATATATAATTAAATAAAATAAAAATTGACAGTAATTTTATGTCTTATATTTAATTAGGACATTGTATGGTAGAAGGATTGAATTGTACGGTAAATATTTACTCAAAGGTCATTTTATAATTAATGTTAAAATCTATATTATCTAGAAAGTCGTTGATCGCTAAAAGGGCTTATCCTTATTGTAGAATAAATGTTATTTATTTAAATAAATTAAATTATTTAATTTATTTATTTTAATAAGATTAGAATTTTTTTTAATTGATTTATTCACAACCGGTTTAATATGAAAAACCTAAAGGGTCGTACCATAAAAGAAAAATATTTATTTAAGAAGCAAATGTCATAATCGTAATAATAAGTTAAGTGTATTTAATTTAATCCATGATGATAGAATAAATTAAATAGCTTAATATTTATTATTTAATATTTTGGAAATATTAAATATAAATTAATAAGAGGAGTCTTATTATTATTATTACTATTATTATTATTTAATTCTTAAAGGAGTTTGAGAATTAATTAATAAAAGTATTCTCATTAATTTCTAATTGGATTAGGAATATAATTAATTAAAGAGTTTAATTAATTAAAATGAAAACCCTATTACTAAATCATTTAGGAGAGTTACTAAGAATTCTATAGAGATAGATTATAGGGTTTTGCCAAACACACATCTTTTTGAATATTTGTTCTTCCTTGGTGAATCACTTCTAGAGGCCAAACACTTAGGTGACTAACGTTGATCAAAGGAAAGAATTAAACCCGGTGGTTTCAAGTTGAACGTGAAAAAAAATTAGAGTTGAACTCGTACCTAAGGATGCTAGTTTCTACAAGAGTATGAATATGATCTCCTTCTCCTTTATATTGATCGATTGATAATTAAACACAAAGTATGATCATGGTTATGGTTTGTATGAAAATTTTTAAAACTCGTTTTATCGCTCTTCCGCTACTTTTATGTGATTTGATTACGTAATCGCGCTATATACAAACCTAACAACATAGTATTCAAGAAGATGAGTGTTTGACTAAACCCTATATTCTATCTCTATAGAATTATCAGTATTCTCCCAACTCTTGAAATTATTAGTATATATATCACTTGTGTAACCCTAAACTATAATAAGACTCCTTTTATTATAGATGTAGATAACCCTCTTAAATTATTTAAGAATAGGGTTTTGTTTTTAATTAATTAAACTCTTTTAATTAATTATATTCATAATCCAATTAGAAATAATTGATTATATTTTTATTAATTAATTCTCAAACTCTTTTAGGAATTAAATAATAGTAATAGTAATAATAATAATGACTCCTCTTACTAATTTATATTTAATATTTTTATAATATTAAATAATAAATATTAAGCTATTTAATTTATTATATCACTATAGATTAAATTAAATACACTTAACTTATTCTTACGATTATGTCATTTGTTTATTAAATAAATATTTTTCTTTTATGGTGTGACCCTTTAAGTTCTCAATATTAAACCGGTTGCGAATAAATCAATTATAACAATTCTAAACTTATTTAAATAAATAAATTAAACTATTTAATTTATTTAAATAAATAATATTTATTCTACAATAAGGGTAAGCCCTCTTAGCAATCAATGACTTTCTAGATAATATAGATTTCAACATTAATCATAAAAGAATCTTTGAGTAAATAGTTACCGTATGTACAATTCAATTCTTCTACCATACAATATCCCAATTAAATATAAGACATGAAATTACTGTCAAGTCTTATTTTATTTAATTATATATATTTCAATTCTTAAATGCACAACTCCAAATAATACAAATTAGAAACTCTTTTCTAATTTCATTTTGCCTTAAGTCAAGGACTCTGGGTTGTCATTTATATATCGAACCACATAAGACATTCACTTCTTTAATAGAAGCGGTAGATTCTTTGTTGATCATTAATTATCTCCATGTAAAATTTATTATACCCAAGCATACCCTTTGATATATGTGACGCCCCCAAAATAGGTTCAATACCAACCCATTCTGAGTCGCCAAATACATGGTACAGAATTCAAATACAATCTTTCATATCAAACAGTCGTGCAGAATACGACCCACAACTGTGAATGTCAATACAGACATGTAAAAAATATTAACATTCAAACTAAGTCCTCATTACATTTATTATCACACTATTTAAAAAAAATAGTGAGGACTTCTACAGCTCTAACTCAGACCATCACTCCATTCCCCGACTAGTACCCGCGATATTCTCATTTCCTAAAGAGAACAATGGAAGAAAAGGGTGAGCTCAACTATCCCAGTAAAGAATATTATGACTAAGATAATGAAAAATAAATTATCGTTAGTCTTCAACAAATCAGATAAAATATTATGGACAACCAGTTTTAGATCAACAACTGCAGCGAAAATGACAATTCATTAGAAGAGTTAAGTAGAGAATGATGTCTACTATCTTCTATAATTTAAAAGTCCATCATCAATATTTTATCCCTGTAACATTAATCAATATTCATCTCCAATCAAATATTCATCTTTTGCACTACGGCCAAAGATATTCATTTGTATCACCAATTGGTCATGTTCATCTCAATACCTGTCCATCTTTGTACTACGGGCCAAAGATATTCATCAGGTAATCATTCATCTTTGCACTACAGGCCAAAGATATTCATCAAGTAATCATTCATCTTTGCACTACAGGCCAAAGATATTCAGTTATATCACCATTTAGGACTGAGGATGATGAAAAATAATACAAATAACGAATCCAGTGAGATAAAGGACAAATATTAGAGAATTTATCCAGAGTTCAAGAATGAAGATCAAAACCTGGATCCAATCAAAGATGATTTAAAAAAAATATTTTTTTTACCGTGAATAGTACCCCATGAATAGTAACTCGACATGAAAAAGATAAAAATTTCACAAGAAAGTTTAGACCAATATTCTAGTGAAATGATATTAGATAAAGCGCAAAACTCAAGAAATTTCTGATCATTTCAAGAAATATAGAAGCAATATTCATCTTTGGCCGTAGTGCAAAAGATGAATATTTGATTCGAGATGAATATTGATTGATGTTACAGGGATAAAATATTAATGATGTACTTTTAAATTATAGAAGATAGTAGACATCATTCTCTAATTAACTCTTCTACTGAATTGTCATTTTCGCTGCAGTTGTTGATATAAAACTGGTTGTCCATAATATTTTATCTGATTTGTTGAAGACTAACGATAATTTATTTTTCATTATCTTAGTCATAATATTCTTTACTGGGCTAATTAAGCTCACCCTTTTCTTCTATTGTTCTCTTCAGGAAATGAGAATATCGCAGGTACTAGTTGGGAAATGGAGTGATGGTCCGAGTTAGAGCTGTAGAAGTCCTCACTATTGTTTTTTAAAAATAGTGTGATAATAAATGTAATGAGGATTTAGTTTGAATGTTAATATTTTCTACATGTCTGTATTGACACTCACAGTTGTGGGTCGTATTCTGCACGACCGTTTGATATGAAATATTGTATTTGGATTTTGTACCACGTATTTGGCGACTCAGAATGGGTTGGTATTGAACCTATTTTGGGGGCGTCACAGTTGGTATCAGAGCTTAGGGATATGATCTCTGGCGGAGATCTGAGAATAGAACTAGGAGGGGAGAGACGAGTAAAACATTCGCTAGTGTGTCCTACCTAAGCTTAATTGTTATGTAATTGGTCGGTTGGAATATAGGGTTAATATGTGATATGTTAATTTGTTTGATTAACCCTTGTTTTGTGGCAGTATTTGAGAATGGCAGCTGAAAATCTAAACAATAGAGTGAATGAGACCGTTGAGACACCTTTAATCACCAACGAGGAGAACGTGCAACAGGAAGGCTATATTCCTCCTGTAAACAACCCTTCCGAAGAAATGATAAATGACGGGATGTTTAGAAGCTTTTTGCAGTTCATGCAAAACTAGACGAGGGAGACTCGTGTTCATAATACAGATGGAAATAACAACTCGCGGCTTGTCACTGCCAAGCAGTTTAAAGAGTTAGGACCACCAGAGTTTTTGGGAAAGCCAGATCCAATCAAGGCGAAAACGTGGGTTAAGCAAATTATCAAGATATTTGATGTCTTGGGATGCACGGAGGAGCAAAAGGTTCCATTCGCCACCTTTATGTTCCGTGGAGAGACAGATTAGTGGTGGGAATCTGTGAAGCGTACCCAGCCTACCGCACTCAAGATGTCTTGGGGGGTGTTTCAGAAACTGTTCAATGACAAATACTTTCTAGAAAGTATTCGTCACATGAAAGAGGTAGAGTTTATCAGATTGGAACAGAACAACATGACTGTGTCCCAGTACGAGGCTAAGTTCGCGGAGTTATCCCGGTTTGCACCTCATTTGGTGGAGAATGAGGAACGTATGACGCGGATGTTTCTAAGAGGTTTGAAACCTGAGATTCGTCAATACCTCATTTCTCACAAATTTTCTCTATATTCGGATGTAGTGAACAGGGCCCAGTTATTAGAACGAGATAATGATTATGTTCAACTAAGGGACAACAACCAAGGTCGTACCGGTGGCAGCAGTCATCGGAACAATGACAACCAGTAAAGAGGAAAGTATCATGACAGAAGCGGTAACCACTCCGGTGGTAATCGTGGCCATGATAATAGAAGAAGTGAGTCGGGGGGAGATTTCAAGAAGAGAAGGTACAACAATGAGAGCGTGAAAACGTCGACAGCAGCACCAGCATCAACTGTTTCTAGGGGAGAAGAACGACCGCCAGTCGTATGCTATAAATGCGGAGAAGAGGGACACATCAGTCTCAACTGCACACAGCAATTCAAGGTATGTTATAACTGTAGAAAGGAAGGACACATAGCTAGAGAATGTCCGATAGCGAAACCAAGTCCAGCAGGGATGGTGACTTCAAAGGCTGTCCCGGACAAGTCAAAGTCGGTGGTTCCTGGAAGAGCATTTGTCGTGACTGCCCAAAACGCTAGGAACCCGAACGAGGTGATCACGGGTAAGCTAATCATAAACTCTTGTGAAGTCTGTGCCTTATTAGATACCGGTGCTACCCATTCTTTTATTTCACCTGCTTGTGCTCAACGTTTGAACTTGACTCTTGAGAAATTAGACTTTGACTTATCTGTTGAAACTCCGTTAGGAAAAACGTTCGTTACATTCACAGTTTACAAATCTTGTTTGATTCAAGTTGGCACCCTCACCCTACCTGTGAATTTTATATCATTGAAAATACTTACATTTGATGTGAATTTTGAATCGACTGGTTAACCACTCATCATTCCAAAATTAATTGTTTCATAAGGTTGTTAGCTTTCATTCAGACAACTAGACCACTAAAATCAATCAATGTGATTTCAAGTTATAAAGCTATTCGTTTATTAAAAAACGGATGTCAAGCTTTCTTAGCCCATGCCACTGATTTAAATCAGAATACATCAGATTTGAATGATATTTTTGTTGTTAATGAGTTTCCTGATGTATTTCCAGAAGAACTTTCTGGTTTACCCCCAGAACGTGAAGTTGAATTCTTTATTAACCTTGAACCCGGTACAAAATCCAATTCTAAAACCCCATATCGAATGGCTCCTATTGAACTTCAGGAGTTAAAGGTCCAACTACAGGAGTTGTTAGACATTGGTTTCATTCGTCTAAGTACATCTCCTTGGGGTGCTCCTATTTTATTCGTAAAAAAGAAAGACCGTAGTATGCGACTATGTATTGACTATCGGGAGTTGAACCATGCCACAATCAAGAATAGGCATCCGCTACCTCGCATTGATGACCTGTTCGACTAGTTGCAAGGTGCGCAATTCTTCTCAAAGATCGATCTCCGTTCTAGATATCATCAGCTGAAGATTAAAACTAAAGATATTCCAAAGACTACCTTTAGAACTCGATACGCGCATTACGAATTTCTAGTTATATCTTTCGAATTGACCAATGTCCATGTTGCGTTCATGGACATGATGAACCGAATATTTAAGAAATATTTGGATCATTTTGTGGTTGTCATTATGGATGACATCCTAATGTACTCCAAAAACCTAAAAAAATATTTTTTCACCCAGAACGAACTCAATATGCGACAACGACGTTGGTTAGAGCTGTTGAAAGATTTCAAAAACCGAAAGTGGTAGCTGACGCGTTGAGTAGAAGATCACATGCGGGAACGAGTGCGATGCTATCAACACAAAGACCCATTTTGTATGACGTACAAAGAATGGAGATAGAGTTCAAGACTCCAAGAACCCACGTGATGATGTTAAGTATACACGTAGAACCAGCTTTAATTGATAGAGTTAAAGTTGCTCAAGCTACAGACCCAGAGCTGATGAATATGAAGAAGAATATGCAAGAAAGTGCTATTTCAGAAGCAAGAATCGATGCAGAGGGAATACTTCGAGTCAAATCCGGACTTTGTGTTCTTAACGACTCTGAATTGAAGTATAGAATTATGATGGATGCACATAACACACCGTTTGCAATCCACCCTGGAAGTACCAAAATGTATCGTGATCTTCGACATACATTTTGGTGGAGCAATATGAAGAGAGAGATCGCGGAGTTTATCTCGAGGTGTTTAACGTGTAAACGTGTCAAGGCGAAGCATCAAGAGCCATAAGGTGTGAAGAGCCCCGAGCCTCTCGCTGGTGACTTCTTGTGTGGGATGCACCGAAGCCAGACTCTCCATAGGGGACGTTGTTTTCGTGTGGTGACAAACTGATAGGTATCATTGTGAGGTACTATGGTTGAAGCATCATGAGAGTCACAGTTGGAATCGAAGAAATGACCTGGGAGTTAAAATCGGAAATGAAAACGAGGTATTCTCACCTTTTTGACATACCAGGTACGTACGTCAATTTCGAGGACGAAATTTTATAAGAAGGGGAGGTTGTAAGACCCCAAATTTTATGAATAAGATTTAATTTTCTTTAAATATTATTTTGAAATAGTAAGGTGTTGATTTGATAAATGTGAAAAGTTATGGGTGAAATGTGCAAATTTTACAAAGTAAGCAAGTTGTTATAAAATATTCGTTGTGTCGGGAAATATTAGTTTGGTCGAGGAATATTCTTTTTGTAGAAGAATATTCGTACGACGGCGCAGTCATTGGTGGACCCCACAACGGAATGAATGTCAGATATAGAAAGCGACAGAAGTAACCTTTTTATAAAAATAACGGCAAAACTGTTACAATTAGTACTGTTGAAATACCCGGTGATTAAAATACAGTAATACGTGGTGTTGCACAGTAGCACACGGTATTTCACAGTAGATCTTGTGACGCCCCCCAGAATAGGTCCAGTCAACCCAACCCATTCTGAGTCGCCAAATACATGGTACAGAATTCAAATACAAACTTTATATCACACGGTCGTGCAAAAATACGACCACACAACTGTGAGTGTCAATACAAATCGTATATAATACGAAATATTAATATTCAAATTCATTCTTTATTTATTACAATTATTATCCCACTATTTTTCAAAAATAGCGAGGACTACTACTGCTCTAACTCGGACCATCACTCTGTCCCCCGAATAGTTTCCGCAACATTCTCATTTCCTGAAGAGGACAACAGATGAAAAGGGTGAGCTCAACTAGCCCAGTAAAGAATATTACGACTAAGATAATGGAAAATAAATTATCGTTAGTCTTCAACAATTCAGATAAAATATTATTGACAACAAATTTTAGATCAATAATCGCAGCGGAAATAACTGCTCATCATCAATATTTTATCCCTGTAACATCAATCAATATACATCTCGAATCAAATATTTATCTTTGCACTACAGGCCAAAGATATTCATTTGTATCACCAGTGGTCATGTTCATCTCAACACCTGTCATCTTTGCACTACGGCCAAAGATATTCATCAGGTAATCATTCATCTTTGCTCTACAGGCCAAAGATATTCAGTTACATCACCTTTTAGGACTGAGGATGATGAAAAATATTTTAAATAACGAATCTAGTAAAATAAAGGATAAGATTAAGGATTCGTATTTTAGTTTATTCAAGTTCAAGAATATTCCATAATAGTACTTTGTGGAGCAAAATTCAAGAATAAAGCTCAAAACTTAGATCCAATCAAAGATAAGAACTTTAACAAGTAATTTGGACAAATAAAAGAAAATTTAATTTTTCCGTGAATAGTGCCGTATACATGAATAGTACTGTATACGTGAATAGTAACCTTGACGGAAAAAGTAAGAATTTCATAATAAAATCCATGCCAATATTTTGGTATAATGATATTGAAAAGAATAACATCATTTATGAAAGAAATAACATCCCTTACCTCAAAAAGATAGTACCTCTGACTGGAATATCGGATATAATACCGAAGAAAACTTGCACTGAATAGTAACACTCAAAGTATCTAAATACTCACAAAAATACGCTCGATATTATAGAGAGAGAAAACTTTTGATTTCTGGTGTGATTTTTAATTCTAACCTAAGCACCCTATTTATAGGAAAAGCTTAGGATGCCAAAGTAGACTAAATTAATAAAATAATATTTTATTTTTAAAAAAAAAATCCAGCCGTCGGCTGCTTCAAACATCTGAATTTTTTTCAACAAAACTGTGGCCTACCCATTAAAAAAAATATTTATTTTCCGAAACTTCAATAATTCATAATAAATAGCCCATTTGTCAGAAAAATATAAATTATATGTTCTTCTATAGGAAATTTAATTCTCTACAAAGTCTACAACTTTGTAGAAGGAAGTTTTTTCAAATTCCAAACATAAATTATCCGAAATCCATAAACGGATGATTTTCCACACCAAAATACTGATAAAAACACATCAGCGCTAATTCCTTCTTTTATATCCACAAAATAAATATTTTCTTATCATAAAAATCAATAATTAATTATTCACAAATAATATTACAGAACTACAATATTGACAACCAGGTCGTTCCTAGGAAAGAGGGGGCCTTCCGATAAGGACTTCTCCTTACTGGCGCGCAATTAAATAACCCATCCTAGACAGAACTTCCTTAGACATTGTCAATAATGTTATCTAATAATATTATTCAAATAATATAAATTATTGAGTTGATAATGTGAAATAATATGCAGTGACAATTATTGAATCAATAATACAAACTATCAACTGTAGCCATTATTGAATCAATCATATAAAATAGCAACGTAGCAATTATTGAGTCAATAAAATATCAATGTAACAATTATTGAGTCAATAATATAAAATATCAATGTAGCAATTATTGAGTCAATAATATAAAATATTGAACAGTAATTACTGTAACAATAATTGAATAAGTTCCTTCTCACGTAAGACTCAATAATTCGAAATACTGTGCAATACCGTGTGCTACTGTGTAACACCGCGTATTACTGTATTTTAACCACCGGGTATTTCAACAGTACTAACGGTAACAACTACGCCGTTATTTTATAAAAAAGGTTATTTCTGTCGCTTTCTATATCCGACAGTTATTCTGTTGTGGGGCCCACAAATAGCTGCGCCGTCGTACGAATATTCCCTGACAACAAGAATATTCCATGACCAAACGAATATTCCCCGACAACAAGAATATTTTATAACCACTTGCTCATTTTAAAATATTTGCACATTTCACCCATAACTTTCATATTTATCAAAACAACACCTTACTGTTTCGAAATAATATATAAAGAAAATTAAATCTTTATTCATAAAAGTTGGGGTCTTACAACCTCCCCTCCTTATGAAATTTCATCCTCGAAATTGACATACGTACCTAGTATGTCGAAAAGGTGAGGATACCTCGCTTTCATTTTCGATTCCAACTCCCAAGTCATTTCCTCAATAGCATGGTTTCTCCAAAAAAGTTTAACTTGAGGTATAATTTTCGAACGTAGGACATGCTCCTTCCTATCCAAGATCTTGACAGGTACCTCTTCGTACGTTAAATCTTCGGCTATCTCGTCTGGTTCTAACTTAATAATGTGGTTTGGATCCTTCACATATTTATGTAACACAGATATGTGAAATACGTTATGAACACGAGACATGCTTGGAGGTAAAGCGAGTCTATAAGCCACATTTCCTACTCGGTCAAGAATCTCAAATGGACCATTGAATCATGGGTTGAGCTTTCCTCTCTTGCCAAACCTCGTAACTCCTTTTCACGGAGCAACACGTAATAACACATAGTCCCCAACATTAAATTCCACGTCCTTTCGATGAAGATCCGCATAACTCTTTTGTCGATCTTGTGCTGTTTGTATACGTCGTCGGATTATTTGGATCTTTTTCGTAGTCATACGTACTAATTGCGGTCCCAACAATGTTGTTTCACCCACCTCGTTCCAACATACTGGAGAGCGACGCTTTCTCCCATACAATGCCTCGAATGGAGCCACGCCTATACTTGCCTGATAACTGTTGTTGTAGGAGAATTCCACCAATGGTAAATACTTATCCCAACTCCCTTTGAAGTCTAGAACACAAAGTCTCAATAGATCTTCAAGAGTTTGAATAGTCCTTTCCGATTGTCCGTCTGTTTGAGGATGATAAGCCGAGCTGAATCGTAAATCCGTGCCCATAGCTTTCTGCAAACTGATCCAAAATCGTGAAGTAAATCTAGGGTCACGATCCGAAACTATGGATACTGGCATGCCATGCAATCTCACAATCTCATTCACGTACATATGAGCAAGACGTTCAAGGGAATAAGTCTATCGTATCGGCAAGAAATGAGCAGACTTGGTTAATCTATCAACAATAACCCAAATCGCATCTATGCCTTGAGAAACCTTAGGAAGACCCGTAACGAAATCTATCGTAATGTGTTCCCATTTCCATTTCAGAATCTCCAATGGTTGCAATGGACTCTTGGCACTTGATGCTCCGCCTTTACACGTTGACAAGTTAAACATCTCGAGATAAACTCCGCGATCTCTCTCTTCATATTGCTCCACCAATATGTATGTCGAAGATCACGATACATTTTGGTACTCCCAGGATGGATCGCAAATGGTGTGTTGTGTGCCTCCATCATGATTCTATGCTTAAAGTCAGAATCGTTAGGAACACACAGTCTGGAGTTGACTTGAAGTATTCCCTCTTCATCGATTCTTGCTTCTGGAATGGTACCTTCTTGCACCTTCTTCTTCATCTTCATCAGCTCCGCATCCGTAGCTTGAGCAGCTTTAACTTTATCAATCGAAGCTGGTTCTACGCGTATACTTGACATCATCGCACTCGTTCTCGTATATGATCTTCTACTCAACGCGTCAGCTATCACGTTCGCTTTTCCAGGATGGTATTGGATGGTATGATCATAATCTTTCAACAGCTCAAGCCAACGTCGTTGCCACATGTTGAGTTCCTTCTGAGTGAAGAAATATTTAAGGCTCTTATGATCCGTATAAATCTCCACTTTCTCCCCGTACAGATAATGTCTCTAGATCTTCAACTCGAAAACGACAGCTGCCAACTCTAGATCATGAGTAGGATAATTCCTCTCATATTCTTTGAGTTGTCGCGAGGCATAGGCTATGACTTTCCCATGTTGCATGAGAACATATCCTAACCCTTTGCCCGAAGCATCGCTGTAGATAACAAATCCATCCGAACCAGATGACATTGTCACAACAGGTGCCGAGATAAGTCTTCTCTTGAGCTCTTGGAAGCTCTTCTCACATTCCTCACTCCAAACGAATTTTGTATCTTTCCGAGTCAACTGAGTTAATGGAGTAGCGATTCGAGAAAATCCCTCAACGAACCTCCGATAATAACCAGCTAAGCCCAAAAAGCTTCGTACTTCGGTCACCGACTTAGGTTGCTCCCAGCTTTGTATTGCTTCAATCTTCGCCGGGTCAACAGATACTCCACGTTTCGATACCACATGCCCAAGAAATGCTACTTCCTTAAGCCAGAACTCGCATTTCTTCAGCTTGGCATATAGCTTGTTCTCACAAAGCTTTTGAAGTACCAACTTCAAGTGGTGCTCATGATCTTCATGGCTTTTAGAATAGATGAGAATGTCATCAATAAAGACAACAACGAATTGATCCAAATACTCCTTAAATACACGGTTCATCATATCCATGAAAGCAGCAGGAGCATTAGTCAATCCAAAAGACATGACTAAGAACTCGTAATGCCCGTACCGAGTTCTAAAAGCAGTCTTCGGAATATCCTCAGTTTTAATCTTCAGCTGATGATATCCAGAACGAAGATCGATCTTTAAAAAGAATTGTGCTCCTTGCAACTGGTCGAACAGGTCATCAATACGAGGTAGCGGATACCTATTCTTGATGGTGACATGGTTCAACTCCCGATAGTCAATACAAAGTCGCATACTCCCGTCTTTCTTCTTTACTAATAAAATAGGAGCACCCCAAGGAGACGTTCTAGGACGACTAAAACCAATGTCTAACAACTCTTGTAATTGGATCTTTAACTCCTGAAGTTCAATAGGAGCCATTCGATATGGAATTTTAGAAATAGGTTTTGTACCGGGTTCAAGGTCAATAAAGAATTCAACTTCACGTTCTGGGGGTAGACCGGGAAGTTTTTCGGGAAATACATCAGGAAACTCATTAACAACGGAAATATTATTCAAATCTGATGTATTCTGGTTTAGATCGGTGACATGAGCTAAGAAAGCTTGACATCCGTTTTTCAATAAACGAATAGCTTTATAACTTAAAATGATATTGACTGATTTTAGTGGTTTGGTGGTTTGGATTCGTACAACAGGTTGATTAGGAATATGAAAACTAACAACCTTACGAAAATAATCAATTTTGGTATGGTAAGTGGTTAACCAGTCAATTCCTAAAATCACGTCAAATGCAAGTATTTTCAAAGATATCAGATCAACAAGTAAGGTAAGGGTACCAATCTGAATTAAGCAAGATTTGTAAACTGTGGATGTAACAAAGGTTTCTCCCAACGGAGTTTCAACAGATAAGTCAAAATCTAATTTATCAGAAGTCAAGTTCAAACGTTGAGCACAAGTAGGTGAAATAAAGGAATGGGTAGCACCGGTATCTAACAAGGTGTAAACTTCGCAAGAGTTTATAATTAGCTTACCCGTAATCACCTCGTGTAGGTTCCTCGCGTTTTGGGCTGTCACGACAAACGCTCTTCCAGGAATCACCGACTTTGACTTGTCTGAAACCGCCTTTGGAATCACCACCCCCGCTGGACTTGATTTCGCAATAGGACAATCGCGAGCTATATGTCCTTCTTTTCCACAGTTATAGCATGCCTTGAACTGTTGTGGGCAGTTTGGGCTTATGTGTCCCTCTTTCCCGCATTTATAGCATACGACCGGTGGTCGTTCTCCTCCCCTAGAAATAGTTGATGCTGGTGCTGATGTTGACATTTTCACGTTCTCATTGTTATACCTTCTCTTCTTGAAATCTCCTCCCGATTCGCTTTTCCTACTATCATGGCCACGATTACCACCGGAGTGGTTACCGTTTCTGTCATACTTTCCTCCTCGCTGGTTATCATTGCTCCGATGACTGCTGCCACCGGTACGACCTTGGTTGTGGTCCCTCTGTTGAACATAATCATTATCTCGTTCTAACAACTGGGCCCTGTTCACTACATCCGAATATAGAGAAACTTTATGAGAAATGAGGTATTGACGTATTTCGGGTTTCAAACCTCTTAGAAACATCCGCGTCATACGTTCCTCATTCTCCACCAAATGAGGTGCAAACCTGGACAGCTCCGCGAACTTAGCCTCGTATTGGGATACTGTCATATTGTTTTGCTCGAGTCTGATAAACTCTACCTCCTTCATATGACGAATACTTTCAGGAAAGTACTTGTCATTAAACAGTTTTTGGAACGCTTCCCAAGATATATTGAGTACGGCAGGCTGGGTACGCTTTACAGATTCCCACCAGTAATCTGCCTCTCCACGGAACATAAACGTGGCGAATGGAACCTTCTATTCCTCTGTGCATCCCAAGACATCAAATATCTTGGTAATTTGTTTAATCCACGTCTCTGCCTTGATCGGATCTGGCTTTCCTAGAAACTCTGGTGGTCCCAATTCTTTGAACTGCTTGGCAGTGACAATTCGCGAGTTGTTATTATCTCCACCTGTATGTTGCACACGAGTCTCCCTCGTCTAGTTTTGCATGAACTGCAAAAAACTTCTAAACGTCTCATCGTTTATCGTCTGACCAGCGTTGTTTTCAGGATGAATATTGCCTTCTTGTTGCACGTTCTCCTGGTTAGTGATTAAAGGTGTCTCCACGGTCTCATTCACTTAATTGTTAACATTCTCAGCTGCCATTCTCAAATACTGCCATAAAACAAGGGTTAATTAAGCAAAATACCACATATTAACTCTATGCTCCGACTGACCAATTAAATACCACATAAGCTTAGGTAGGATACACTAGCAAAGGATTTACTCGTCTCTCCCCTCCTAGTTCTATTCCCCGATCTCCGCCAGAGATCATATCCCTAAGCTCTGATACCAACTGTGACTCATGTCCCAACCTTGGACAGCACCTCACAATGATACCTATCAGTTTGCCACCGCAGAACGGCGTCCCCTACGGAGAGTCTGGCTTCGGTGCATCCCACACAGGGAGTCACCAGATAGAGGCTCGGGGATCTTTACTTATGGCTCTGATACCAACTGTGCCGCCCCCCAGATTAGGTCCAGTCAACCCAACTCATTATGAGTCGCCAAATACATGGTACAGAATTCAAATACAAACTTTATATCACACGGTCGTGCAAAAATACGACCACACAACTGTGAGTGTCAATACAAATCGTATATAATACGAAATATTAATATTCAAATTCATTCTTTATTTATTACAATTATTATCCCACTATTTTTCAAAAATAGCGAGGACTACTACTGCTCTAACTCGGACCATCACTCTGTCCCCCGAATAGTTCCCGCAACATTCTCATTTCCTGAAGAGGACAACAGATGAAAAGGGTGAGCTCAACTAGCCCAGTAAAGAATATTACGACTAAGATAATGGAAAATAAATTATCGTTAGTCTTCAACAATTCAGATACAATATTATTGACAACAAATTTTAGATCAATAATCGCAGCGGAAATAACTGCTCATCATCAATATTTTATCCCTGTAACATCAATCAATATACATCTCGAATCAAATATTTATCTTTGCACTACAGGCCAAAGATATTCATTTGTATCACCAGTGGTCATGTTCATCTCAACACCTGTCATCTTTGCACTACGGCCAAAGATATTCATCAGGTAATCATTCATCTTTGCTCTACAGGCCAAAGATATTCAGTTACATCACCTTTTAGGACTGAGGATGATGAAAAATATTTTAAATAACGAATCTAGTGAAATAAAGGATAAGATTAAGGATTCGTATTTTAGTTTATTCAAGTTCAAGAATATTCCATAATAGTACTTTGTGGAGCAAAATTCAAGAATAAAGCTCAAAACTTAGATCCAATCAAAGATAAGAACTTTAACAAGTAATTTGGAAAAATAAAAGAAAATTTAATTTTTTCGTGAATAGTGCCGTGTACATGAATAGTGCCGTATACGTGAATAGTAACCTTGACGGAAAAAGTAAGAATTTCATAATAAAATCCATGCCAATATTTTGGTATAATGATATTGAAAAGAATAACATCATTTATGAAAGAAATAACATCCCTTACCTTAAAAAGATAGTACCTCTGACTGGAATATCGGATATAATACCGAAGAAAACTTGCACTGAATAGTAACACTCAAAGTATCTAAATACTCACAAAAATACGCTCGATATTATAGAGAGAGAAAACTTTTGATTTCTGGTATGATTTTCAATTCTAACCTAAGCACCCTATTTATAGGAAAAGCTTAGGATGCCAAAGTAGACTAAATTAATAAAATAATATTTTATTTTTAAAAAAAAAATCCAGCCGCCGGCTGCTTCAAACATCAGAATTTTTTTCAACAAAACAACAAAACTGGGGCCTACCCATTAAAAAAAATATTTATTTTCCGAAACTTCAATAATTCATAATAAATAGCCCCTTTGTCAGAAAAATATAAATTATATGTCCTTCTATAGAAAATTTAATTCTCTACAACTTTGTAGAAGGAAGTTTTTTCAAATTCCAAACATAAATTATCCGAAATTCATAAACGGATGATTTTCCACACCAAAATACTGATAAAAACACATCAGCGCTAATTCCTTCTTTTATATCCACAAAATAAATATTTTCTTATCATAAAAATTAATAATTAATTATTCACAAATAATATTACAGAACTACAATATTGACAACCAGGTCGTTCCCAGAAAAGAGGGGGCCTTCCGATAAGGACTTCTCCTTACTAGCGCGCAATTAAATAACCCCTCCTAGACAGAACTTCCTTAGACATTGTCAATAATGCTATCTAATAATATTATTAAAATAATATGAATTATTGAGTGGATAATGTGAAATAATATGCAGTGACAATTATTGAATCAATAATACAAACTATCAACTGTAGCCATTATTGAATCAATCATATAAAATAGCAACGTAGCAATTATTGAGTCAATAAAATATCAATGTAACAATTATTGAGTCAATAATATAAAATATCAACGTAGCAATTATTGAGTCAATAATATAAAATATTGAACAGTAATTACTGTAACAATAATTGAATAAGTTCCTTCTCACGTAAGACTCAATAATTCGAAATACTGTGTAATACCGTGTGCTACTGTGCAACACCGCGTATTACTGTATTTTAACCACCGGGTATTTCAACAGTACTAACGGTAACAACTACGCCGTTATTTTATAAAAAAGGTTATTTCTGTCGCTTTCTATATCCGACAGTTATTCTGTTGTGGGGCCCACAAATAGCTGCGCCGTCGTACGAATATTCCCTGACAACAAGAATATTCCACGACCAAACGAATATTCCCCGACAACAAGAATATTTTATAACCACTTGCTCATTTTAAAATATTTGCACATTTCACCCATAACTTTCATATTTATCAAAACAACACCTTACTGTTTCGAAATAATATATAAAAAAAATTAAATCTTTATTCATAAAAGTTGGGGTCTTACAGATCTAATTATTTATTCTTACGTAAGAAGTCACTACTCAATAATTGTTACAGTAATTACTGTTCAATATTTTATTTTATTGATTCAATAATTGCTCCGTTGATATTTTATATTAGTGATTCAATAATTGTCATTGAACAGTATTTTAAATTATTAAATCAATAATTCATATTACTGGAATAATATTATTAGATAGCATTATTGGCAATGTCTAAGGAAGTTCTGTCTAGGATGGGTTATTTAATTGCGCGCCAGTAAGGAGAAATCCTTATCGGAAGGCCCCCTCTTTTCTGAGAACGACCTAGTTGTCAATATTGTAGTTCTGTAATATTATTTGTGAATAATTAATTTTTGAGATATATGATAAGAAAATATTTATTCAATGTGGATTTAAACGGAGGAATTTTTAACATGTGACATTTGTTAAAAGTTGGTATTTTATCTTGTCCGATAAAATAATTCATTCAAATATATTATTATAATATTACATTATAGTAGTATGATGTGCTTATATAATAGTATGCTTTTTATAATTTGAATGGTTACATTATTATAGTAAATTCATGGTATAAAAGTTAAACGAGGTGGAAGAGTACAAATTGAATTTGAACTCTTGTGATACAAACAATGATGTCATCGGAGCGATGAGGTACGCAATGATGTCATCGGAGCGATGAGGTACGCAATGATGTCATCGGAGCAATGAGGTAAGCAATGATGCCATAGGATCGATGATGTAAGTGATGATATCATAAATTATGGCAAAAAGACTATTTTACCCTTACTCTGTCTAGCCTATAAATAGAAGCTTATTTTTTCATTATTTCTCACCAATTCACTAAAGCTATAGAGAGAGAAAGTATAGAGAGAATAAGAGAGAAAGAAAAAGAATATTCTGCTATTACATTAGTGCAGTCTCCAAATTTTTAAGGTAAGGGGTATTATTTCTTTCGTATTCATGAAGAGCGTTATTTCTTTCAATATTCGTAAAGGTTGTTATTTCATTCTTTATTATTCTGTTGGAATAACCTGTCTACGCGGACTACCGCATGTATGGTGAAATCTTGTTGTTATTCCATTCTTTATTATTCTATGGGAATAACCTGTCTACGCGGACTACCGCATGCCTGGTGAATAACCCTTCGTATTTAGTTGTTATTAAATTATAAAAATAATCTGTCTGAGCGGACTACCGCCTGACGGGTGAAAATTCAATTGCAGTTTCATATATTGTTTCATTTTAGATTCCTAACTCTAAACTTACTACGGTAAGTATTGCTTCTATATTTCCTGAAATGATCAGAAATTCCTTGAGTTTTGCGCTTCATCTAATATCATTTCACTAGAATATTGGTCTGAACTTTCTTGTGAAATTTTTATCTTTTTCATGTTGAGTTACTATTCATGAGTTACTATTTACGGTAAAAAAAAATCTAAATCATCTTTGATTGGATCTAGGTTTTGATCTTCATTCTTGAACTCTGGATAAATTCTCTAATATTTGTCCTTTATCTCACTAGATTCGTTATTCGTATTATTTTTTATCATCCTCAGTTCTAAATGGTGATATAACTGAATATCTTTGGCCTGTAATGCAAAGATGAATGATTACTTGATGAATATCTTTGGCCTGTAGTGCAAAGATGAATGATTACCTGATGAATATCTTTGGCCCGTAGTGCAAAGATGGACAGGTGTTGAGATGAACATGACCAAATGGTGATACAAATGAATATCTTTGGTCGTAGTGCAAAAGATGAATATTTGATTCTAGATGAATATTGATTGATGTTATAGGGATAAACTATTGATGATGGACTTTTAAATTATAGAAGATAGTAAACATCATTCTCTACTTAACTCTTCTAATGAATTGTCATTTCCGCTGCAGTTGTTGATCTAAAACTGGTTGTCTAATATTTTATTTGATTTGTTGAAGACTAACGATAATTTATTCTTCATTATCTTAGTCATAATATTCTTTACTGGGCTAGTTGAGCTCACCATTTTCTTCCATTGTTCTCTTCAGGAAATAAGAGTCGGGAAATGGAGTCATGGTCCGACTTAGAGCTGTAGAAGTCCTCACTATTTTTTTTTAAAATAGTGTGATAATAAATGTAATGAGGACTTAGTTTGAATGTTAATATTTTTTACATGTCTGTATTGACACTCATAGTTGTGGGTCGTATTCTACACGACCGTTTGATATGAAAGATTGTATTTGGATTCTGTACCATGTATTTGGCAACTCAGAATGAGTTGGTATTGAACCTATTTTGGGGGCGTCACAGCTTGTGTGCATACTATTTTTAGAGAAGAGAGATGACAAATGAGTCTTTTTTCCTTTTTTTATTTTTCAATTTTTTCCTCCTCCTTTTGTATAATCTTCCAATATAAAAAGGGTATTATTTAATTAATTAAATTTTGGCACTTTTGTCAGTTGTTTAAAAGTCTAATGCTATCCGTGTTAAAAAAATATATTTTGTATGTTTAAAATTTTATTGGGTTTTTAGTAATTAAAACTTTTTTTATTTTGAAATAAAAAAAAATTATTTGGTAATCTTTGTATTAATATTTAATTTTAATAATTTAACATATAATAATTATTTATAAGGATTTATACAAATTTAAATGTCAAAATAAGTATTTATACAAATTTTATACGAAATTAATAAGTCAAATCGTATTCTATATGAAAATCGCATACAATTTCTGTCTAGCCGAAAATTTAAGTATTCCGGCCAATTTTAGTCGGATTTTGAAATTGGGGGTTACATTGTATGAAATTAGGTACTTTATGTAGTAAATTGTAAGCCCAAATATTTTGAGGGGAGAATTATGAATTTGATGGTACTTGATGGAATAGAAGTGTATTTAGCCCTTTTTATTATTACTCATTCCGTCCCTTAATATATGTCGTTTTAGAGTTGTGCACAAGAATTAAATGAATGATTATATAGTATTAAATATATTATCAATTATTTATAATACTCTTAAATTCTTAGAATTACCATACTTATCTCATACTCTCTTTCATCTGTAACATTTTTCCATGAGGGATAATTTTGAAAAGTTTATAGTTAATTCTCCTAAATTATAAAAAACGACAAATAGTTAGGAAAAAATAAAATTATCTAAAACAATATATATTAAAGAATTGAGGGAGTATCTTTTTGGCACCCAAGGTTAACCAAATAATATTTATTCTAGTTAAAAAAGTTAGCTGATATTTACTGTTAGAGCTCTTCTATGTGGACAGAAAATTAGACTGAAAAATTTGGACATGACTCATATCCAAATTTTTCTATCCAATTTTCTTGTCCACATAAAATTTTTGTTACTGTTAAGTTAATGTGGTGTGATTGGTCCTAGATTTTCTCCTAAAACGTAAAGTTGGCATGCTACTATTGGGGGCTGTAAAACTAATGATTTACAGGCCATCCTTACCAATTTTTTTCTCCTATTATTATAACTAAAAGACATTTTTTTTAAAATTAAATCTGCATGCTTGTCTCTGTACTAATCTTTTAAGATGAGATTTTATGAACCGTCAAACTTTTCTGTTGTTAGAGATATAGTTGGTATTAAATGTTGTTTTAAAAACTATCTTTTTGACCAAATTTTTAAATGTTTTTCAAACAGAAAATTTGGACTTTATATCTTTCCATCCAAAATAAATTTTTATTTCCAACTCATCAGCCTTCTTAATTGTTTCTGGCTTCATGCACCTTCTTTCTTTATTTTTACTATTCCCTCTTAATCAATACCTTATATATAAAGACAGCAAAGGCGATCCTAAACTGAGTCAATTTTAAATCAATTAGGAGTTAACTCGCTTAATTGGAAAAAACTCTCGCCAGATTGGAATCTCTTCAGATTTCCCAATTCTTCCTCTTCCTCTTTCTCTTCTTCACTACCCTCACCCCTATTTCACTTCCATATACCTGTTCCCCTTCTCTCGCTCCTTTCAATTTCCAACCACCGAAAACGAGTTCATGAACTTGGTCCAACGCCTCACCGGCCCTTCTTCTTCCTCCTACTCCTCCACCTCCCGCCGCCGCCTCGACCCGCGGCGATGTCTCGCCGGCAGCGAGACTGGCTTCCATAGTCCGACAGAAATAGAGAGGGAAAGTTCAGTGACCTTATGGGCATGGTTCAAGGCTTCGAAATGGGTCAATTCCTGGGATTTTATCACCTGCGTCGGCGACTCTGCCACCGATCCAACTTGGGTTATGGATAGCCTATAAGAAGGATGAATATCAAGGTATATTTAATTTTTATTCTATTTTATTTTGAATTTGTTCTGTTTCTTTCTCTTTATTTTGTCTTAATAAGTTGAGATCTTCAATTTTAATAATGTTGAGAAATCAAATCGCTAAGGTTAATGATTATTATCAATCTCATATGTAATTAAACTATTTCAATGTTTGTTGAATTGTTTCGAAGTTCGATTGAATTGACAACACTACTCCCTGATTCGAACATTTTTTTGTTAATTTTCGTATACTCATGAATGTGCCTTAAATCTCTTTGGGTTTCTAGAACAACTAAAAATTGGAATTGAAATTTTGTGTGAACTCCAATTATGACCTTTTTTGGGTTGCTGGATTTGAATTGGACTGCATTTGGTTAGTTGTATATATAATATAAACATTTTCATGCCTTGATATTAACAAACATGCAGTTTGGTTCCTTCCCTAAACAAGTGGAGTAAGCGGTGATCTGTTGTTCTTATTGTAAGTGTTCTTAATATTAAAAGAAATTGTTACACCCTTTACTGTATCTATCTATCAATACATATAATTGCACATGCCCATGAATGTTGTTATCTTATGGAATTCTACCTTCTTTGGGTTTAGCGCCGGAGGATGGAGGGGTATTCTGTGTACTGTAAAAGAGGCAAAAAGGGTTGAATGGAGGATCGGTACTCAGCCGTTGGTGGACTTGAAGGAGATTCTAAATAGGTTTGTTAAATTAAAATTAAAAATTTTATCTTTTGGGAAAAAAATGAAAATTGGATTATTATATTTAATAATTTGAAAGTCAAATGTTTGTATCGACTAAAGTGGAATTTTTAAACTTATCATCAATTCCTATATATGCTTTGTGTTTTCTTTCTTTGGATTTAAGGATTTCTCACTTTCTTTGTTTATAGTATGTGGGTTTAAAAAATTATGTTTTTGAGATGTAATGAATATTGAAGCTCAGTTTTTGATGTAATAATTGACTGAAATGAAACATGATTGAGTGTGTATGTGATCAGCTATATGTGAGTTGAAATTCTACATTCATGGAAAGCTATTTTGCAGTGGCTTACCTTGCAATTGCTCCAATTTAAGAAATGACCTAATCGACATTTCAAAGTACAGAGAAATTTTCTCAAAGAGGTTGGATATGGCCGGTCTTAAGCCCATCACCGTATCGGTCATTAGCTATGACTTATACTCACAAATTCCAGAAAGTATGTATGCATATTCGTGTATATGTATCTGCGTAAATATTAATTAGGGAAACTATAAATCCTTTGACTTTAACATTACATATTTTTCCTTGATTTGGGCAATTTTGTTTTTACTTTCGTATTTTATTGTAGCTACAACCCTGCAAATGATATAAAGATTCAATTTTTATTTGGGGTTTATATGCTTTAGGTTTCTGAGAAACCAAACCCTATGTGTATCCATCTTTGAGTCTTCTTGGAATGGATGCAAAGTAAAAAAAATAATTTTATTTGTGTTTTTATGCTATGGCTACCCCCATTTCCCATACAGCACTTAGGAATAACTTACAATCATTAACTCCTTGGTAAAACAAAAGGCTAATTATTGAGAAAAAAATGGCATCCAAGCAAGTTGGTGAATCTTAACTTTTTTGTTTTTACTGGAAATTAATTGGCAATTAGTCATCAATGCCAACATATATTAAACAATGCTAATATATGTTGGTATTGATTACGTCTAGCCCCTAAAAAGTACACTTGAAACTATAAAATAACTACAGAACATAATACAGTTTGTTTTGGTGAGAACATGATGTTGATAGATCTTAGTCCTTTGGTTGTAAGGGTTGTAAGATATACTCTTCTATTGTTGAAACAATTGTTGGGTTGATTTATGAATAGTAAAGGTATATTCCTACAATTATTCAGGACATTCTTTTTACTGGAGATGTATCATGTATAGGCATTCGTTACATTATACATGTGTAACAATCGCATGATATATTACAAATTTACAGCTTCATATATTCATCTTTTTGGATCTCATGATTACCATTATGTAGATATTATTTAACTCGGTATCTTGGGTTATTAGGACTGAACTTTACCGCTTCAGTGGTGCAAAGATATACCCAGGCAGGGGTATTAGATTTGTGCATGCAGACTCCCAGGTAACTTCTCTGTTCATTTTCTTGGTTTCATTTTTTACTCTTGATAGTAATCTTGCTCTAATATCTTATTTTTCTCCACTTTCTTCTCCCTTATTACAACTTTTTTTTGTTGATTTTAGTTATTGATTAGTTTTTTTTTTGAGTAATAGTAGTTTAGTGTTTATATGATTTGCTTGACTCTCCATTCTGTTACTGAACTTGCTAATAATTGTCTTGATTTATTATTGAAAAGGTGTTCCTCTTTGCTAATTCAAAATGCAAGAGGTACTTCCACAACTGACTGAAGCCTTCAAAGCTTACTTGGACCGCGATGTACAGGAAACAACATAAGAAGGTAAATTATCTTTTGTAATTTAGGAGTGAGTTTTTTTGACTCATTCTTCTAAATCTCTCAACTCTAAGAAAGCACCACCTTTCTGCCACCAAGATCCAGGCAACCTATAGAGGTTATATGGTAATCATCTATTAGTTTTTGTTGGATTTTTTTTGTCAAAATCAACCTATAATTCATGCATGCTTTAGATTTTCGTAGAGAAAATCAAACCTCTAACTCTTAAGTGTCATGGCACTTAGGATTGATTTTGTGAAATCTAAGAAACGGTCTTTATTTTAATTCAGTTCAATCTTTATGAGCTAAAATGTATGGGAAATCGAAAGTTTAAAGTTTATTGTTTGCAAGATTGCTAGGAGTGGACCATAGTTGTGATCTATATACTGATGCCACATTGTGGCTATTGCTTCTGTTGTCATTGATACCAATATCAATTCTCATAAATAAAACCTATAGGTGTACAAAGCAGCGTACTTTTGTTAATTTTGTCTAGGCGATGCTAGGCATTGGGTATCTCAAATTGTCAAAGATATGCTCCTTCTCTCTGCACCTTCATCAAGGATCCAAGTTCTTGGCTTTTGGTACCGTTCAAAATGTAAAAAATATGGATCGAACATAGGTTTTTTTATGTGGATTTGATTCATGATTTTAGTTGATATTTCAATTTTAATACGTAGTTGAAAAGTACACTGCCAATTTCGATTCAAACATTTTTGTGATTTCTTGATTATATGGATAGTAATTTTTTTTTTTGGAAAAAGTTTTAATATTCTAAAGTTTATATGTCTTGCAAAAATATATTCTAAACTTTCATAATTTTAACAAATTATATAATTAGCTTTTTCAACTAACCCGTGCATTGCACGGGCTACCAACTAGTTTCTACTAATGTAATCACCGTTCTAATAGAGACACAACTTCTTCTAGAATGACAACTCTTAATTAATTACACTTTTGCTTTTGAATTTCAATTTTTGATTTGTGTTTCTTGAACATAAATCTTCCATATCTTAAAACCATATTTATATATTAATCAAGGGTTAATAGCACTTTAGTCCCTCAAAATTCTATTCATTTTATGATTGAGCTCCTAAAGTACCAATTCTCTTGATATGAACTCCCAATTATTGTTAAGTTATCGATACACACCCAAACTCGATAATTTAACCTAATTATATTTTTACTTAAAAGAGGTGTCATGTCATCATTTTTGGGTAAAAAAATACTACCGTAGTACCTGTTGAGAAAATTAAGTAATTTACATGTTGGGTAGTGCCTACCTAATGTCTAGGGGTCTCTTGAGTAGTATTAACCTAATTATTAGGAGCCTGCCTATCTAGTGTCTAGGAGACTGTTGGGTAACCTATTATCAATTATGTATTATCAGTTATGTTTCAATTATGAGTCAGTTGGCCTACCTAGGAGTCTTTTGGTAGCTCCCTACCTAATATTTAAGAGTCTGTTGGGTAGTTCTGTATCATATATCAGTTATATGTATTAGCCTATATATAGACTATTTGGTTAATCAGTAAAAGTGTAGAAAAACTCCACCGTATATTCTATGTCTTCTAACTGATTGTCTTCTATCAATTTGCTTTCCATCAGTGGTATCAAAGCCAAAAATAGGAGAGAAAAGTGTGAGAGTCCCAAAAACAAACAGTGTGAAGGTACTCAAAAAATCCACAATAGTAGTAGCTTTATTTTCTCACCTGTTTTGATTTTATTACTTTTGTAGAAGCAGTGAAATGATTGCTTCAGATTCAAATTTTGTAAATTTTGTGCAAGCGACGATCCCACGATTTGTTGGTCACTGTGGCCATGGGAGTATGCTAATGGAGAATTTTTTGCTGTCAAAAGAATATTATTGTTGAATCTGGAATTGGACAACCAGAAAAAGATGCAACAAATGACCAAAAAGCAGAGTTGAAAGGGAGAAAGCTAAAAGATTTGAAGGCAAAAAATTAGCTTTTTCAGGCCATTGATCGTCTCATCTTGGAAACTATTCTTAGCAAAGACACTTCCAAGGTGATTCCATGAAAAAGAAGTATCAAGGTACAACAAGGACTAAGAGGCAGCAGCTTCTAGCACTTCGTTCGAAATTCGAAATGTTTCGAATGAAATCAGGAGAGTCAGTTACAGACTATTTTTCAAGGACGATGACAATCGTTAATTAGATGAGAATCCATTGCGACAAGACAGAGGATGTTACCATTATTAAGAAGATTCTTCGATCTTTGACACCAAAATTTTATTTTATTTTCTGTTCTATAAAAGAAGCTAATGATTTTGTTAAACTTTCAATTTATGAATTACCAAGTTCCTTATTGGTTCAGGAGAAAAAAATTAACCAGCAAGAGAAAGAAGAATAAGCATTGAAGGCCTCATCAGAAAATAACTTTACACCCAATAGAGCTCATAGAGGACGAGGTATGGGCAAAGACCGAGGTAGAGGAGGCAGATTCAACAATAATTGTTGGAATCAACAATAAAATCATCAACATTAAGAGAGTCAATTTCAAGGAAGAGGTAGAGGGACGTGGCGGTCACCACCCAACAACTTATAGACCAAAGTCAGCAGACAAGTCCAATGTTGAATGTTACAAATGTCATGGGTATGTTCATTATAAGTCAAAATGTGAAACTGCTTTGAATAGACAAAATGGAGAAAAAATTAACTTTGCAGAAAATGAAGAAATGTCTCTTTTGATGGCGTGTCACTTGAAGTAATAAACTCAACAAAACATGTGGTATTTAGACACTGGTTGCAGCAATCACAGGTGTGGAAATAAGGACACATTCTTTGATTTGAATGAATCTTTTCGCAACTCTGTTAAGTTCAATGACAATTCCACAGTTTCTGTTATGAAAAAGGAAATGTAACAATTCAAACTAAAGGAAATTACACTCACACTATCGCTAATGTTCTTTTTGTGCCAGAATTAAAGAACAACTTGTTTAGTGTGGGTTAGTTGCAAGAAAAGGGATACGAGATTTTCATCAAAGATGGAGTATATCAGATTCAAGATGCAAAGTAGGGCTTGGGTGGTATTTGTTTATGTCTGAATACCACTTAATTCACATGCCTCTGATTCGGTCAGAGGCAAATCTTGTTTGGTAAAAAAAATTTGCCTCTTAATCATTAAGACAGAAACTCAAATCTTAACTATTAAGAGTTGTCTTTTAATAGTTTATTTAAAATTTATGGACAAAAATAGCCACAATAAATATTGCACTCCTTCAATTTTAAATTTTAAGATCATTCAAATAAAAGTTTTAAATAACTCAGAGGGTTAAAATGATAAAATAGTGTCAATTTACACTTTTAAGTTATCAAACAGTTTTTTAGATTCAGATGGTATTTCATTTATATGATCGAATATATTAAGATGTATTAACCATTCAGATCTTAATTACTCAGTTTTATCAAACACCACCTTAGTTGCTCAAGTTAACATGATGACAAATCGCATGTTCCCATTTTATCTCCCCAACACCACTCATTCATGTTTCTTAACGAAATTGAAAGATGGGGCATGGCTATGGCACTTCCACTATGGGCATCTGAATTTTAGTGGATTAAAAACACTACAACAAAAGAATATGTTGACGGGTCTTCCTCAAATTACAGCTCCTTCTCAAGTTTGTGAACAATGTGTTGTTAGTAAACAACACTACAATCAATTTCCACAAGGAAAATCTTGTAGAGCGAAGAAGACATTAGAGCTTGTTCATTCTGACATTTGCGGGCCTATTACACCACATTCTAATGGAGGTAAAAGATATATAATTACCTTCATTGATGATTATAGTCGCAAAACATGGGTTTACTTTTTGCAAGAAAAATTTAAAGCTTTTGCAGCCTTTAAAAGCTATAAAATGCTAGTTAAGAAAGAAGGTAACAGCCTCATCAAAGTTCTTCGTACTGATCGTGGTGGAGAGTATAACTCACATGAATTTGCAAATTTCTGTGAGGTTCATGGAATCAAGAGGCAACTTATACACTGTACACGCCCCAATAGAACGGAGTGTGCGAAAGGAAAAATTGCTCTATAATGAATATGGTGCGAAAAGTCTTTTGAATATGAGCGATATTCCAAAAAGCTTCTTGCCTGAAGTCGTTAATTGAAGCATTTATATATTGAACAGAAATCTCACTTATGTTGTTCAAAATATGACACCGGAGGAAGCATGAAGCGGAAGGAATTCTGATGTAGATCATTTATGAATTTTTGGGTGTATTGCCTATGCTCATATGCCAGATGTGAAGAGGAGGAAACTAGATGACAAAGGAGAAAAATTCATTTTTCTTGGTGTTAGTGGTAAGTCCAAAGCTTATAAGCTATACAATCCTAACACCGTGAAAATAGTACGTTATCAGCCGTGATGTGGTTTTTGATGAAAAAGGCACCTGGTCATGGAATGAAAATGGTGTTATACAAAATATTCCAGTAGTTTTTGATGATGATGAGAAAGGGCAGGAGCCACTGGTGAAGCTACATATAAGATTGTGGGGTCAATTGACCCCACTGAAAAAAATAATTGCTTTATAATGCAATGCAAATTTTAAAATTTTTAAGTATTATATATAAATTGATGCCACTAAATCTTTATAAATTTTCTACTATACGGGGTCAATTTGAAAATTTATAAGTTTGTTAATCAAATTTTAACCACATATGACTCATATCCTCTCAATATATGTATATCTCTCTATAATATTTTAAACTAAATAATAATCTAATTTATATTATTTTTAAAAATAATTAATCACTTATGAACAGTTGTGATTAAAAAAGTCTATTATGTGTCAATATAGTGTATATATATATATACCATATATTATTACTTATTATATTGTCATTGTAATATAGAATATATACAGTCCATTTTAAGAGCTCACCTCCTTATTTTACATACCATGCTCACCCCCTTTAGCGACGGATCGGGCAATGGTTCGGTCCGTCGCTATATCAGAGAACCGTCGTCTTAGATTTTAGCGACGGAGAACATATAGTGACGGATCGAACCGTCGCCCAGTCCATCGCTAAAGGGGGTGAGCAAGGTATGTAGGATCAAGGGGTATACCCTTGATCCTTTTCGAGTATATATATATATATATATATATATATATATATGTGTGTGTGTGTGTGTGTGTGTGTGTGTGTGTGTGTGTGTGTGTGTGTGTGTGTGTGTGTGTGTGTGTGTCTGTGACCTGAAAGTACAAAAGTATTAAAAAAATTAACTCGGGGGCACTGCTCCTGAACCCCTGCCAAATTATTTATAGCTTATTAATAATTTTGACCCCACTCAAAATTATTCCTGGCTTCACCACTGGCAAGAGCCTATGGAGAATGAACAAGAACTGGAAGTCACTCAAAATGTTCCAGTAGACGATCAAAGTCCACTTCCAGCTGAATCACAAAGGCCTCAACGTGTTTGAAGAAGACCAACATGGGAGACTGATTATAAATTTACTGGAGTTGACCCAAGTGATAATCCACTTACACATTTTGCTCTATTTTCAGATTGTGATCCTACCATTTTTGAAGTGGCTATCAAAGAATCAAAATGGAGAAAGGCTATGGATGCATAAATTACAACTATACAAAGAAATGATACTTGGCAGCTTTGTCATCTTCCCAAAGGGCAGAAAACAATTGGTGCAAAGCTGAAGGAGAATGGAGAAGTTGAAAAGCACAAGGCACACTTGGTGGCTACAAATAGGAGTTTGATGTTGATTATAAAGAAGTTTTTGCTCCGGTTGCAAGACATGTTACAATCAGATTGATGATTGCATTGGCAGCTCAATACTCATGGCCTATCTTTCAATTGGACGTAAAATCAGCTTTCCTCCATGGAAATTTGAAAGAAGAGGTATTTATCGGTCAACCTCCTAGTTATATGAAACTTGGCAATGACCATAAAGTGTATAAGTTAAAGAAGACTCTATATGGATTAAAAAAAGCTATATGAGCTTGGTATAATCGTATAGAAACTTATTTTTTGAAGGAAGGATTTCAAAAATGTCCTTATGAACATACAATTTTTATACAGATTGAAGATGGAGGAAAAATGCTCATTGTTAGTCTATATGTAGATGGTTTAATCTATACTGGAAATTATACAACCATTTTTGAAAGTTTTAAGAAATCCATGATGGCTAAATTTGAGATGTCTGATCTTGGCTTGATGCATTACTTTCTTGGGATTGAAGTGGTGCAGTCCTCTGATGGAATTTTTATTTCTCAAAAGAAGTATATGAGAGAAATCTTGGACATGTTTCAGATGAAGGATTGTAATTCCGTAAATACACCATCTGAGTTTGGTTTGAAGCTAAACAAAGATAATGGAGGAAAGAAGGTTGATGATACTCTTTACAAACAGATAGTGGGGAGTTTAATTTATTTAATGGCAACAAAACCTGATATCATGCATGTTGTAAGTGTGATTAGTAGGTATATGACATGTCCTACAGAGATTCATCTCTTGGATGCAAAAAGAATTTTCAGATACTTACAAGGTACTAAGGAGTTTGGGTTGTTTTATAAGAAGGGAGAAAAGTCATATCTGTTTGGCTTTACATATAGTGATTATGCAGAAGATTAAGATGATCTAAAAAACACATTTGGCTATGTTTTTATGAAAGGGACAGTAGTTGTTTCTTGGTCATCAAAGAAGCAACCTATTGTTGCTTTAACAACGTGTGCTTGTCAAGCTATTTGGCTAAAGAAAATTCTTAAAGAGTTGTATTGGGAAGAGGATGGACCTACTTAGATTTATTGTGACAACAATTCAACAAATAAAGCTTTCAAAAAATTCTGTTTTACATAGTCGAAGCAAACATAAGTATCATTTCTTGAGGGATCTCACGAATGATGGAGTCATTAATCTTATTTACTACAGAAGTGAAGACCAGATTCACTACAACAAAAAGGGTTATTTTCGACGGAGTATTCCGTCGGAATTAGGTATAGTCCAACGAGAATATGCTTAATTCCGACGAAATATTCAGTCAAAAATTTAGTTGGATATAAGCACATCGGAATTAAGTCCGTCGACCTTTCAGTCGATAATAACTAATCTCGACGGATCTAATTTCGATCAACATTTCAGTCGATCTTAAGCTATTATAGACGGAATTCCATCTGTCGAGGATAATCTGTCGATTTTAAGTTTGACACGTAGTAAGTCAACCAAGATTATAAAAGGTTTAAGGTCGACAAAATTCCGTCGAGGATAGTCTTATTCTGTCGAGGATAACTGTGACGCCCCCAGAATAAGTGTCAACCCAACCCATTCTGAGTCGCCAAATACATGGTACAGAATTCAAATACAAACTTTATATCATACGGTCGTGCAAAATACGACCACACAACTGCGAGTGTCAATACAAATATGTAGAAAATATTAAGATTCAAACTAAGTCCTCATTACAATTATTATCACACTATTTATCAGAAATAGTGAGGACTACTACTGCTCTAACTCGGACCATCACTCTGCCCCCCGACTAGTTCCCGCGACATTCTCATTTCCTGAAGAGGACAACAGATGAAAAGGGTGAGCTCAACTAGCTCAGTAAAGAATATTATGACTAAGATAATGAAAAATAAATTATCGTTAGTCTTCAATAAATCAGATAAAATATAATGGACAACCAATCTTAGATCAATATTCGCAGCGGAAATAACAATTCATTAGAAGAATTAAGCAGAGAATGAAGTCTACTATCTTCTATGATTTAAAAGTCCATCATCAATATTTTATCCCTGTAACATCAATCAATATACATCTCGAATCAATATTCATCTTTGCACTACAGGCCAAAGATATTCATTTGTATCATCAGTGGTCATGTTCATCTCAACACCTGTCATCTTTGCACTACGGCCAAAGATATTCATCAGGTAATCATTCATCTTTGTTCTACAGGCCAAAGATATTCAATTACATCACCTTTTAGGACTGAGGATGATGAAAAACATTTTAAAGAACGAATCCAGTAAGATAAAAGACAAAGATTAAGGATTCGCATTTTAGTTAATCCAAATTTAAAAATACTTCGTAATAATCAATTGTGGAGTAAAATTCAAGAATAAAGCTCAAAACATGGATACAATCAAAGATAGTAACCTTAACAGACAATTTGGACAAATAGAAGAAAAATAAATTTTCCCGTGAATAGTGTCGTATACGTGAATAGTGCCGTATACGTGAATAGTAATCCTGACGGAAAAAAATAAGAATTTCAACATAAAATCCATGACAATATTTCTGTATAATGATATTGAGAAGAATAACATCATTTACGAAAGAAATAACATCCCTTACCTCAAAAAGATAGTACCTCTGACTGGATAGTACCTCTGGTGTGATTTTCAATTCTAACCTAAGCACCCTATTTATAGGAAAAGCTTAGGATGCCAAAGGAGACTAAATTAATAAAATAATATATTTTAAAAAAAAAATTCCGCCGCCTGACGGCTAATTTTTTTTCAACAAAAGTGGGGCCCACCCATTAAAAAAATATTTATTTTCCGAAACTTCAATAATTCATAACAAATAGCTCCTTTGTCAGAAAAATACAAATTCTATATCCTTCCATAGGAAATTTAATTCTCTACAACTTTGTAGAAGGAAGTTTTTCCACATTCCAAATATAAATTATCCGAAATCCATGAACGGATGATTTTTCACACCAAAATACTGATAAAAACTCATCAGCGCCAATTCCTTCTTTAATATCCAAAAAATAAATATTTCCTTATCATATAAATCAATAATTAATTATTCACAGATAATATTACAGAACTACAATATTGACAACCAGGTCGTTCCCAGGAAAGAGGGGGCCTTCCGATAAGGACTTCTCCTTACTGGCGCGCAATTAAATAACCCCTCCTAGACAGAACTTTCTTAGACATTGTCAATAATGCTATCTAATAATATTATTCAAATAATATGAATTATTGAGTTGATAATGTGAAATACTGTGCAGTGACAATTATTGAATCAATAATACCAAAATATCAACTGTAGCCATTATTGAATCAATCATATAAAATGACAACGTAGCAATTATTGAGTCAATAAAATATCAACGTAGCAATTATTGAGTCAATAATATAAAATATTGAACAGTAATTACTGTAATAATTATTGAGTAATGGCTTCTCACATAAGAATCAATAATTAAAATTACTGTGCAATATCGTGTGCTACTATGCAACACCGTGTATCACTGTATTTTAACCACCGAGTATTTCAACAGTACTAACGGTAACAACTACGCCGTTATCTTGTAAAAAAGTTATTTCTGTCGCTTTCTATATCCGACAGTTATTCCGTTGTGGGGGCCCACAAATAGCTGCGCCGTCGTACGAATATTCCCCGACAACAAGAATATTCCACGACCAAACGAATATTCCCCGACAACAAGAATATTTTATAACCACTTGCTCATTTTGAAATATTTGCACATTTCACCCATAACTTTCATATTTATCAAATCAACACCTTACTATTTCGAAATAATATATAAAGAAAATTAAATCTTTATTCATAAAAGTTGGGGTCTTACAACCTCCCCTCCTTATGAAATTTCGTCCTCGAAATTGACGTACGTACCTGGTATGTCGAAAAGGTGAGGATACCTCGCTTTCATTTTCGATTCCAACTCCCAGGTCATTTCCTCAATTGCATGGTTTCTCCACAAAACTTTAACTTGAGGTATAATTTTTGAGCGTAGGACATGCTCCTTCCTATCCAAGATCTTGACAGGTACCTCCTCGTACGTTAAATCTTCGGCTATCTCGTCTGGTTCTAACTCAATAATACGGTTTGGATCCTTCACATATTTACGTAACACGGATATGTGAAACACGTTATGAACACGAGACATGCTTGGAGGTAAAGCGAGTCTATAGGCCACATTTCCTACTCGGTCAAGAATCTCAAATGGACCAATGAATCGTGGATTGAGCTTTCCTCTCTTGCCAAACCTCGTAACTCCTTTCCACGGAGCAACACGTAATAACACATGGTCCCCAACATTAAATTCCACGTCCTTTCGATGAAGATCCGCATAACTCTTTTGTCGATCTTGTGCGGTTTGTATACGTTGTCGGATTATTTGGATCTTTTCTGTAGTCATAAGTACCAACTCCGATCCCAACAATGTCGTTTCACCCACCTCGTTCTAACATACTGGAGAGCGACACTTTCTCCCATACAACGCTTCGAATGGAGCTACGCCTATACTTGCCTGATAACTGTTGTTGTAGGAGAATTCCACCAATGGTAAGTACTTATCCCAACTCCCTTTGAAGTCTAGAACACAGAGTCTCAATAGATCTTCAAGAGTTTGAATAGTTCTTTCCGATTGTCCGTCTGTTTGAGGATGATAAGCCGAACTGAATCGTAAATCCGTGCCCATAGCTTTCTGCAAACTGATCCAAAATCGTGAAGTAAATCTGGGGTCACGATCCGAAACTATGGATACTGGCATGCCATGCAATCTCACAATCTCATTCACGTACATATGAGCAAGACGTTCAAGAGAATAGTTCTCTCGTATCGGTAAGAAATGTGCAGACTTGGTTACCCTATCAACAATAATCCAAATTGCATTTATGCCTTGAGAAACCTTAGGAAGACCCGTAACGAAATCCATTGTAATGTGTTTCCACTTCCATTCCGGAATCTCCAGTGGTTGCAATGGACCCTTTGGCACTTGATGCTCCGATTTTACACGTTGACAAGTTAAACATCTCGAGATGAGCTCCGCGATCTCTCTCTTCATATTGCTCCACCAAAATGTATGTCGAAGATCACGATACATTTTAGTACTCCCAGGATGGATCGCAAACGGTGTGTTGTGTGCCTCCATCATGATTCTATACTTCAAGTCGGAATCGTTAGGAACACAAAGTTTGGAGTTGACTCGAAGTATTCCATCTTCATCGATTCTTGCTTCTGGAATTGCACCTTCTTGCACCTTCTTCTTCATCTTCATTAGCTCCGCATCCGTAGCTTGAGCAGCTTTAACTTTATCAATCAAAGCTGGTTCTACGCGTATACTTGACATCATTGCACTCGTTCCCACATATGATCTTCTACTCAACGCGTCAGCTACCACGTTCGCTTTTCCAGGATGGTATTGGATGGTATGATCGTAATCTTTCAACAGCTCAAGCCAACGTCGTTGCCGCATGTTGAGTTCCTTCTGAGTGAAGAAATATTTAAGGCTCTGATGATCCGTATAAATCTCCACTTTCTCTCCGTACAAGTAATGTCTCCAGATCTTCAACGCAAAAACGACAGCTGCCAACTCTAGATCATGAGTAGGATAATTCCTCTCATATTCTTTGAGTTATCGCGAGGCATAGGCTATGACTTTCCCATATTGCATGAGAACACATCCTAACCCTTTGCTCGAAGCATCGCTGTAAATAACAAATCCATCCGAACCAGATGGTATTGTTAGAACAGGTGCCGAAATAAGTCTCCTCTTGAGCTCTTGGAAGCTCTTCTCGCATTCCTCTCTCCAAACGAATTTCGTATCTTTCCGGGTCAACTGAGTTAATGGAGTAGCGATTCGAGAAAATCCTCTACGAACCTCCGATAGTAACCAGCAAAGCCCAGAAAGCTTCGTACTTCGGTCACCGACTTAGGTTGCTCCCAGCTTTGTATTGCTTCAATCTTCGTCGGGTCAACAGATACTCCACGTTTCGATACCACGTGCCCAAGGAATGCTACTTCCTCAAGCCAGAACTCGCATTTCTTTAACTTGGCGTATAACTTGTTCTCACGAAGCTTTTGAAGTACCAACTTCAAATGGTGTTCATGATCTTCACGGCTTTTAGAATAGATGAGGATGTCATCAATAAAGACAACAACGAATTGATCCAAATACTCCTTAAATACATGGTTCATCATATCCATGAAAGCAGCAGGAGCATTAGTCAATCCAAAAGACATGACTAAAAACTCATAATGCCCGTACCGTGTTCTGAAAGCAGTCTTTGGAATATCCTCAGTTTTAATCTTCAACTGATGATATCCAGAACGAAGATCGATCTTTGAAAAGAATTGCGCTCCTTGCAACTGGTCGAACAGGTCATCAATACGAGGTAACGGATACCTATTCTTGATGGTGACATGGTTCAACTCCCGATAGTCAATACAAAGTCGCATACTCCCGTCTTTCTTCTTTACGAATAAAATAGGAGCACCCCAAGGAGACGTACTAGGACGAATAAAACCGATGTCTAACAATTCTTGTAATTGGATCTTTAACTCCTGAAGTTCAATAGGAGCCATTCGATATGGGGTTTTAGAAATGGGCTTTGTACCTGGCTCAAGGTCAATAAAGAATTCAACTTCACGTTCTGGGGGTAGACCGGGAAGTTCTTCGAAAAATACATCAGGAAATTCATTAACAACGGAAATATTATTCAAATCTGATGTATTCTGGTTTAGATCAGTGACATGAGCTAAGAAAGCTTGACATCCGTTTTTCAATAAACGAATAGCCTTGGGATTTGAAATGATATTGACTGATTTTAGTGGTTTGGTGGTTTGAATTTGCACAACAGGTTGATTAGGAATATGAAAACTAACAACCTTACGAAAACAATCAATTTTGGCATGGTAAGTGGTTAACCAGTCAATTCCTAAAATCACGTCAAATGCAAGTATTTTCAAAGATATAAGATCAACAAGTAAGGTAAGGGTACCAATCTGAATCAAGCAAGATTTGTAAACTGTAGATGTAACAAAGGTTTCTCCTAACGGAGTTTCAACAGATAAGTCAAAGTCTAATTTATCAGAAGTCAAGTTCAAACGTTGAGCACAAGTAGGTGAAATAAAAGAATGGGTAGCACCGGTATCTAACAAGGTGTAAACTTCGCAAGAGTTTATGATCAGCTTACCCGTAATCACCTCGTGTGGATTCCTCGTGTTTTGGGCTGTCACGACAAACGCTCTACCAGGAATCACCGACTTTGACTTGTCTGCAACCGCCTTTGGAATCACCACCCCCGCTGAACTTGGTTTCGTAACAGGACAATCTCGAGCTATATGTCCTTCCTTTCCATAGTTATAACATGCTTTGAATTGTTGTGGACAATTTGGGCTGATATGTCCCTCTTTCCAGCATTTATAGCATACGACCGGTGGTCGTTCTCCTCCCCTCGAAATAGTTGATGCTGGTGCTGATGTTGACGTCTTCGCGTTCTCATTGTTGTACCTTCTCTTCTTGAAATCTCCTCCCGATTCGCTTGTTCTACTATCATGGCCACGATAACCACCGGAGTGGTTACCGTTTCTGTCATACTTTCCTCCTCGCTGGTTGTCATTGCTCCGATGACTGCTGCCACCGGTACGACCTTGGTTGTGGTCATTATCTAGTTCTAACAACTGGGCCCTGTTCACTACATCCGAATATAGAGAAAATTTATGAGAAATGAGGTATTGACGTATTTCGGGTTTCAAACCTCTTAGAAACATCTGCGTCATACGTTCCTCATTCTCCACCAAATGAGGTGCAAACCTGGACAGCTCCGCGAACTTAGCCTCGTACTGGGATACCGTCATGTTGTTTTGCTCGAGTCTGATAAACTCTACTTCCTTCATATGACGAATACTTTCAGGAAAGTACTTGTCATTAAACAGTTTCTAGAACGCTTCCCAAGACATCTTGAGTGCGGCAGGCTGGGTACGCTTCACGGATTCCCACCAGTAATCTGCCTCTCCACGAAACATAAAGGTGGCGAATGGAACCTTCTGTTCCTCTATACATCCCAAGACATCAAATATCTTGGTAATTTGTTTAATCCACGTCTCCGCCTTGATCGGATCTGGCTTTCCCAGAAACTCTGGTGGTCCCAATTCTTTGAACTGCTTGGCAGTAACAATTCGCGAGTTGTTATTATCGCCACCTATATGTTGCACACGAGTCTCCCTCGTCTGGTTTTGCATGAACTGCAGAAAACTTCTAAACATCTCATCGTTTATCGTCTGACCAGCGTTGTTTTCAGGATGAACATTGCTTTCTTGTTGCACGTTCTCCTGGTTAGTGATTAAAGGTGTCTCCACGGTCTCATTCACTTCGTTGTTAACATTCTCAGCTGTCATTCTCAAATACTGCCATAAAACAAGGGTTAATTAAACAAATAACATCCCACATATGAACACTATGCTCCGACTGACCAATTAAATACCACATAAGCTTAGGTAGGACATACTAGTGAAGGATTTACTCGTCTCTCCCCTCCTAGTTCTATTCCCCGATCTCCGCCAGAGATCATATCCCTAAGCTCTGATACCAACTGTGACGCCCCCAGAATAGGTCCAGTCAACCCAACCCATTCTGAGTCGCCAAATACATGGTACAGAATTCAAATACAAACTTTATATCATACGGTCGTGCAAAATACGACCACACAACTGCGAGTGTCAATACAAATATGTAGAAAATATTAAGATTCAAACTAAGTCCTCATTATAATTATTATCACACTATTTATCAGAAATAGTGAGGACTACTACTGCTCTAACTCGGACCATCACTCTGCCCCCCGACTAGTTCCCGCGACATTCTCATTTCCTGAAGAGGACAACAGATGAAAAGGGTGAGCTCAACTAGCTCAGTAAAGAATATTATGACTAAGATAATGAAAAATAAATTATCGTTAGTCTTCAATAAATCAGATAAAATATAATGGACAACCAATCTTAGATCAATATTCGCAGCGGAAATAACAATTCATTAGAAGAATTAAGCAGAGAATGAAGTCTACTATCTTCTATGATTTAAAAGTCCATCATCAATATTTTATCCCTGTAACATCAATCAATATACATCTCGAATCAATATTCATCTTTGCACTACAAGCCAAAGATATTCATTTGTATCATCAGTGGTCATGTTCATCTCAACACCTGTCATCTTTGCACTACGGCCAAAGATATTCATCAGGTAATCATTCATCTTTGTTCTACAGGCCAAAGATATTCAATTACATCACCTTTTAGGACTGAGGATGATGAAAAACATTTTAAAGAACGAATCCAGTAAGATAAAAGACAAAGATTAAGGATTCGCATTTTAGTTAATCCAAATTTAAAAATACTTCGTAATAATCAATTGTGGAGCAAAATTCAAGAATAAAGCTCAAAACTTGGATACAATCAAAGATAGTAACCTTAACAGACAATTTGGACAAATAGAAGAAAAATAAATTTTCCCGTGAATAGTGTCGTATACGTGAATAGTGCCGTATACGTGAATAGTAACCCCGACGAAAAAAAATAAGAATTTCAACATAAAATCCATGACAATATTTCTGTATAATGATATTGAGAAGAATAACATCATTTACGAAAGAAATAACATCCCTTACCTCAAAAAGATAGTACCTCTGACTGGAATATCGGATATAATACCGAAGGAAACTTGCGCTGAATACTAATACTCAAAGTATTGAAATACTCACAAAAATACGCTCAATATTATAGAGAGATAAAACTTCTGATTCTGGTGTGATTTTCAATTCTAACCTAGGCACCCTATTTATAGGAAAAGCTTAAGATGCCAAAGGAGACTAAATTAATAAAATAATATATTTTAAAAAAAAAATTCCACCGCCTGACGGCTAATTTTTTTTCAACAAAAGTGGGGCCCACCCATTAAAAAAATATTTATTTTCTGAAACTTCAATAATTCATAACAAATAGCCCCTTTGTCAGAAAAATACAAATTCTATGTCCATCCATAGGAAATTTAATTCTCTACAACTTTGTAGAAGGAAGTTTTTCCACATTCCAAACATAAATTATCCGAAATCTATAAACGGATGATTTTTCACACCAAAATACTGATAAAAACTCATCAGCACCAATTCCTTCTTTAATATCCACAAAATAAATATTTCCTTATCATATAAATCAATAATTAATTATTCACAGATAATATTACAGAACTACAATATTGACAACCAGGTCGTTCCCAAGAAAGAGGGGGCCTTCCGATAAGAACTTCTCCTTACTGGCGCGCACTTAAGTAACCCCTCCTAGACAGAACTTCCTTAGACATTGTCAATAATGCTATCTAATAATATTATTCAAATAATATGAATTATTGAGTTGATAATGTGAAATACTGTGCAGTGACAATTATTGAATCAATAATACCAAAATATCAACTATAGCCATTATTGAATCAATCATATAAAATGACAACGTAGCAATTATTGAGTCAATAAAATATCAACGTAGCAATTATTGAGTCAATAATATAAAATATTGAACAGTAATTACTGTAACAATTATTGAGTAATGGCTTCTCACGTAAGAATCAATAATTAGAATTACTGTGCAATACCGTGTGCTACTATGCAACACCGTGTATCACTGTATTTTAACCACCGGGTATTTCAACAGTACTAACGGTAACAACTACGCCGTTATCTTGTAAAAAAGTTATTTCTGTCGCTTTCTATATTCCCCGACAACAAGAATATTTCACGACCAAACGAATATTCCCCGACAACAAGAATATTTTATAACCACTTGCTCATTTTGAAATATTTGCACATTTCACCCATAACTTTCATATTTATCAAATCAACACCTTACTATTTCGAAATAATATATAAAGAAAATTAAATCTTTATTCATAAAAGTTGTGATCTTACAATAACCCTCTTTTTTTTATGTTTATTCTGTTTTGGCAATATCCAGGGTAATAACCCACATTTTTGTACCTGTAAACCTGTTTTTTTCCCAACAGCACATAAAGCAGAACTATAATTATCCAACAACATGAATATGAATTACCAACGCCAACAATAATAAAATTTTCAAGGCAAACATGAATATGAATTACCAAGGCCAACAACATGAAAATGAATTACCAAGGCCAACATGAATATGACATGTTAAACTAAAGTAAAGATCAACTAAACGAAAGTACATCAAATATCTCATTAAACTAAACTAAAGTAAAGATGTCAAAGTAAAGTAATGATAATTAAAAGCTACAATACGTCAAAAATCAACTAAACTACAAAAATTTACATCACATTAAGCTAAACTAAAGTAAATATGTACTAATCATCTACAAAACTAGGTCACGGGCGGGCGTCGACGCTGCTGCTCTGGTGTATGAAAATCGTCGTCGTCGTCCAACCGCTCAGCATCATCAGCCCGCTCGTCAGCATGTTGATACAATATAATGTAACTCATTAGTCCATATATATGATATAGTTAAAGATAACTAAATAAAAATTAAATAACATGCAGAATATATACTTGAATTTAAAACGAATAGTATACCTGAGTAGTCGAGGGCTAACTCAGCATCGGCCCAAACGCGTCCATGAGTAAGGTAACCACCATCCGAACAATCTCGTCGCGTATCGCGGTGAACTGATCCAGAGGAATACCCGTACTCTCGACAGTGGCAACAGCTGCAACGTCATGCGCTAGCTGATGGAGGCGAGAACGGCTGGGCAGGTCCTGACGACGGACTATCGAATCCGTACCAAACCTATGCAACACCGCAGCCATAACCCGCTCGAACATAACATCGTCTAAACCAGCGTCCTTATGTGATGGTCCCACGGGGGCTCTCGGACGCAGACGCTGGCTAGAGCCTATAAAAATAAATATAACATGAATAATATTATAAGTTCACTTTATTCATAAACAATAAATAAACTAAAACATTATACCTCCAGGTAGTGTATAGGCTGGTATCCTCGGCAACCCCAACACTCGATACCGGTCGGTAGTGTTAGTTGGAGGATCCTGAGACGCAACCCAAAGAGTCGTCTCCTCATCTTGAGATAAACTAATCTCAGGTGGAGAGATGGTGGAATCTAACGTCTCAGCATCGCCCCTAACAGCCTGCAACTCAGCTATATGCTGGTATCAGAGCTTCTCAAATCAGTCCTGTAATTTAATATATGTACATGTGAGTTAACTTGGTATCATCATATAAATTACGTAATATGATCCTAAATAATAATTATTATAGTAAATGTATTACCCGTATAGCTAGTGCTGCTGAAGACATCGTCAACCCCGAAGTTGAATCCTTCGGCGTATGGACTCTATCCCAAAACTCCATTATAGTTAGAGGTCGGTCCAAGCTACTCTTCATGGCCTAAATCATACATTAATTAATATCACCTTACTTTACTATAGATGCAGTTTAATATTAAACTAAACTAAATATAAATACATACCGACTTAACCTCCTGAAACGACTGCGAGCCAAAAGTATGTACAACCCGTAGCTGGCCTCGATTCTTCATCTGCTCGGACTTGGTCTTGAAGGCAACATCATCCCGGTACGTACACATGACATCCCATGCTGCATCTAATACTGCCGGCGGCTGATGATCTCGAATAGTAGTCCCTAGCGATTCTTCTGCTGCCCAGGCTGCCCTTTGCCGCATCTCGTACAGCCAGCCGGCATAATTCTTCGAAATGTGTGCAATAATAACAGCATCACCATCCGCGTCAGTGATGCATCTATAATACCTCTATCAAACGGACATAAAGTACGTATAATTAATTATTTGAACAATATGTAAATAACTTGGACCTTGATTTAATACATGTAATTCGACTTACGTGAAACTCGCGCAACATTGTCACCATAAAGTCTGGATCGTAACGCGTGTACTGGCTAAATCGCATGCAGCCAGGGAGATGCACCAGACATTGGCGTGTACGGTCGCCTTAGCGACAGGATCCATAATACTAGAATACAAAATTTATATGAAATATTTTAATTTATTAATCACATAATAATATCATTCTAATTGAACATAATATATGTATTATAGTTGAAACCTACACCGACGAGCCGACATCAACACAAACTGTGCCAGGAACTGTCGGCAAACGACCTAATCGACCGAGGTTAGCTGATGCCGACGTCTAGCATCTGTATGTTTAATATAGTTATGACATTGTCAAAAAATAGTAAATGAATGTTTTTTCATTAAAAAAATTATGAAAATAAGTGTTATTGAGCCAAAACGAAATTAACTCACTAGCTGATGAAGACGACCCGCCTTGGGAGCCGTCACCCGATCCTGTCCGGCCGCCACCACGGCCACTTCCAGCGCTATGTCTAAGCATAGCTGTACTACTGAAATAACAGACATAGATGACATTAATTAAATTTCATTGCAATTATTCTAATGATTGATTTTAGTTGTATAATATTTACAAAACATCAATTAGTGACGAAGTAGTACGTCGTCAAACTCGTCAGAATCAAACACTAGTAGAAAAAATTAAAAAACGTTGTAAAAAACCCCCCAAAAATGTCACAGTTAGCAATGTCATCTATTAGACACAAATAAACAACGTTTTTAAAACGTTGTCTTTTAACACATTAGACAACGTTTTTATCTAAAAAAACGTCTATTTGACACAATCCACAATAATTTTTTCTATAAAACATTATGTATTTGACAAATTACACGTTTTTTTTTAAAAAGCGTCTTCTATTTTACACAATTCACAATTTTTTTTAAAAAAAACGTTGTCTATTTGACACAATTGTGTATGTTACACATTACAACATTTTTTTTAATAAGCACCACATTACACAGAGTTACATAAGATGAATTACTAACAATTAGTGAATGGTTTAGAGCTTGTATTTCCAAACATCAATCATAAGGAAAAAATAATATTACAAAAAGAAAAAAAGAATCATTTTGAATCAAATATAGTAATATCTAATATTACAAAAAGAATTTGTGAAAGTGTTACAATGATTTTTTCAAGACAATAAAATAATTTGCTGTCCAACTTTAGATCTTGAAATAATCCACTAAAAAGTAAAGCAAAAGAGAATAAACTACCTTTGAGGTAGTCGGAGAAAATATCATTTCAAGCATTGAAGACTTCATATCCATACTGTCTTACCGGAAGGTGTTATCCATTGTAATGTATATCAAGACCTCATCCCCTGCCCATTCAAGACCATATGTCACACTAACTAGCGGGTTCCCAACTGGTGCACCAGTCTCCGTGTCAATAATGTGAACAGTGAAGATCTCATCTCCTTTGGTGTCTTCTGCATATGCTACTAACTTATGATTTGGACTGACCTAGAGACAGAAAAAAAGTGAGGGAGAGAAAGACAGAGAGCACTATGGGTGGACAAACTACTGAAACAAATAGAGGGAAAAAGCATAAAGAAAAAAAAGGAAAAAAGAGCAGCTGTTCTTACTCTCATATCACCAATTTTGTAGAAAGTATGCCCTTGAGCCTTCAAATTCTCATCCAGGATAACATGTTCTGGAGGAGCATCATGCTCAGTTGGCATAGTGACTAGAGAAGCGTCCGTGCCTATGATGTTTAGTGGGCAATTCCCACTTGACAGCTTTCTAGGCGGATAATTTTTTTGCAAAAATTAAGAAAATACCTTACATAACATCAAAATAGCAGATATTACTAGAATTGAAAACTGACCAGCCATCGTATCTGCATCATGGGTCAGTTGTGAGCTCTCCAAACGTGACCAGCATTGTGGACCTGTTTTCCATCAAAAACACTCAAGCAGATAAAATATACCAACTTAAGCACTCACCCTTTATTTTATTTTTTCAGAAATAAAAGAAGTTGTAAAAAAATAAATATCCATACACTCCAGAGAGACCACTACCTTGAGGAAACTGAGAGGCCCCAACTCTTGAGTATTCCTGCCTCGGATCCATCAACTTCAAACGGAACTACAGCAGATCCTGCAAATTCTTTCTTACCCCTCCATTCCATGGCATGAACCCATCTTGAGTTACCTGCACAAAAAAAAAATCAAATACAAAAGGTGCACTTTCCCTTACACTAGACAAAAACATCATTTCCTTTTCAAAAATGTTAACTTCGGACCGATCCCTAATAACTTACCAAGCCAGTTGCAGATAAGGTCATATTCCCCTGCATAAACAAGCAACTTGACTCCGTCCTTAAGAAGGGCAGGAATGACGGCTTCATAATTCCTCACCCAGTCCACAAGCATTGCCAAATTATTTTAGATTAATGATGTGATGGCCAACTTTATGTGAAATGCATTTTAATCTTGTATATACATGCTACAGATTCATATATGCTTGTAATACTGTCTAAATACCATAATGTACATGCACTGAAACCAAAGCTTAAATAACTAATGCATGTGCACACCTCCCCTAGCATTTGAACAAAATATGAACCCAAAAAAAACAAAAAAACAGAGGGTTCACTAGAATTTTAACTTACCTTCTCACATACAAATATTTTGAATGCCAATAAACTAAGAAACTGAATTAATGGAGGCATTGGCAAGTCTTCAGTAACATTTTCCTGCAAATCCAAAAGTTCCTGAATCAAGGTATCACCACTTAAAACTTTATATACTCAGGCAGCAATTGAAATCAAGAAAGAAACTCCCAATAATCACAGATAATTTCCTGTGAGGCTATAAAATAATACCTCCTTGAGACAGTTTCAGCATTTCCTCTGAATTTAAAGGATATGACAACTTTGCATTAAAAGTTGTCATATACAAAATGTTGAATTCCAAGTATTGTTTACCATATGCAGCAACAAACAATTGATGCAAAGGAGTTTATGACAAATGATGCATGACGACATATAATAGATATTTGAATAGGCACTGAATTTCTAAAGCGGGTTAATTCACCATGATGTCATCAAAGTCAAGACATTTTTCTGGAAAGGGCATATATATATAATCATGTTATTTTTGTTTAACATATATTCATGATTTGGTGGGGAATATAGAATTCTTTCCACCTTTGTTTATATCTTGAAGTTACAGACAATAAATGATGCCTTCTTTGCATGCCTATAAGACTAGCACTGTGTTTGTGAGTTTTAAAAAGGTGAGAAACGAAAAGGCTGAAGTCCCTGTTGTGTGAGTTTTTACCGGACTTGGAGATAAATTTAATGCAAATTTCCTCCAAAAACTAATAAACAGATTGTTACTTATATAAGCAACTTATAGGGAATGAAAACCATAAATCTGTAACAAATAAACCCACTGGTGACACTAATCTAGTGGTATCCCTAGATTGCCACAAAAGGGACATTTTTCCAATATTGATGCTTGAAAGCCACACCTCAGTTTAGTCTCGGATACATATACTCAGCTTGAACAAGTATAATTGCATTTGAAAGCAAGAACAGAATTATGTGAATCAATAATAAAGACGTGAAAAGATATACCTTCAATTGGTTCCAACAATCCGAAAAATACAATAAAAAAAAATTCTTCTGATATATCCAACCTAGGCAAACAAGAAGAAAGATAAGTATCAGAATAACATAATGAGAAAATTCCTAAATTGACCTTGTACATATATGTTGATGATGGATATTAATAAATCTAGTTAAGCAGAGTGACTTTGGTATATGTAAAGACCAGAAAATTTATTGTTTTACAAGCATATGGTTAGGAATGACGGCTTCATAATTCATCTATTTGAAGTTTCCTGATGTTGATTGGTACAAATTCAATTTTCCCAAATTATTTTAGATTTTTCACTTGGGGCTAAAATCTTTAAGCTTTGGGAAAAAAATGCTATGGCTGATGAAGACATATCTTACATGATGTCTAAATATGATGAAGACATATTTTAAATGGTGTTTGTGTTAAAAAAAATTAACCCAAACATCATTTTACACATCCAACAATTATATTCAAGAGCATAAAGTCAAAGAAGTTTGTGCCATAGCATGGTCTACTTCAAATGGCAGGGTGTCCAAAGTTGAAGGTCAATTTCCCAACCTCATCCCAAGGAAAATATCTCGACAATTTGGCTATGCATGCATTTTGGACTCGTGGAGAGGGATGGTGCAAGTGTCAAGTCAAGTGGCAGCCATTACTCCATTTTGAAAGAAAGAAATGTTCAGAATATGCCCCCAAGGATAGACTTTCTCCCATACCAGAATATGCCCCCAGGGATAAACTTTCTTAGCAACACAAATCAAGAAAGACACACTATTACAAGGACCAAAAATAAAAACAGGGAAAAAGTAAAGAATTTTATTTAGATAGTGATGAAAAAGCATAACACACGAAGGTGAATAAGAAAAAAAGAGCAGATGTTCTTAGTTTTTCTTAATAGTTACTTGCAGTCAAATTCAAATAGGGTTAAATACACTTTTCCCACTCTACTAGGGGTTGGTTTACAAATACATCATTGAACTGAATTTTTTTTCATTCAACTCACTGAACTACAATTGTTTTACAAACCGTTACAAATTCTGTTAAATTATTTGACTTTAGACGGAAATATTAAAAAAGCTGCCACGTAAGAGAGAGAAAACGTACATGTCAGCCTTTTTTCTTTGTGGCATGCCTAGATGGAAACTTTTATAAATTTAATGCTAAATTAATCAAAATCAAATAAATAAAATAATTCATTCAAAATAAAAGTGCAATAAAAATAATTTTTTTAAAATTTATTTTAATCATTAATATTTGTTTGGTATGGTAAAACTTTGGTATTATAGCATACAAAAATATCTTTTTTTTTTCAGTATGGTACAATTTTAAATAAATTATATAAATTACACATAAATATGTAATTTTCTTTTAATTTAAATAACTCATTAAATTCATTAATTTTAATTTAAATAACTCATTAAATTCATTATATTACTAATTTTGTCATAATACCCTCGACATTAATAATGAAAAATTATTAATATTTTTTTCTTTAACAAATTTGTCTTTTATTGTATTCAGATATATTACATATATTATTAAAATAAAAGAAATTTGGGTAAATTTTAAATATGAGTAATGTCTTTAAAACTATTCATATGTATTTTCATAATAAGCACAAATTTAAAATTAAAATTCATAAAAATAAATTAAAACTTCAAAAATATAAATATAACTAAATTTTGAAAATTAATTATTATTTATATTTTTGAAAATTTATATAATTATTATTTATATTGTGAAATCATTAAATCTAGACTTAAATATACAATATAAAAAAATATTAAAACACTTCAAACATCAATTATTATTATTATTCTTTTAAATCCCAAACCATTAGATATGAAACCTAGAATTATTTCTTTGTTTAGCTAAATTTTTTTTCTTCTTAAACTAATTAGTAATATATTCATATCCATTAGAAATATTCATATTCACATTTATTTTATCATTTAATCTCCAACTAAACTAAAAAACAAAATGGAATTAGTCATCTTTATCTTCCTCCTCCCCTTCGCCTTTCACATCTAAGGGAACCAATTTCGTTCATATCAAGAATCAAAACTTAAAATTTGTACAGATCAAACCAAACCCAAAACCCAAAATTAATTCATTCCCAACAAACTAAAACCCAAAATTTGTACATATCAAACCAAACCCCAAAATCATTCCAAACCCATTTTCGTGACAGAAGCCCCAGACTTTGCAAACATAAATCCCATTTTCGTGACTGAAGTTTCCATAACCAATTTGCTGAAACAAATGTGAAGAACAAGAAAGATTAGAGACGAGTATGGAATGATCAAAGAACAAAAAAGCCTTATTATTGCCCTGTGAAACCCATCTCAACTCAGCGAATAGCGCCTTATTGAAAAGGCTCAGACCCAACAGAGTCCAATGGCCCATTGGTCGTATCTCATTGTTCCATCTTCTCCGCAAGTTATAGGGTTAGAATTTAGAAATATGGGTGGACAATTTACATATATTGGACAAATACATATAATGTCCTCCCCGTCGCCGACAAGCGGATCAACAACCACCACAAATCTGAAACAGAGATTCCGATCTGGAGCAGAGATTTGTGTTCGGTAGTGGATGTGTTCCGATCTGAATGTTCTTATTTGGAGCAGAGATATGGGTATTTGTGTTTTGGTGATTTGGCTTCGATCTGGGTGGATTTTGTTTTGGAGCAGAGATTCTTGTTTTGATTTGGGTTTATTTTGTGTTTTGTTTTTGGCTTTGATTTGATTTGATTTGCGCATTTTTTTTAAAACTTTGGTAGTAATTTGTTTTATTTGTTTTTTTAAATATTATAATAATTATTACTCCCTTCGTTCCAAAATAACTGATTAGTTTTGACTTTTTAAAGTCAAATTGACTATTTTTTAAAGCTATGTTTTGTACCATTTTTACAGAATATAGGTGAAGAGGTTATAATAAAAAAAAAGTATATACAATTTATTACTAATACCAATTTTTATAATGTTAAAAATATATTTATACATGCTTAATTATTAATTTTAAAAATAGTCAATTTGACTAAAAAAAGTCAAAATTGAGCAGTTATTTTGGGACGGAGAGAGTATTATTTAATTTATTTTATTATTTAATAAATATATTTGTAAAAGTTATACATTAATATATTTCATTATTAATTTATTTTATTATTTAATTTAATTATTTGTTTTGTATATTAATTTGATTTATATTTTGTTTAACTATTTGTTATAGAATTGAATATAATTTAATTTAATTAGTTATCCAACTCAGCTTCTCTCTCCTGTCAGTTTTGCCATGTATTGCCACGTCATTTTTCTGTTAAATGATTAACAGACATAGACGGCAAGATCATTTTTTTGTAAATAATGTATAGATCAATGAGTTGACCGTAAAAAAAATCAGTTTGGTGATGCATTTGTAAACCGACCCCTAGTAGAGTGACGAAAAGTGTATTTAAACCAATTCAAACAAGTATGCAAGTTGTTTGCTGTTATTTTATATATTCTAATATGTTTAGAATATTTATGCACTGAAATGGTTACTTACTATAAAGAAAAAGAAAATAAAATAACCTACTAAACTTAATTACATTTTAGTATGTAAAAAACTGTCAGAAAACCCAAAAACATATTTATATACTTATTAAGTATGTTACAAACCAGGTATTCAGAAACAAAAATGTTCTTCAGATGGTTATTTAACAAAAATTCATACACAAAGCACATATAAACAAGAAACCTAACTTGAAGGCACATAAACAGCTCAACTAGATAATTTAAAAAAAGCTAAGCAAGCTTAGTTAGCATTCAATTTCCATGATATTGTTTCAGTGAACAATAATCTTTCTAATAGAGAAAATTAGAGTATTATGTTTTTATTTTATTTGAGTAAGTAGACTTCTCTTCCCCCCCCCCCCCCCAACCCCCCAACCCACCAGTAGAATTCTTTAGATCCATAATGAAGAAACAATAGCTTTTCATTCTGTTTATTGTGACCATAATCCAAAAATGAATCGGTACGACTGTGAAACATCAAACTTTGCATCAATGATGTTTTCCCAGTTTCATTTCTTTTAATAAACAAACAGAATAGTATATTAAGAGTAGAACCTGGATAGAAGAAACAGTTTCTCATTTCATTTTAACTTAATAACCTTACAGTACCTCTGTCCCCGAATGGAAGTCCATCATTTCCATTTTATTTAGATCCCAAAATTGATCTAAGAAACTTAATGTTAGTGGAATAATAAATACAGGAAGTAACATGAATTAAATTTTGTAAATGAATAGGCAATTCTCAGACATATAGAAAAACTACAACTTTCAAATCACTATATAAATCAAACTGCTTGCAAAATAACCAGAAAAAAAAAGAGAAAAACATTGGTTGTGTGTAGAACCGTCTGCCCTCCTTCTCCTTCTCTCATTTAACCATACTGTGAAATCAAAGTTGCTAAAATATCAAACAGATAAGCAGAGCACCAATCTAATAGGGAAAGAAATTAAAAAAAGAAAAAAAGAAAAGGAAAAACAATTCCAATAACAATAAATCAAAACCTTGTCTAAGAAATCTTCTGCGTAATATGTCGTTGAATCTCCGGTCAGAGTTATCTCCAAAGGTGTTAGGGCTCAATTTTCCCAATTTATCAAAGAAATAACATTTGCAAGAGGCGCTTTGTGGGAACAAATCGTACTGTAAACCATCTAGTGAAGTACAAAATAACAACAGATAAAAAAAGAATAGTAAATTATATTATATATTAGATATATAATTATATACCCGAAATAAGAAGAAGAGAAAACCGTGGGCTTGCTTGAGATCCTCTTCGAGTTTGAGAATCACTAGTTTGCGTTGTTTCTCCTGCAGATACCATATGAAGGTCGATTTTGAGATTGAGAGAGAGAGAGAACCTTTCGTTTCCATTTGAGAGCGTCGGAATGAAAAGGAGCAGAGGAGGTAGAAGGAAGATCAGTGGGCGGCAGCGAAGGAGGAGGTTTAGGTGTAGGTTTTTGGTTCCAAATAATTGAGTACCATTCTTAAAGGCTTCCCTATTTTGTTTCTCCGTGTTTTTTGAAAATCACATATACAACGTTTTTTATCAAAAAAAACGTCTTGCCCAAAAAATACTAGAATGTTTTTTATAAAAACGTTATTGTTTAAATGTTACTCCCTCCGTCTTTAATTATTTGACGTTTTAAAAGTGGGCACAAAAATTAAAATAATAATTGAAAAGCATTAAATATAGTATTCAATTGACTATAATACCCTTAAATCTTTTGTTGGGATAAGAAGAGTTTTGTTGGGATAATGAGAGAAAAAGAGTTTAAAGTATCAAAAAATAGGTATAGTAATGAGGAATAATTTTGAAAAAATTATCATTAATTCTCCTAGATTTGAACAAACGTCAAATAATTAGGGACAAATGAAAAACTCTAAAACGTCAAATAATTAGGGACGGAGGGAGTATTGATTTGTAGTAGTGAAAATCATTTTCATCCTCTGATTCTGTCTCTTCCTCTTACGTATCAATTTCTTCCTCAGTATCATATTCTACGATCACATACGGACTGACAACCACATCTTCCTCCACTTCGTCAACATCGGGTACGTCAACGACATCATCTATGTGATGCCCCCAAAATAGGTCCACACAACCCATTCTGAGTCGCCAAATACATGGTACAGAATTCAAATACAATTTATATTAAACTGTCGTGCAAAATACGACCACATAAACTGTAAGCTTTAATACAGATATTATGTCGTATATAATACGAAAATATCAACACTCAAATTAAGTTCTCATTACAATTATTATCACACTATTTTATAAAATAGTGAAGACTACTATAGCACTATCTCGGACCATCACTCCAATCCCCGACTAGTCCTAGCTATATTCTTAGTTCCTGAAGAGAACAATGAAAGAAAAGGGTGAGCTCAACTAGCCCAGTAAAGAATATTATGACTTAAGATAATGAAAAATAAATTATTGTTAGCCTTCAATAAAATCGGATAAAATATTATGGACAACAAGTTTTAAATCAACACTTATAGCCGAAATAACAATCCATTAGAAGAGTTAAGTAGAGAATGATGTCTACTATCTTCTATGATTTAAAAGTTCATCATCAATATTTTATCCCTGTAACACCAATCAATAAATATTTTCAATCAACGAATTATCTATGCACTACGGGCCAAAGATATTCATTTGTATCACCAGTGGTCATGATCATGCCAAACAACTGTCCATCTTTGCACTACGGGCAAAAGATATTCATCAATCAACAGTTCATCTTTGCACTACCGGCCAAAGATAACTTTTACCATAATTTAAGACTGAGGATGATGAAAAATGATATAAAGAACGAATCTAGTGAGATAAAGGATAAATATTAGAGATTTATAATTTAATTTATACAAGTTTAAGAATGTTCAAATTGTCAACATGATAATCACTTGAGGAGCATAATTCAAAAATGAAATTCATATATCAAAAATAATTTGGACAGAAAAAGAAATTAATTTTGCCGTGAATAGTAACCCGTGAATAGTACCTGAATGAATAGTACCCGAATGAATATTACCGAGACATGAAAAGATTAAAATTTTAATAAGAAGTTCAGACCAATATCCCAGTGAAATAATATTAGATGAAGCGAAAACCTTAAGCAATTTCTAATCATTTCAGGAATTATAGAAGCAATACTTACCACAGTAAGTTTAGATTTAGGAATATGAAATAAAATATTATACGAAACTGCAAATGAATTTTCACCCGTCATGCGGTAATCCGCGTAGACAGATTATTTCCACAACTTTAATAAAGAATGAATACGAATAGTTATACACCAGGTATGCGGTAGTTCGCGTAGACAGGTTATTCCCACATATTAATAAAGAATGAATACGAAGGGTTATTCACCATGCATGCGGTAATCTGCGTAGACAGATTATTCCCACAGCTTAATAAGGAATAGAATGACAACCGTTAAGAGTATTGAAAGAAAATAACATCTTTTAACTTAGTAGGAGATTAAATACTGAAATAGTGTAGTAGCAGAATACTCTTCTTCTTTCACTCTTACTCTCTCTATATAGTTTCTCTCACTATAGCTTGTGATTATAACTTTGCTCTTCAAAATGATAAAAAATAATGAATGAATGGAGAAGTATTTATAGGCCAGGAAAAGGTGACAAATTACAAGGTTAATTATACTTTAGTACATTCATCTTTACCTGTATTTTTAATTTAGTCCCTCAAGTATTATCAAATGTGAACCAATAGTTCCTTGCATGTGAACCAATAGCAATTAATTGCTCATTTATCCGATTAATTGTCCGTTTGGTCAATTTAACATCTAGAAATTAATTATTATCGAAATAAATGTCATTTTCCACTAACATTAATATTTTTAACACAATAAAAATATTTATATCAACAATTCATAATTAATATTATAACTCACAATATTATAACCTAACCCCTTTTCTTGACAGAACTTTCTAGACATTGTCAATAATGCTAATAATAATAATATGAGTAATTATGTTGTGTCAATTATTGATTTAATAATTTAAAGTATTGTGTAGATGATACTGTGACAATAATTGAATCAATAATATGAGATACTATGTAGCAACTACTGTGGCAATTATTGAAAGAAATACTGAGTGACTTCTTACGTAAGAATCAATAATCAGAGATACTGTGCAATACCGTGTGCTACTGTGCAACAACGCGTGTTACTGTACTTTTATCACTGGGTATTTTAACAGTTTAACATTAAAAGTCTTGTCGTTATTTTTATAAAAATGTTATTTCTGTCGCTTTCTATATCTGACGGTTATTCCGTTGTGGGGTCCACCAATGATTGCGTCGTCGTACGAATATTCTCCGACAAAAAGAATATTTCCCGACCAAACGAATATTTCCTGACACAACGAATATTTTATGACCACTTGCTTACTTTGTAAAATTTATACAAATCACCCATAACTATAACATTTATTTATCACCTTACTATTTAACAATAATATATATAAAAAATAAATCTTTATTCATAAAAGTTGGGGTCTTACAACCTCCCCTCCTTATAAAATTTTGTTCTCGAAATTGATGTACGTACCTGGTATTTCGAAGAGATGAGAATACTATACTTTCATTTCAGATTCTAATTCCCAGGTCATTTCCTCAATATCATGGTTTCTCCATAAAACTTTGATTTGAGGTATAACTTTTGAGCGTAGAATATGTTCCTTCTTATCCAAGATCTTGACAGGTACCTCCTCATACGTTAAATCTTCGGCTATCTCGTCTGGTTCTAATTTAATTATGTGGTTAGGGTCTTTCACATATTTGCGTAGCATGAATATGTGAAAAATGTTATGAACACGAGACATGCTTGGTGGTAAGGCGAGTCTATAGGCCACAATTCTTACTCGGTCGAGGATTTCAAATGGACCAATAAATTGTGGGTTAAGCTTTCATCTCTTTCTGAATCTCGTAACTCCTTTCCATGGAGCAACACGTAACAATTCATGGTCTCTGACATTAAATTCTACGTCCCTTCGATGAAGATCAACATAACTATTTTGTCGATCTTATGCTGTTTGTATACGTTGCCGGATCATTTGAATCTTTTTCGTAGTCATACGTACTAACTCCGGTCCCAACAATGTTGCTTCACCCACCTCGTCCCAGCATACTAGAGAACGACACCTTCGTCCATACAACGCCTCGAATGGAGCCATGCCTATACTTTCTTGATAACAGTTGTTGTAGGAGAATTCCACCAATGGTAAGTACTTGTCCCAACTTCCTTTGAAGTCTAGAACGCAGAGTCTCAATAGATCTTCAAGAGTTTGAATAGTCCTTTCCGATTGCCCGTTCGTTTGAGGATGATATATAGAACTGAATCGTAAATCAGTGCCCATAGCTTTCTGCAAGCTGATCCAAAATCGTGAAGTGAATCTTGGGTCTTGATCAGAAATTATGAATACCGGCATACCATGCAGTCTTACAATCTCATTTATGTACATACAAGCAAGACGTTCAAGTGAATAAGTTTCTCGTATAGGCAAGAAATGAGCAGACTTGGTTAATATATCGACAATAACCCCAAATTGCATATATGCCTTGAGAAACCTTGGGAAGACCGGTAACGAAATCCATGTTGATATGTTCCTACTTCCATTTTAGAATTTCAAGTGGTTGCAATGGACCCTTTGGCACTTGATGCTCCGCCTTGACACGTTGACATGTTAAACACCTCGAGATAAACTCCGCGATATCTCTCTTCATGTTGCTCCACCAAAATGTATGTCGAAGTAACGATACATTTTGGTACTTCCAGGATGGATTGCAAACGGTGTGTTGTGTGCTTCCATTATGATTCTATACTTTAAATCAGAGTCGTTAGGAACACAAAGTCTGGAGTTGACTCGAAATATTCCTTTTTCGTCGATTCTTGCTTCTGGAATAGCACCTTCTTGCACCTTATTCTTCATATTCATCAGCTTCGGGTCTGTAGCTTGAGTAGCTTTAACTTTATCAATTAAAACTGGTTCTACGCGTATATTTTCCATCTTCACATAGGTCCCTGGAGTCTTTAACTCTATCTCCATTCTTTGTAAGTCATACAAAATGGGCCTTTGTGTAGACAACATCGCACTCGTTCCAGCATATGATCTTCTACTCAATGCGACAGCTACTACATTCGCTTTTCCAAGATGGTATTAAACGGTATGATCGTAATCTTTCCACAGCTCGAGCTAATGTCGTTGTCGCATGTTGAGTTCCTTTTGGGTGAAGAAATATTTGAGGCATTTATGATCTGTATATATCTCCACTTTCTCCCCATACAGGTAGTGTCTCCATATCTTTAGCCCGAAAACGACTGCTGCCAACTCTAGATCATGAGTAGGATAATTCCTCTCATATTCTTTGAGTTGTCGCGAGGCATAGGCTATGACTTTTCCATGTTGCATGAGAACACATCCTAAACCTTTGCCTGAAACATCGCTATAGATGATAAATCCCTCCGAACCCAATGGTATTGTCAGAATAGGTGCTGAAATGAGTCTCCCTTTGAGTTCCTGGAAACTCTTCTCACATTCCTCGCTCCATCCGAATTTTATATCTTTTCGAGTCAGCTGAGTTAATGGAGTGGCGATTCGAGAAAATCTTTTTACGAATCTCCGATAATAACCAGCTAAGCCCAAAAAGCTACGTATTTCGGTTACTGACTTAGGTTGCTCCCAACTTTGTATTGCTTCAATCTTTGCCGGGTCAACTGATATTCCATGTTTCGATACCACGTGCCCAAGGAATGCTACTTCCTCAAGCCAGAACTCGCATTTCTTTAACTTGGCATATAGTTTATTTTCACGAAGCTTTTGGAGTATCAGCCTCAAGTGTTGCTCATGATCTTCACAACTTTTGGAGTAAATGAGGATGTCATCATTAAAGACAACCACAAAATGATCCAAATATTCCTTGAATATCCGGTTCATCATATCCAAGAAGGCAGCAGGAGCATTAGTCAATCCAAAAGACATGATTAAGAATTCATAATGCCCGTATCGAGTTCTGAAGGCAGTCTTTGGAATGTCATCAGTTTTAATCTTTAACTGATGATATCCAGAACGAAGAAGTCATCAATGCGAGGTAACACATACCTATTTTTGATAGTGGCATGGTTCAACTCTTGATAGTCAATACAAAGTCGTATACTCCCGTCTTTCTTCTTTACGAATAAAACAGGATCACCCCAAGGCGATGTACTAGGACGAATAAAGTCGATGTTTAACAACTCCTGTAGTTGGACCTTTAACTCCTGAAGTTCAATAAGAGCCATTCGATATAGGGTTCTGGAAATAGGTTTTGTGCCGGGTTCAAAGTCAATAAAAAATTCAACTTCACGTTCTGGGGGTAGGCCAGGAAGTTCTTCGAAAAATACATCAAGAAATTTATTAGCAACTGAAATATCATTCAAATATGACGTATTCTTGTTTAAATCGGTGACATAGGCTAAGAAAGATTGACATCTGTTTTTCAATAAACGAATAGCTTTATGACTTGAAATGACAATGATTGATTTTAGGGGTTTGGTTGCTTGAATTCACATTACAGGTTGGTTAGGTATATATGAAAGATAACAACCTTACGAAAAAAATCAATTTTAGCATGATGAGTGGTTAACCAGCCGATTCCTAAAATCACATCAAATACAAGTATTTTCAAAGAGATGAGATCAATCGGTAATGTGAGGGTGCCAATTTGAATCAAACAAGATTTGTAAACTGTGGATGTAACGAAGGTTTCCCCCAACGAAGTTTCAACCTAGAAATCAAAGTCTAACTTCTCAGGGGTCAAGTTCAAACGTTGAGCACAAGCAGGTGAAATAAAAAAATGGGTAGAACCGGTATCTAATAAGTTATAGACTTCACAAGAGTTTATGATTAGTTTACCCGTGATAACTTCGTTCGGGTTCCTCGCATTTTGGTTAGTCACGGCAAAAGCTCTCCCCTGAACCACCGACTTTGACTTGTCTGGGACAGCCCTTGGTGTCACCATCCCAGCTAAAATTGACTTCGCTATAGGGCACACTCGAGCTATGTAGCCTTCCTTTCCGCAATTGTAGTACACCTTAGATTGCTGTGTGCAATTTGGACTAATGTGTCCTTCTTGTCCGCATTTGTAACATACGACCGGTGGTCGTTCTCCTCCCCTAGAAATGGTTGCTGGTGCTGGTGACGATGTCTTTCTGTTGTTGTTGTTGAATATTCTCTTTTTAAAAATTCCACCTGACTCACTTCTTCTATTATCTTGGCCATGATTACCACCGAAGTGTTTACCATTTCTGGCATGATAATTTTCTCCACACTAGTTGTCATTGCTCCGATGACTATTACCACCGGTACGACTATGGTTGTTATCCTTTTGTTGAACAGTCTCATTATCTCGCTCCAATAATTGAGCCCTATTTACAACATCTGAATACAAACAAAGTTTATGAGAAACGAGGTATTGACGAATTTTAAGTTTCAAACCTCTCAGAAACATTCGTGTCATCCGTTCCTCATTATCCCCCAAATGGGATGCAAATCGGGATAATTCAGCAAACTTGGCCTCGTATTGTGATACAGTCATATTGTTCTATTCCAGTTTGATGAATCCACCTCCTTCATATGACGAATACTTTCTGAAAAGTACTTATCGTTGAACAATTCCTGAAACTTCTCCCAAGACATCTTAAGTGCGGAAAGCTGAGTACGTTTCACAGATTCCCACCAGTAATCTGCCTCTCTACGCAACATAAAGGTGGCAAAGGGAACCTTTTGCTCCTCCGTGCATCCCAGGACATCAAATATTTTGGTAATCTGCTTAATCCAAGCTTCTAACTTGAGTGGCTCTGGCTTTCTTAAAAACTCCGACGGTCTCAACTCCTTGAATTGCTTAGCAGTGATCAGCCGTGAGTTATCATTGTTTCCACCTGCATTTTGAACATGAGTCTCTCTCATCTGATTTTGCATGAATTATAGAAAGCTCCTAAACACCCCATTGTTCATCATTTGGTCGGTGGTGGTGTTCACAGGAGGATTATTGCCTTCCTGATGCACATTATCCTGGTTATTGATTAGCGGTGTCTCAATGGTCTCATATGCTCCATTGCTTAGATTTTCAGATGTCATTCTCAAATATTACCACAAAACAAGGGTTAATTAAAAAAATTGACATGTCACATATTATCCCTATATTTCGACCGACCAATTAAATAACAAATAAGCTTAGGTAGGACACACTAGCGAAAGTTTTTACTCGACTCTCCCCTCCTAGTTCTATTCTCAGATCTCCGCCAGAGATCATATCCCTAAGCTCTGATACGAAAATAGTGAGGACTATGGTTATGTCGTATATAATACGAAATTATCAATACTCAAATTAAGTTCTCATTATAATTATTATCACACTATTTTACAAAATAGTGAGGACCATGGGCGGAACCAAGGGGGGCGGAGGGGGTCATTTGACCCCCCAACCCTGGAATATGAAGTCTATGAATATTGATATGTGTATAATTTAAGAAATCTTATTAATTTGGGATGGATATTATAGGTGTGTTTAAGGCCTATGAATATTGGGATGGATATAATTTACTATATTTTTTCTATTAATGTTTATCTTTATTAATTGTTATTTAAATTTTTATACTTAAAAATAATAAAGAAATGATTGTTTAAATATTTACTTAAAACAATCGTTTAACAATAGGAATTGAAAGTAAAAAAAAGTAACAATTAATATTATGTCAATGAACTATTTGCCAACTTTTTCTTCTTCTTTTCAGACAGATGGGGAACTTTCTCATGTCCTTTCAGCTGTAATAAATTAACAATATTACGATAAGATAAAATAATGTTAAATAAGTTTGATGATTAATTAATTAATATTGCACTCATTTGTCTTACTAACTTAATTATACATTGGTATCAAATTTTTGTAAATGAGAATAACTTAATTCATTTTCTTACTTTGAGTGGCTCCTCTCACTTGTCTCTAATGAAGATGACCAGAACTACAATATAAGGTTTTGAATATATAATATTATAATTTATAATTTATCTATAAAAGTAGCTAATAAATTGACTAAAAATTTTAAAGTCTGATTAATAGTCCCATACTTCGGGAGAAATTAATATATATATATATATATATATATATGTGTGTGTGTGTGTGTGTGTGTGTGTATTTAAAGCCATTAGACTCACAACTAAAAGGTTGACAAGAGTTGGAATATGATGTTGTGAAATACTATAATTGGACAAAATGAATTTGAAAGAAGCACTCCAAGCATCAATAAATATTTTTTTTACTTATATAATTTGACCCCCCTCTAAAAATGTTCTGGTTCCGCCACTGGTGAGGACTACTATAGCACTATCTCGGACCATCACTCTAATTCCCGACTAGTCCTAGCTATATTCTCAGTTCCTGAAGAGAACAATGAAAGAAAAGGATGAGTTCAACTAGCCCAGTAAAGAATATTATGACTAAGATAATGAAGAATAAATAATCGTTAGCCTTCAATAAAATCGGATAAAATATTATGGACAACAAGTTTTAAATCAACAACTGCAGCGGAAATAACAATCCATTAGAAGGGTTAAGTAGAGAATGATATCTACTATCTTTTATGATATAAAAATCCATCATCAATATTTTATCCCTGTAACACCAATAAATAAATATTTCCAATCAACGAATTATCTATGCACTACAGGCCAAAGATATTCGTTTGTATCACCAGTGGTCATGATCATGCCAAACAACTGTCCATCTTTGCATTACGGGCCAAAGATATTCATTAATCAACTGTTCATCTTTGCACTACGGGCCAAAGATATTCATCAATCAACAGTTCATCTTTGCACTACGGGCCAAAGATAACTTTCACCACAATTTAAGACTGAGGATGATGAAAAATGATATAAAGAACGAATCTAGTGAGATAAATGATAAATATTATTGATTTATAATTTAATTTATCCAAGTTCAAGAATGTTCAAATTGTCAACATGATAATCACTTGTGGAGCAAAATTCAAGAATGATATTCATATATCAAAAATAATTTGGACAAAAAAGAAACCAATTTTAACGTGAATAGTATCCCGTGAATAGTACCCGAATGAATAGTATCCGCGTAAACATGTTATTTCCACAGCTTAATAAGTTATAGAATGACAACCCTTACGAGTATTGAAAGAAAATAACATCTTTTACCTTAGTAGGAGATTGAATACTGAAATAGTGTTGTAGCAGAATACTCTTCTTCTTTTTCTCTTATTCTCTCTCTATAGTTTCTCTCACTATAGCTTGTGATTATAACTTTGCTCTTCAAACTGGTAGGAAATAATGAATGGATGAAGGAGTATTTATAGGCCAGGAAAAGGTGACAAATTAAAAGGTTAATTATACTTTATTACCTTCATCTTTACCTCTATTTTTAATTTAGTCCCTCAAGTATTATCAAATGTGAACCAATAGTTCCTTGCAAGTGAACCAATAGTTCCTTACATATGAACCAATAGTAATTAATTGCTCATTTATCCGATTAATTGCCCGTTTGGTCAATTTAACATTCAGAAATCAATTATTATCGAAATAAATGTCGATTTTCACTAACATTAATAATCCCAATACAATGGAAATATTTATATCAACAATTCACCATTAATATTATAACTCACAATATTGACAACCAGATCGTTCCCAAGAAAGAGGAGACTTTTCGATAAGGATTTTTCCTTACTTGCGCGTAATTAAATAACTTAACCCCTTTCCTTGACAGAACTTTCTAGACATTTTTAATAATGCTAATAATAAAAATATGAGTAATTGTGTCGTGTCAATTATTGATTTAATAATTTAAAGTATTGTGTAGATGATACTGTGACAATAATTGAATCAATAATATGATATACTATGCAGCAACTACTGTGATAATTATTGAATGAAATACTGAGTGACTTCTTACGTAAGAATCAATAATTAGAGATACTGTGTAATACTGTGTGCTACTATGCAACAACGCGTATTATTGTACTTTTATCACCGGGTATTTTAATAGTTTAACAGTAAAAGTCTTGCCGTTATTTTTATAAAAATATTATTTCTGTCGCTTTCTATATCCGTCGATTATTTCGTTGTTGGGTCCACCAATGATTGCGTCGTCGTACGAATATTATCCGACAAAAAGAATATTCCCCGACACAACGAATATTTTATGACCACTTGCTTACTTCGTAAAATTTGTACAAATCACCCATAATTATAGCATTTATTTATCACCTTACTATTTACCAATAATATATAAAGAAAATTAAATCTTTATCCATAAAAGTTGGGGTCTTACAACCTCCCCTCCTTATAAAATTTTGTTCTCGAAATTGATGTACGTACCTGATATTTTGAAGAGGTGAGGATACCTTACTTTCATTTCAGATTCTAACTCCCTGGTCATTTCCTCAATATCATGGTTTCTGCATAAAACTTTGATTTAAGGTATAACCTTTGAGCGTAGAATATGTTCCTTCTTATCCAAGATCTTGACAGGTACCTCCTCATACGTTAAATCTTCGGCTATCTCGTCTGGTTCTAATTTAATGATGTGGTTTGGGTCTTTCACATATTTTTGTAGCATGGCTATGTGAAAAACGTTATGAACACGAGACATGCTTGGTGGTAAGGCGAGTCTATAAGCCACAGTTCCTACTAGGTCGAGGATTTCAAATGGACCAATAAATCGTGGGTTGAGCTTTCATCTCTTTCCGAATCTCGTAACTCCTTTCCATGGAGCAACACGTAACAATACACGATCTCCGACATTAAATCCCACGTCCCTTTAATGATGATCAACATAACTCTTTTGTCGATCTTGTGTTATTTGTATATGTTGTCGGATCATTTGAATCTTTTCCGTAGTCATACGTACTAACTCCGGTCCCAACAATGTTGCTTCACCCACCTCGTCCCAGCATACTGGAGAACGACACTTTCGTCCATACAACGCCTCGAATGGAGCCATGCCTATACTTGGTTGATAACTGTTGTTGTAGGAGAATTCCACCAATGATAATTACTTGTCCCAACTTCCTTTGAAGTCTAGAACACAAAGTCTCAATAGATCTTCAAGAGTTTGAATAGTCCTTTCCGATTGCCCGTCCGTTTGAGGATGATATGTAGAACTGAATCGTAAATCAGTGCCCATAGCTTTCTGCAAGCTGACCCAAAATCGTGAAGTGAATCTTGGGTCTCGATCAGAAATTATGGATACCTGCATACCATGCAGTCTTACAATCTCATTTATGCACATACGACCAAGACGTTCAAGTTAATAAGTTTCTCGTATAGACAAGAAATGAGCAGACTTGGTTAATCTATCGACAATAACCCAAATTGCATCTATACCTTGAGAAACCTTGGGAATACCCGTAACAAAATCCATGTTGATATGTTCCCACTTCCATTTTAGAATCTCAAGTGGTTGCAATGGACCCTTTGGCACTTGATGCTCCGCCTTGACACGTTGACATGTTAAACACCTCGAGATAAACTCCGCGATCTCTATCTTCATGTTGCTCCACCAAAATGTATGTCGAAGATCACAATACATTTTGGTACTTCCAGGATGGATTGCAAACGGTGTGTTGTGTGCTTCCATTATGATTCTATACTTTAAATCAGAGTCATTAGGAACACAAAGTCTAGAGTTGACTCGAAGTATTTCCTCTTTGTCGATTCTTGCTTTTGGAATAGCACCTTCTTGCACCTTATTCTTCATATTCATCAACTCCGGATCTGTAGCTTGAGTAGTTTTAACTTTATCAATTAAAGCTGGTTCTACGCGTATATTTTCCATCTCACATGGGTCCCTAGAGTCTTTAACTCTATCTCCGTCCTTTGTAAGTTATACAAAATGGGCCTTTGTGTTGACAACATCGCTCTCGTTCCCGCATATGATCTTCTACTCAACGCGACAGCTACCACGTTCGCTTTTCCAAGATGGAATTGAATGGTATGATCGTAATCTTTCAACAGCTCGTGCCAATGTCGTTGCCGCATGTTGAGTTCCTTTTAGGTGAAAAAATATTTGAGGCTTTTATGATCTATATATATCTCCACTTTCTCCCCATACAGGTAGTGTCACCATATCTTTAGCGCGAAAACGACTGCTGCTAACTATAGATCATGAGTAGGATAATTTCTCTCATATTCTTTGAGTTATCGCAAAGCATAGGCTATGACTTTTCCATGTTACATGAGAACACATCCTAAACCTTTGCCTGAAGCATCACTGTAGATGACAAATCCCTCCAAACCCGATGGTATTATCAGAACAGGTGCTGAAATGAGTCTCCTCTTGAGTTCTTGGAAACTCTTCTCATATTCTCGCTCCATCCTAATTTTGTATCTTTTCGAGTCAGCTGAGTTAATGGAGTGGCGATTCGAGAAAATCTTTTCACGAATCTCTGATAATAACTAGCTAAGCCCAAAAAGCTACGTATTTCGGTTACTGACTTAGGTTGCTCCCAACTTTGTATTGCTTCAATCTTCGTCGGGTCAACTGATATTCCATGTTTCGATACCACGTGCCCAAGGAATGCTACTTCCTCAAGCCAGAACTCGCATTTCTTCAACTTGGCATATAGTTTGTTTTCACAAAGCTTTTGGAGTATCATCCTCAAGTGTTGCTCATGACTTTCATGGCTTTTGGATTAAATGAGGATGTCATCATTAAAGAAAACCACAAAATGATCCAAATATTCCTTGAATATCTGGTTGATCATGTCCATGAAGGCAGCAGGAGCATTAGTCAATTCAAAAGACATGACTAAGAATTCATAATGCCCGTATCGAGTTTTGAAGGCAGTCTTTGGAATGTCATCAGTTTTAATCTTTAACTGATGATATCCAGAACGAAGATCGATCTTTGAGAAGAATTTAGCACCTTGCAACTGGTTAAACAAGTCATGAATGCGAGGTAACGAATACCTATTTTTGATGGTGGCATGGTTCAACTCTTGATAGTCAATACAAAGTCGCATACTCCCATTTTTCTTCTTTAAGAATAAAACAGGAGCACCCCAAGGCGATGTACTAGGACGAATAAAGTCGATGTCTAACAACTTCTGTAGTTGGACCTTTAACTCCTGAAGTTTAATAGGAGCCATTCGATATGGGGTTCTGGAAATGGGTTTTGTGCCGTGTTCAAGGTCAATAAAAAATTCAACTTCAAGTTCTGGGGGTAGGCCAAGAAGTTCTTCGGGAAATACATCAGGGAATTTATTAACAACAGAAATATCATTCAAATTTGACGTATTCTTGTTTAAATAGGTGACATAGGCTAAGAAAGCTTGACATCTATTTTTTAATAAACGAATAGCTTTATGACTTGAAATGACAATGATTGATTTTAGGAGTTTGGTTGCTTGAATTCGCATAACAGGTTGGTTAGGAATATGAAAGCTAACAACCTTACAAAAATAATCAATTTTATTATGATGAGTGGTTAACCAGTCGATTCTTAAAATCACATCAAATGCAAGTATTTTCAAAGAGATGAGATCAACAGGTAATGTGAGGGTACCAATTTGAATCAAACAAGATTTGTAAACTGTGGATGTAACGAAGGTTTCTCCCAATGGAGTTTCAACAGATAAATTAAAGTCTAACTTCTCAGGGGTCAAGTTCAAACGTTGAGCACAAGCAGGTGAAATAAAAGAATGGGTAGAACCGGTATCTAATAAGGTATAGACATCACAAGAGTTTATGATTAGCTTACCCGTGATAACTTCATTCGGGTTCCTAGCATTTTGGGTAGTCACGGCGAAAGCTCTCCCCTGAACCACCGACTTTGACTTGTCTGGGACAGCCTTTGGTGTCACCATCCCAGCTGGAATTGACTTCGCTATGGGGCACACTCGAGCTATGTAACCTTCCTTTCCGCAATTGTAGCACACCTTAGATTGCTGTGTACAATTTGGACTGATGTTTCCCTCTTGTCCGCTTTTGTAACATATGACCGGTGGTCGTTCTCCTCCCCTAGAAACGGTTGCTGGTGCTGGTGACGATGTCTTTTCGTTGACGTTGTTGAATATTCTCTTTTTGAAAATTCCACCTGACTCACTTCTTCTATTATCTTGTCCATGATTACCACCGAAGTGTTTACCATTTCTGGCATGATAATTTCCTCCACGCTAGTTGTCATTGCTCCGATGACTATTGCCACCAGTATGACTATGGTTGTTGTCCTTTGGTTGAACAATCTCATTATCTCGTTCCAATAATTGAGCCATATTCACAACATCTGAATATAAATAAAGTTTATGAGAAATGAGGTATTGATGAATTTTAGGTTTCAAACCTCTCATAAAGATTCGTGTCATTCGTTCCTCATTATCCACCAAATAGGATGCAAACCGGGATAATTCAGTAAACTTGGCCTCGTATTGTGATATAGTCATATTGTTCTGTTCCAGTTTGATGAATTCCACCTCCTTCATATAACGAATACTTTCTGGAAAGTACTTGTCGTTGAACAATTCCTGGAACTTCTCCCAAGACATCTTAAGTGCGAAAAGCTGAGTACGTTTCACAGATTTCCACCAGTAATTTGCCTCTCCACGCAACATAAAGGTGGCAAAGGGAACCTTTTGCTCCTCCGTGCATCCTAGAACATCAAATATTTTGGTGATCTGCTTAATCCAAGCTTCTGCCTTGAGTGGCTCTGGCTTTCCCAAAAACTCTGGCGGTCCCAACTCCTTGAATTGCTTATCAGTGATCAGCCGTGAGTTACCATTGTTTCCACCTGCATTTTGAACAGGAGTCTTTCTCATCTGGTTTTTCATGAATTGTAGAAAGCTCCTAAACACCCCATCGTTCATCGTTTGGTTGGTGGTGGTGTTCACAGGAGGATTATTGCCTTCCTGATGCACATTATCCTGGTTATTGATTGGCGGTATCTCAATGGTCTCATATGCTCCATTGCTTAGATTTTCAGATGCCATTCTCAAATACTGCCACAAAACAAGGGTTAATTAAAAAAATTGACATGTCACATATTATCCCTATATTCCGACCGACCAATTAAATAACAAATAAGCTTAGGTATGACACACAAGCGAAGGTTTTTACTCATCTCTCCCCTCCTAGTTCTATTCCCAGATCTCCGCCAGAGATCATATCCCTAAGCTCTAATACCAACTGTGACGCCCCCAAAATCACACAACCCATTCTGAGTCGCCAAATACATAGTACAGAATCCAAATATAATTTATATTAAATTGTCATGCAAAATAGGACCACACAAACTGTGAGCTTTAATACAGATATTATGTCGTATATAATACGAAAATATCAACACTCAAATTAAGTTCTCATTATAATTATTATCACACTATTTTACAAAATAGTGAGGACTACTATAGCACTATCTCGGACCATCACTCCAATCCCCGACAAGTCCTAGCTATATTCTTAGTTCCTGAAGAGAACAATGAAAGAAAAGGATGATCTCAACTAGCCCAGTAAAAGAATATTATGACTAAGATAATGAAGATAAAATTATCGTTAGCCTTCAATAAAATCAGATAAAAAATTATGGACAACAAGTTTTAGATCAACAACTGCAGCGAAAATAACAATCCATTAGAAGAGTTTAGTAGAGAATGGTGTCTACTATCTTTTATGATTTAAAAGTCCAACGTCAATATTTTATCCTTGTAACACCAATCAATAAATATTTTCAATCAACGAATTATCTATGCACTACAGGCCAAAGATATTCGTTTATATCACCAGTGGCCATGATCAAGCCAAACAACTGTCCATTTTGCATTACGGGCCAAAGATATTCATCAATCAACTGTTCATCTTTGCACTACGGCCCAAATATATTCATCAATCAACAGTTCATCTTTGCACTACAGGCCAAAGATAACTTTCACCATAATTTAAGACTGAGGATGATGAAAAATGATATAAAGAACGAATCCAGTGAGATAAATGATAAATATTAGAGATTTGTAATTTAATTTATCCAAGTTCAAGAATGTTCAAATTGTCAACATGATAATCACTTGTGGAGCAAAATTCAAGAATGATATTCATATATCAAAAATAATTTGGACAAAAAAAAACCAATTTTATCGTGAATAGTAGTACCCCGTGAATAGTACCCGAATGAATATTACCGAGACAAGAAAAGATTAAAATTTCAATAAGAAGTTCAGACCAATATTCCAGTTAAATAATATTAGATAAAGCAAAATCCTTAAGCAATTTCTAATCATTTCAGGAATTATAGAAGCAATACTTACCATAATAAGTTTAGATTTAGGAATATGAAATGAAATATTATACGAAACTGCAAATGGATTTTCACCCGTCATGCGATAATTCGCGTAGACAGATTATTTCCACAACTTTAATAAAGAATGAATACGAAGGGTTATTCACCATGCATGCGGTAGTCCGCGTAGACATGTTATTCCCACAGCTTAATAAGGAATAGAATGACAACCCTTACGAGTATTGAAAGAAAATAACATCCTTTACCTTAGTAAGAGATTGAATACTGAAATAGTGTAGTAGCAGAATACTCTTCTTCTTTCTCTATTATTCTCTCTCTATAGTTTCTCTCACTATAGCTTGTGATTATAACTTTGTTCTTCAAAATGGTAGGAAATAATGAATGGATGGAGGAGTATTTATAGGCCAGGAAAAAGTGACAAATTACAAGGTTAATTATACTTTAGTACCTTTATCTTTACCTCCATTTTTAATTTAGTCCCTCAAGTATTATCAATTTTGCATAACATCCCCTAATAATACCTAATGGTGAACCAATAGTTCCTTGCATGTGAACCAATAGCAATTAATTGCTCATTTATCCGATTAATTGCCCGTTTGGTCAATTTAACATTCAGAAATCAATTATTATCGAAATAAATGTTGATTTCCACTAACATTAATATTCCCAACACAATAGAAATATTTATATCAACAATTCATCATTAATGTTATAACTCACAATATTGACAACCACATCGTTCCCAGGAAAGCAAGGGCTTTCCGATAAGGATTTTTTCTTACTGGCGCGCAAATAAATAACCAAACTCTTTTCCTTGATAGAACTTTCTATACATTGTCAATAATGCTAATAATAATAATATGAGTAACTGTGTCATGTCAATTATTGATTTAATAATTTAAAGTATTGTGCAGATGATAATGTGACAATAATTGAATCAATAATATGAGATACTATACAGCAACTACTGTGACAATTATTGAATGAAATACTGAGTGACTTCTTACGTAACAATCAATAATCAGAGATACTGTGCAATACCGTGTGCTACTGTGCAACAACGCGTATTACTGTACTTTTATCACCGGGTATTTCAACAGTTTAACGGTAAAAGTCTTGCCGTTATTTTTTATAAAAAGGGTTTTTCTGTCGCTTTCTATATCCGACAGCTATTCCGTTGTGGATCCACCAATGATTGTGCCGTCGTATGAATATTCTCCGACAAAAAGAATATTCTCCGACCAAACGAATATTCTCCGACACAACGAATATTTTATGACCACTTGCTTACTTTGTAAAATTTGCACAAATCACCCATAACTATAACATTTATTTATCACCTTACTATTTAACAATAATATATAAAAAAATTAAATCTTTATTCATAAAAGTTGGGGTCTTACAATCTACCACCACATCGTCATCATACAGCAATACGTGGCTGGGATTGCTAACTTGTTCTTGCAACGGGTCATCCGTTCCAGACAGATTAGTGCCATCAAATGACCGAATCTTCATTTTCACAACTGTATACCAGGGGGTTCTATAATTTACTACATTAGGGGCGTAGTACACTTGAGCTGTTTGGCTGGCTAACAAAAATATGTCATCAGACTGTAACTTGGATTTTATATCTACTGTGACGATTCTATTACGATAAACTTTAACACCCTTTGCAGTATCAAACTAACTATACATTAATATAATAAAGAAGGGCCCATATAATTCTGACAGAAATTCCGTCGGGAATTCCGTCGGATATAACAACTATGACAATATAATGACATTAGGCAATCTTTGCTACCAATTCACTACAATGAGATAAACAACCAACAAGTTTGTTGCCAATCCTTGCTGCCAATTCACTACAAATTCACTAACAGATTTAAAGCATACAACGAAGTTAATTATTAAAACTACACATTAAGGAACAAAATTGGGGGAAAAGCCTTGCTGCCAATCACAAATTATGCCAATAAATCAAACAATATTTAAAAATTACATACATACTCAACCTGCCAGTCAATTTTTTGAAAAAAAATTGGGGAAACAAATTAGGGCAACCCAAAATACCAAAGCTGATAACAAAATTTAGCAAACAAATTAACTTATAAAGGCTAACCTTTAAGCTTTAGGAGGAGGAGGCAGGAGGGAGGAGGCAGGAGGCAGGAGGTAGGAGGCGCAGGAGGAGGAGGAGGTGGGAGGCAGTAGGTGGAGGTGGAGGAGGAGGAGGAGGAGGAGGCAGAGGCGTCAAAGGGTGGAGGTAGAGGTAGTAGGTAGAGGTGACGGAGGCGGCGGAGGAGCAGGCAGAGGCGGCAGAGGGCGGAGGTAGAGGCGGAGCCAGAGCCGGAGGTGGAGGCGGCAGAAGGAAAAGGTGAAAAAGAGGGAGGTAGTCTGTTTAGAGGTGAGAGAGAGAGAAGAGGTGAGAAATAGGGAGGTGTGAAAATGTTGTATGCGGCGGGGGGGGGGGGGGGGGGGGGGGGAGGAACTGATGAGGTTTTAATTAAAGTTAGTATTTCTGACGGAATTCTGTTGAGGTTATTAATACATCAGTCAAAATTATTATTGGAACTGGCGCCAAGTCTGTGCGCCCTTTGGTATTCATATTGTCGATGAACTTCTGTCGAGGTTATTAACATATCCGTCGATAATACGTTATTTTCGAGGGAAATAGTTTCGAGGGATGTTTCCGTCAGAATTAGTACAACCTCGACCGAAATGATTCCGTCAGAATTAATTCTGTCGACTTTAAGTCTTTTTCTTGTAGTGATTGCTGACATTCTAACAAAGCCTCTCAAATTTCCTGCATTTCAGAAGCTCAGGAAGCTACTTGGCGTTTGCACTTCAAATGATTCAGTTTGTATGAGGAATGGCGTTTCAAAGTGACTTTTATTAAACTGAATGTTATGTTTGGAACATCAATTTAAGGGAGGGATTGTTGAGAAAATTAAGTACTTTATATGTTGGATAGTGCCTACCTAATGTCTAGGAGTCTCTTGAGTAGTATTAGCCTAATTATTAGGAGTATGCCTATCTAGTCTCTAGGAGACTGTTGGGTAACCTATTATCAATTATGTTCTAATTATGAGTCTGTTGGCCTAACTAGGAGTCTTTTGGTAGCTCCCTACCTAATATTTAAGAGTCTATTGGGTAGCTTTTTATCATGTATCAGTTATATGTATTAGCCTATATATAGGGCTATTTGCTTAAACAGTAAAAGTGTAGAAAAACTCTACCATCTTCTGTCTTCTAACATATTATCTTCTATCAATTTGCCTTCCATCAATGGTATCACATTATTTATTTCCAGTAGTACAAATACTAAAAGTCAATCATCTAACTTGAACTTGAATTTTACTATTTGCATTTGCATTTCAATTACTATGTCCGTGACGCCCCCAAATTCAGATACCTTTACCTCGAATCTAGTGCTTCACGATCTAATTTATACCACATACTAATACTAAACTGTAGCGGAAAAATAAAATAATTTACATCGATATAGTATAAATATTCTCAGTCCCAAGGTTTCGCAACCATGACTATTACACTTTATAATTAATCCCAACATAACTTAATATATAACATTAATTAAGTCTTAATACAATATAAAGAAAACATCCTAGCATAGAAGAGCAAAGGTACTCCATAGCCTTGTCGTCGCTCTTGTTCTGTCCTGGGGTCCACCTTGCCCTGCCTTAACTGAAATATTTAAGAGAAGCAAGAGTGAGCAATAAATTTGCCCAGCAAGTGATATGACAATAAATATGAACAAGTGTACATACGGTTCTTAATCTTAAGGGTAAAACGGTAATTAATAGCTCAGGAATTTAAATAAGAATGTTGTGAACAAAGTCAATATCAATGGTTCCAAACCTATCCTTTGAAGTCAATAAATAGTCACTATGGACCGGAAGATTATAAAAGCATTCAAAGGTTTCAACAATTTCAAGTGAATCAATAGATGTCACTGAGTGTCACTGTGGACTACGATTTGTAGAATCAAAAGATTTAATCAAATTCCAAAAAAAAATTGAATACTGATTAGTCACTATAGACCATGAACTCCTACTAGAATTAACAGTATTACCCTGCTAATCCAATAGGTACAATAGGCGATCAGCCTAAAGTACCTGGTGTTATGCATAACATCCCCCTGCTGTGCGCGGAAGTGTCGGTTCTCCGACGTTGTATAGTTTCCCCTTCTATGAGGGTTGTTCATCTCAGTAGATTTTTAAAAGTCCGCACCAAAGCAATTGGTTTGATTTGCTTTCAAATTCATAGATATTGGTGTTGCCGAATCAAATGGCATAGACGCACTTTAACACACTTAGGAACAATTAATGCATTCAACATTTGTAAAAAGATTCAAAGAATCATTTTCAAAGATGTAAGTATGATTTAAATCAATCTTTAGAGTATGAATAACAATTTTCAAGAATTTAGATATCCCAAGAATCAGAACAATTGGCTTATACGATCAATAAATATACAAGCCTAGACATTTGCTCAATAGATATGGTTGATATAACAACAATTGGAAACTTGCACAATATTCAAGGTTGTATAGGTTAGGATACTTGCATTTAATATGAAAACCAAAAGAAGTTAGGAACTTTCATAATATATAACAGTTGGTATAACAATAATTCGTTTACTCAAAGTGAGGGAACTGGCACAATACACAAAATTGTGTAAGTAGAGAACTTGCACAAAAGAGATAAGGTTCGAGTACTTGCTTTTCGCGCAGTTTACAGTCTTATAGCTTAATGTCACCACAAAGTCCTATTTTATCATAGTTATGTATATATATAATTTCATTAGTTATACGAGTTCGATGCACAACTATCTCATATACATACTTAGTACGTATGTTAAGCACATACATCAAGCCTCCTCTTAGCTACATAGTCAAAAAATACAATTATAACATCACATTGATGAGTTTTTGAAGCTTTATCTAAAACTTTTTGATAAGTATTGAATCAATGTAGTTACTATAACCTTAAGCACTTACAACATCACTTTCATCACGTATTATAGTTTAAGACATCAATGTAAACATGTATCAAATTTCAGAGTATAAATAAAATAGTCAGATTAAACTGCATGGCGGCGCGACCGCGCTGGATATTAACTTGGGAATGGCGCGGCAGCACAACTCTCTTTCAAACCCATACCTGAGTTTTCATGTATTCAGTCCCGATCTAAGCATGCGGAGGTACTAATATACATCTCATACTCATATTAACAGACGTTGGACTATGTCTTATGTTCCTTATACTCATTTCAAGATTTCTCTCACTTATGTAATTTTATTCGAAAATTTCCATTCTACAAGGCTAGGAGAGTTTGTTGCACAAAAGACTAACCATGTTACCCATTATATCACATAATGATGCTAATAAACCTTTGGCACACATCGTTTATATTATCTAACTCATGTACTCAAGTTATCATATCTTAATTATTGAAAACTCACTTGAAACCATGCTTAACTAGTCCATAACATGCTTAGCTAGATGGGTGAACATATTGGTCATGTCTAGAGACATAAAGTATACTATTATGCTTGCACATATGGTCAAAATGTGATTCACACCATGCTTTTCAAAAATTAGTTCTCACATATACATGAATCAAGCTATGCACCTCTTTTATGCAAGACAACCTAAAACAACATCTTATGCTTACTTGTACACATATTCAAACTATGACCATATGTTAAAAGATCAAAAATTAAAGATTACCATGATAATCACTTTTGAAAAATCTTCAAGTTTCATTTTTAATCTCATGCTTACTCAAGCTAATATGTAAAGCAACTTCGTAACATATTTCATTTCCATATGTACACACAAATAAGTCACGAAAACAAGTGCAAAATGATTAGAACTCGAGTACATAAGATTCAACAAGGTTTGTTTTCAAAATTCCAAGTTTTCTTAGAAAACCTATATTAATTCGAGTTAAAGTGATATAATATAATCACAACATCATCAATCCATATTTTAGGTTTATATGCGAAATCAAGTCATACTAGCATGCTCAACGTATCAGAAAATATCAAAATTAAGATTTCCATTCTGGCAGATAGCGCTGGCCGCGCCACTCCGGTACAAGCCAGACAAGCCTCTGCTTCTGCAGAATTTAACCCAAACAACAAATTTCTCCTAGTTTAGCATGCTCAGAACTTTCATATATACTTCATACACCCATACAGACTCTTCTAACACAATGACATTCAATTTCATACCCATTATCAGAGAGTTCATGTTAATTTCCCAAGATTTTCTCAAGTTTAGCGATATGAACAATTCATTCATTGTAAAGCTAATTATCATGCTTAATACAACCACATTGCTTCAAGAATGTACATATATCTCAGCTAACAATATGATACCAAGTATCAAACTAATTGACAAGAGTTTCATGGATTTCCAAGAATTTATTAAAACTCAAAATTAAGAGCATGTTTGATAGTAATGTTACCTCTTGATATTGAATTGCTAACTTGATTCTAACTTCAGATTGTTCCTTCAATTCGCAACACTCACTCTCTAATTAGACTTATCATAAGTTTGTCAAATAGAAGAATGAAGAGGAAGACTTCCATTTATAGCCAAGCTATTAACCAATTGGTGTTTTTGTCCAAGAAACTAAACCAATGGAAGGAAGAAGAATACATTGAACAAGAGAGATTTGGTAGAAAGCTTCCCAACTATTTCCCTCAACTCACAGCCCAATTTATCATCACAAACCTCTGATTTTGGCAAGGTAAGGCTAGGCCAATGGCCTATATGCGGTTGATGGGAGTTATGTGACTGAGAAATTGGGACAAGTTCTAATACTCCTTATGTATCAGTAACATAGTTTAGTATACGTAGGTTTATTTCCTTCTTTAGCTTATAATCTCCCATTTTATGACTAAATGTTATTTCCTAGGTTTTAGTTATGGTTACATATACCCAAAATCATATAATCCATGTACATTGGGTCAGCCCAAATAATATCTACGTGAGGTTAGAATATAATTCAGTTGGGTATTATTAACCCATTATTTCCATAAAACTTATTATTTCAGTTACTCATAAATGTTAAAATAATGTTTAATAGTAAATATTTACTTACTTAAATTTATTTTCTCCCATACATTTAAAACACTCATTTAATTGCCTCACCACACATCATAATGTCACATGAGCTACTTTATGTAATTTAGTGAATTATATAATTCCATTCATTTATATCATATGTTCCCATTCATATATTAATGTCACACCTCATATTATTTAATGAATGAAGCCACTCCATGGCAATACAACTTATATGATCACATACCACATATGGTTGCACATAACAATTAATTAATCAATAATATAATACTAATTAATCCCATTATTAAATCATCCATTCATTAATTTAATTAAATAATTACTTAGTCTATCATTATGCCACACAAGACATACTACATAAACTTAAATTAAGCTCTTCATTAAATTCTCCATATCTCTCAATTATCATATACTCAATTCAATTTAGATTGAATTACCACATTTCAAGTCACATATAAATATATATGTATTCAATATAAATATTCAAATATTTGTATTTTCATTACTAATAGTATTTTTTAAAAAAAATCACGGCTGTTGGAGATTTAACCCGCAGACATGGCCTGCAGGCCAAGCTCCCCAACCCGTCCCACACGCATGGGCCGCACCGCGACCCGGAGGCCTGGCGGGGGCTTACATGTGGAGGTTGTTGCTATCAGGTTTCGAACCCTGATAACCTTGAGAGGGTGTGAGCTCTTTTATGTTGGAGGTTTAACCCGCAGACATGGCCTGCAGGCCAAGCTCCCCAACCCGTCCCACACGCATGGGCCGCACCGCGACCCGGAGGCCTGTCGGGGGCTTACATGTGGAGGTTGTTGCTATCAGGTTTCGAACCCTGATAACCTTGAGAGGGTGTGAGTAACCCCCACCATCTGAGCTGCAGCCCAGATGGTGGGGGTTACTCACACCCTCTCAAGGTTATCAGGGTTCGAAACCTGATAGCAACAACCTCCACATGTAAGCCCCCGACAGGCCTCCGGGTCGCGGTGCGGCCCATGCGTGTGGGACGGGTTGGAGAGCTTGGCCTGCAGGCCATGTCTGCGGGTTAAACCTCCAACAACGGCTATTACAATGTCTCTCATTGCACATCATTTGGTTTGATTTTTGCTTCATTAACTCAAACTTTCTACATTTTACAATCACGTTGTATTAATCAGTCATCTCATCTTGTTTTTTTATATGCCCAAGTATTGCATATAACTTTATGATAGACAAACAATATTCGAACAAATTGTACAATAGTATTCATTTAATGTGTACTAAATATTGAAATCTGTTGCATCAACTAATTTTTTTATAGGCATGATTTAATTGTACTAAATTAAATATTGGAATCTATTGCATCAACTTTTTTTTAGTATAATAAATTTTAAGTCATTTATATAAGGCCTAATTACAAAAGTGTTCCTCCAAATTGGCACTAAATTTTAATTTATTACATGAACCTCAATTGAGTACTTTAAGGGATTAAATATACTTTTTTCCACTCTATTCGACATCAGTTTACAAATGTTGTTTGTAAGGTAGCTCGCTTGTTTCCTTCTTTCGTTAGGTTTTCGTCTTAGTAGGAACTCCCATAGTAGTTTCTATTCCTTCCATCACTGGACTCAAAATTTTAACGGGCAACTCATTAAATTATAATTTTTTTACAAAAAATTTGAAATTTTCATTTAAAAGTGTTAAAAGTTAACAGGATATTGATGTGGCGCCACATTAGATGCTTAGGTGGATATTCAACAATTAAAAAACACAAAAATACTAAAAATAAAGCCACCATTAAAAATAAACTAATTGTCAAAATTTTAACACGTTACAATACTATTTAAAAACAAATTTCTAAAAAATTTAGAAATAAATTAAAATCAAAAGAACAAATTAAAGTAAAAACAAGAAAACAAATAAAGAAAACAAGTTAATCAACCTCTGTCAGAGAGAACCCAATAATATTGCTAACAGGTCGAATAATCCATGGCTTCTAAATTAAGGTTAAGAGCCTAGACCACTAGATGTGTCGGGAAGTAAAACTGTTGAACATCCTATAGTATAAAACAAAAAAAAATATCTGATCTGGGACAAGAATAGAGCAGTGAAAAATAAAATAAACATTATACCCAACCCCAGCATCCTCCTTTTCCCTCCGATCACAACCACCACCGTCGTGATTTCCTGCATCGTGATACTCACCACATTCCTCTGCCACCGTTCCACCCACCGCCGCCATTGCCGCCGCCGCTATACCCTTTTCTACCTCCGGCACCACACCACCTCCTCCTCCGCCGTTGCCGGCACCATCAAAGATTCGAAGGTCCGTTAGTCTGTAGAAATTGGATCCGGTCCAATCCGATTCGATTAACGCTAGATCTGACCTGATTCTATACTTATACTTCTGGGCCATGTTTGTTTGTAAGGGTTATAATCCCGGGAATAATCCAAGACTATTAATCATAGGATTAAATAATTCTAGTCACATGTTTGTTTTTTATAGAATTATTCATGGGATAACTTAAAATAATCATATGTTATGTTTGTTTTTTTCATAATTAATTAAAGGATTGGATTAAAAAATATCGTTTGAACTATTATACCCTTACTAATAATAACATATTTTAAACGATAATTTAAACTTATTTATATATCAAAAAAAAAAAAAAATTAATTAAAATTTTTTAAATAAGTGGTTATATTATTCAGTAAATATTATTTTTTTAGAGGGGGGTGGGGCGGGGGGCGGGGGGTGGGACAGGGTGGGATGGGACGGGGTAGGAATGTATACATAATCAGTAAATATTATTTTTTAATTTTTGTGGAGGGTGGGCGGGGTGGGGCGGGGTGGGGGTATATATAATTAGTAAAAATTATTTTTTTAGGGGTCGTGGGGTTGTGGGGTGGGGTGGCGTGGCGTGGTGGTGGGGTATATATAATCAGTAAATATTATTTTTTTAATTTTTGTGGAGTGTGGGTTGGGTGGGTGGGTGGGTGGGTGGGTGGGGTGGGATGGGGTGGGTGGGGTGGGGTGGGGTGGGTGGGTGGAGTGGGTGTGGGGCTGGGCGGGGTGGTAGTGTATACATAATCAAAAAATATTTTTTTTAGTGGTGGTGGGGGTTGGGGTGGGGTGGCGGGGGAGGGGGTGGGGTAGGGTGGTGGTGTATATATAATTAGTAAATATTATTTTTAAAATTTTTGTGTTGTCTTGTGGGGTGGGGGTGCGGGTGGGGGGGGTGAGTGTGGGGTGGTGGGAGTGTATACATAATCAAAAATATTTTTTTTTGAGTGGGATTGGAGTGGGTGGGTGGGTGGGTGGGGTGGGGTGGGGTGGGGTGGGGTAGGGGTGGCGGAGTGTATACATAATCAGTAAATATTTTTTTTAGGGGGTGGGGGGCGGATGGGGGTGCGCGGGGTGGTGGTGTATACATAATCAATAAATATTATTTTGAAAAAATAGATCGACTGATATACGAAAAGGATAGAATAGGATATTAAAAACAAGGTCTAGGGGTAATTTTGTCTAGCAAATTTTAAATTCAAATGATAGGGATTATAATACTAGGTATAAGATGATATTAAATAATCCCGCATCTTAAGTTATTTTATAATCCCAGGACTAATAGTTCCAAGCTCGAATTTAAAAACAAATAAGTCATTTAGGAATTAATAGTCATATCCCAAGTGTAATCTTTGCAAACAAACATAGCCCTAATGTTACTATAATTTTGATTGATTCATTGATCTTCTGTCACTGTTTGTTACTATTATTGATCTTTAACAGTCCTATTCTATGAGGCAGATGTAAAAATAATTTTTAATGTGCAGATCATCAATGAAGGATTTGCTTTAAAAAAAAAATTAACGTTTCTTTTAATTTGTAATATACTACAAATTTTAAAGCTTACTTTTTAGCATATTTTTATTTTTTAATATTTCTTTCTTTTATATTTAAGCCTAGATTTAATGATTTTATTATAAATAATAATTATATTAATTTTCAAAAATAAAAATAATAATTAATTTTCAAAATTTTAGTTATATTTTTGAAGTTTTAATTTATTTTTATGAATTTTAATTTTTAATTTGTGCTTATTATGAAAATACTTATGAATAATGGTAAAGACATTACTCAAATTCAAAATTTACTAAAATTTCTCTTATTTTAATAATATATGTAATATATCTGAATACAATAAAGACAAATTTGTCAAAGAAAAAATATTAATAATTTTTCGTTATTAATGTTGAGGGTATTATGACAATTTGGAAAGAAAAAATTCACAAAAAGTAGTTAAACCCATTTACTTTCCAATGTGGCAACAACAAGGATGATAACACATGAAGCAGCTGAGGTGAATGTTCATTTAAAAGTGACCTCATGACGTGGATGTTTTGTTAAAAGTCAACTCAATTTAACGAATTTTGTAACTATTTGAAAATAATTTGTAGTTCAATAAGTTGATTATGAAAATTTTTATTTCAGTAATGTATTTGTAAACTTAGGTCGAGTAGGGTAGAAAAAAATAGATTTAACCCTACCTTTAAGTGGTCAATATGATTCAATTATTGAATCCTTCATGACCAAAATCTCAATTGAGTCCTTCAAGTGACCCGTTTGAATCAATTAACTCCTGTAATAGCAAAAATCTCAATTGAGTTGAAGACTACAACATGAGTTAATTGATTCAAATTGGCTACTTCAAGGACTGAATTAAGGTTTTTGTAATGTAAAGGGCCAAATTAAAATTGAGTGCCTTTATATATACTAACCTCAATTTTTTACGCTTCTATAAATTGTTTAATTTCTTCTTGGAGCAGCTGTTGACGATGTGAATCAAAGTGACCAAGATGATAACATGTTAGATTCAGATTTTTACCACTTTTCCCAATCTGGGCAAAATGTTCTCAATAAGTAACCGAAAACATATTAGATGAACATGTTCTCAATAATGAAGAATCAGCTTTATCTTAGATCTATTTACTCTTCAAATTTTAGTTCTTAACCATGATTAGACTGACATATTTGACCATAAGTATACAGTGATGACTAAATTGCTGATTATTTACTTTCTAATTCATCTTAGCGACCGATTTATATGGCTATTTTTATCCTTCCAAAACAACTTAGGTCCCCTACAATTTAATCTTGTCCTTTGATTCTTTCAGCTAGTATCGTGTCGCCACAATATTGCGTAATTGGCAATTGGTTGATGATCTAGAGGGGACAACTTCACCCAGACCGAATTTCTCTGAAAAACTTGAAGAAAAATAATTGAATCCCGTATTTTTTCGAAATTTATTGCAAGAGCATAAACACTGTTATTATTTAACTATTCCGTAACTTTGGAGTACAAAGTCTCACACTCAGAAGTGAGCCTAAACTCCATTACACAAAATTTAACACACATTTTGATGACCTAAATACACTGTGCGCTCAGCATTTGATACAAAAACCCAGCAGACAGCCACAGGTTGCGCTTGGGCAGCATTCCTTTAAACCACGGCCCAGGCAAATCTTTCCCACTTTAAGGCAGCTTCCATCGGGCTCGATGATTTCTGGCCGGAGCGTTTTCCTGGAAGGACTGACCCCAGTGCCGGGGTCATCGCCAGAACGACCGGCCTCGCCGCTGGCAATTGCCAGAGCCACCATTGTCGCCAGTACCATCACCATCAGAGCAACCTTCTTGTTCTCCATTTCGGGCAGTTTTGAGAACTGCTGCTTACCGTGTATGATCACAACATCTTCCAAGTAATCCTTTTAAATATTAATTTGTGTGGGGACTGGGGAGGGCTATTAATTATATTATAACTAAAAGATATTTGTTTTAAAATCAAATCTGCATGCTTGTCTTCATATTAATCTTTAAGATAAGATTTTATGAACATAAACTTATCTATTATCTATTTGTTAGAGATAGAGTTGGTAATAAATGTTGTTTTGAAAACTATCTTTTTTGACCAACTTTTTAAATGTTTTCCAAATATAAAATTTGGATTTTATATATTTCCATCCAAAAACAAATTTTTATTAATATTCAACTCAGGGGGCGAAGCCACATCGGTGTGGGGGTAAATTAACCCCACTGAAAAAAAAATTATTTTATAATATATGATAAATCTAGAAGAAATTTAAGTGTTATGAATAAATTGTTCCAATGAAATTTTATAAATTTTTTGATATACGAGGTTAAATTGAATTTTTTATAACTTTCTAAATTTCATATTCCTTTTATTCCTTGATGTATGCATCTTCTTCTAATATTTTTAAAATAAATAATAATCTAATTTATATTATTTTTATAACATAAGAAATTTAAATATTTATGAACAAATTTGTGATTAGAAATGCGTATTAGGGGTCAATAGGGTGTGTGTGTATATATATGATAAGGCTCTGAAACGAACTGTTCGTAAACGAACATATATAGGACCCAATGTTGAAGATTATTGATTGGATGAGAATATTTAACACTAATTAGGAATATATGATCATACATAATTGGGTCCAATCAACAACCTTCAACACTGGGTCCTACATATGTTCGTTTGCGAACAGTTTGTTTCAAAGCCTTATCATATATATATATATATATATATACGGTTCAGATCTTAAACTTAACATTTATTCAACATACCTTGCTTATCCCTTTTAGCGACGGATCGGGCAACGGTTCAGTCCGTCGCTATATATACAACTGTCGTCTATATGTTGTCTGTCGCTATATGTTGTCCGTCGCTAAAAGCTAAGACGACGGTTGTATATATAGCGACGGACCGAACCGTCTCCCAATCCGTCGCTAAAGGAGGGTAAGAAAGGTATGTTGGATAAAAGTAAGTTTAAAATTCGGACCATATATATATATATATATATATAATTTTATTATTATTATATTAACAATATTATAACAAAATACATATTTTACATATGCAAATGACCAAAAGACACAAAATTCCCTCGAATCTCCACCAAATTATTTATAGTATCACAAAATTTTGACCCCACTAAATTAAAATTCTGACTTCGCCACTGATTCAACTCATTAGCCTTCTTGATTGTTTCCGGCTTCACACTTCTTCTTTCTTTATTTTTACTATTGCCTCTTTATTTCTATATATACAACTTCTTTCTAAATGACAACTCTTCCTTTTCATTTTTTGTTTTTCTTCTTTAAATTAATTTGTTGACGTAAGGATTAATTTGGTTTAGGAATGATCAAAATAGAGCTATTTATAAAAGCATAATTAGGCTAACGACATTCTTCATCGTATATGGACATCTTTTGTTAAACGAATGTATTCAAACAATTAAATACTTATCTACCTTTTGATTTTAAATGATTTCTTGCACTTAATAAGTTCGGCAAGGTCTCTATACTCCTAAAAAAGATTTTGCATGGATGAATCTGAAAGGTCTAAATTCGTCATAGAACCATGTAAACCAACTTAACATGAATTATGAATCAACTCAAATATTGTTTATATTATGTGTGATAATCAACCAAGTCAACTCACTTTTTTTTTAAAAATATTTTATATATAAGGTATAGATGACCATTCGAAATTTTGATTTCTTTTTATTAATCATGCAGGAGGACAAAAGCATCTTTTTACACCCCGAAGACAATCCCAGAGGACTACAACAAACCCCGGAGACAGCCCCGTGAGACATCAAATCAAATCGCGGAGACAGCCCCGTAGGACATCAAATCAACCTCGAAAACAACACCGAGGAAAGACAGAATTGATAGCAGACAAACCCCGGAGACAGTCAAAAGTCACATCAACTGTAATACCCGAGAATTTTCAAATATTATTAAATGAATATATTAATAAAAATGAATATTTATTTGAATAACGATTTTGTGTTATGAGATGAGTTAACTCAATTATATTAAATTGAATAATTATGATGATTGAGAAAACTTGGAGTTTGCGATAAACTCGTTGGAAGCCTTGTGTGGCACGGAAATAGAAACGTTGATGAGATAATTAACGAAGGAATTATTAAGTGAACAATTAATCTATACTAATTGTTAATTGTTATTATAGAATATTAATTAATTGTTATAGAATATTAATGATGATTAATTAATGATATGTGATTATTATTATTGCAAGAGATATAATAATAATAAGCAACTTGTTTATAAATATAATAAGAGTTATATGAAGTGTAGTGCAATGTGACTATACAATTATACATAAACTATATAGTAAAGTTATTAAATTGTGAAAGCTACATGATTTATGCCTGTGTGAATATATGTGTGTGAGTGAACATTTAATTGGTACCTCATGAATATATTATAAACAATTGTTGATTAATAAATACGTCAATAATTTAATATAATTGAATAATAGATGAAGTAATGTAACATGATAGTACCCGATTAAAATTATACCGGTATGATAAAATGTACATGGATTATATATGTACAAGAAAATTCACTACATTGGAATATTATTTATTGGGATCACATTTTTACTCTATCCAAGTATACATATAATACCTAAGTATATATAATATATGGTAGGCATGTATGTTATAATGTGAGTGTTGTATATATTCACATTACCCAAATGCTGAGTTGCATTGTCCCTCAATAAGAGTCCTCTCCCTCACGTGCATAGCTATTATGAAGCCTAAGCCTATTGCTTCTCCTCAAACTCAGTAAAATCACAACAATGATGAACAAGGGAGTGGAACTCATGACTGCTTTCACCAACCATCTACCAACTTCTTCTTAACCTCCATACAATTCAAAATTTCGTTGGTTTGTTTTGGGAGAGAAAAGAATTGCCTGGACATTAACTTCTCTATATATATAAGCTCTTCTCCTTCAAATTGAATTGCTGAGATAATTGAGAGCATATAGAGAGTAAGACTTCATTAGTAAGATAGCAGCATTGTGAGTTGGCATTTAGCAGCAAGTTCATATAAACCAAGTAGCAGAGGTATATCACATTCACTGGTTTTTCAGTTTGTTTCTCTGCAAAAGTTATAATTCTTGAATATGCCAAATTGGATTGTAATTGGATGGTAGAACACTTATTTAGTTGTTCTATGAACTTATATACATGTTTGAACTACACTATGGCTGTTTAAAACTATTGTTGTGAAGGAAATTTGGTATTTAGCCTAAGTCCTGCCGAAGCAGGAAGTTTTCTGGCATTGACCGAACACAGCGCAGCTGCGCCGGTTTTATACCAAGGCGCAGCGCAGCTGTGCCAGTCTCTGAGACCAGATGCTAATTTATGCAGGAAATCCATTATGTGTAATTGGTTATTAAGACTTAGACAAAGCATGCTAGCATGAGTAACCTACATATATAGATACATAGACCTAAAGTAAGCATGTTCTATTATGCTTGTATTCAAGGTTGATGAAAAGTGTAGTTTTCAAAATAAACTTAGAACTTTAAAAAAGGGACTTTGACATGTGTGTATGATATTGATGTATTGACCTTGCGATTATGTTAGTATGACCTAGAAGCGTATGAAAAGCATGATAAATGGTATATATATGTTTCATAATGTAAACACAAGCATGCGAACTTCATTAGTGAATGCTACTAAGAAAGTATAAGTTTTGAAGGTGGACATTGACATGTAAATACCATATATGCATTCTGATTTTTGCGAGCATGTTATATAGCCTAGAAATGCATGTCGGATATGTTAACATATAGATAGCATGAACATGTTGGGTCTTATTAGTGAGCTTCACTAATGAAAATACGAGTTTTGAACGTGAACGTCGACATGCTACATTGAGAATTGAATTCTGATGCTTTTGGACATATGTGATAGCACTCTTAGACTCACTCATGTATCATACATGTATATATACTATGATTAGGTGTCGTGATTCAAGTTAAGCATAAATGAAGCATATTTTCAAACCAAAACGATGCTAGTTGCATGTATACGATATGAATACTCATGAACATGCCTAATACAAGTTATATGAATACCTTATGTGTTTAAAAAGCGAGCATGTTAGATCTTGTGATTTTCATGACCTTAAATGACCTTAAGTTATCAAAAGTGTTAACCTAGAACCATATCATGAAAGAGAGAACTTAGATGGACTTGGGAAGCATGCAAGACTCTTTAACATGTATATATGTTATGTGATATCATATGTTGATACTTGAACCCGATTTTGATGGTTAACTTATAACAAGACTATAACTTGCTAAATAGAGTATGTTTGCTATTTGTTGTGGTCTCACATAATATTAATATGAGAATATGTTTAAACTCAAAAAGAGGAACATTAAGGATAAAAGTTATATTAATATGATACTATATATGGTATAACTGTATAGCTAGGTTAAAACTTAGCTTGTGTGTCGATCGTATATCCGAAGATAAGATACGATGTTAAACTATATGGCTAACGGATATCATATATTTACGTAATTATATTATGATAGGAATTTGAAAGTGTTGAATTACTTATCGTGGATAAACTACGCATAAGGCAAGTATTCGAACCCTACTTTTATTGTGCAAGTATCCTATCTTTGTGTTTACGTTATTCAAGGAATGTTGTAAGCAAGTTCCTAACTCTACTCTTTATTGTACATTCATTTAGCTTGCGATATTATTGTCGTACAAGTAAGCTTTTGAGATTGAAATTCCAGATATTATGAATCATATACTTCATGGATAAGATAAAAGTCAATTTATATTTTTCGAACTTTAAATCTTGAGATTGAACTTATAATTGTTGTGATCTATGCCGTTTGATTCGGCTAGACTTATATTGTTAAAAAGCGACCCAAACCTATTGATTGGTTCGAGATCATGTGTTTAACTGAGATGAACAACCTTCTTTGAAGGGAAAATATATTTGTCGGGAGACCGACGTGCGCACAATTTAGTACAATTGAACGATATGCTTACCGTAGGGTACTATAGGCTGATCACCTGTTGTACTTGTGTTTATTGAATTTTCAGTATATTACTGTTAAATTCTAGTAAAAGTTCATAGTCCTTAGCGACTGCTTAATATTCAGTTATCTTGAAATTGAATCTTATTGATATCTTTTCTGTCCTTAGCGACTATTATTGAGAACTGTTGATATTTCTTGTTATCCTTGAAACTATCACATCCTGTTATACTCTTTTGAGATTCGAGAACTATATTACTCACCCTTATTATATATTACTTGCTGAGCAATTTGTGCTCATTCTTGCTTTCCCTAAACCATTTCAGTTAAGGCAGAGCAGGGCGAACCTTAGAGCGTCGATAAGGGCAAGGGCAAGGGCAAGGCTACCAAATAGCTTGTCTCTTTTATGTTTTAAATATTTTAATGTTGTATTAAGATGATGTATTAAAACTGGATTTGACTATGTTTAAGCTTAAGTTAGATTATGTAATAAGTCGTTAATTGATATTATTATGTAATCTATTAAGTACTGTAGGTTGCGAGACTTGGGGAATAATTATAATAAATCATTGTAAATTATTCTAGATTAGATCTTCCACTGTGAATGTATGATTTTAGTTATTATTATATTACCATGAGCACGTGACGAACCGAATTCGAGTGACCAAGTGGCAGCCCGAATTTGGGGGCGTCACAGGTTGGTATCAGAGCTGTAGTTATAAACCTTAGGAGCGAGTGTCCTTAGATTATAACTTAGGGGAACTTAGAAGTTAGAAAGGGATAGAACTCACATAGAGTTTTCCCTTGAGAGAGACTTAGTGTGTTATGAATTGTAACTTCATTCTATACAATCAACTTATGTTTTATTTAACATTCTAATGGAGTTGCTGTTTGTTTTTCTTATGTTTGTGATTGTAGGATGGCAGAAACTGGGATACCTAGTAGAGTGGCAGAGGAGGAGCCCAGGGATATACACGTAGTGTACGAGGCACCTCTAGAGGTTGTGCCAGTGCAGGCTATTGCTCCATCCTAGTCTGATGACGAGGATGAGATTGAGGTGAAGTTCGACCCAGAAGAAGAGCCTATGGAGGATGAGCCTACCGAGGAGGAGCCTATGGAGGACTCCTACGAACCTAACCTAGAGGAGCATATACTGGGAGAATACGAGGAGCGTATTCTATAGTTGGATTGCAGAGTCCAGGAGTTGGAGGCTGAGGCCCAAGAGAGAGAGTCGGAGTTCCAGAAGCTGAGGGACGAGGACCACCAGAGGAAGTTAGACATACAGGAGTTAGAGGTGGAGATTGCTTACTGCAGGGAGGCAGGGATCCAGATGGGAACCTTATTCCACAGGTCGGTGGCTGAGAAACGTAAATCTGGAAGGAAAGCTGGAAGAAGTAGAACAGAGGGAACTTAGTGAGAAGATAGAGAAGGAAGCACTCCGTACTCAACTAGAGTTGGAGGTGATGGATATGATACACTTCGAGGAGAAGTGGGAAGCAGCTAATGAGAGAAGCTGACGACCTAGAGGATGAGGTCAGATGTAAGAAGAGGAAGATGAACAAGATGGGATATGTGTTCCGTTCAGCTTTCGAGAGGGTGATTGATGGTGTGTACCACTACCCAGCGGAGCAGGGACAGGCCCTACATACTATGAGTCGAGAGCTGGTTGCATACATAGCGCAGATCGAGTAGAAGAGCGCTGTAGAGCGTGGGATGATGGGATGAGATCCTTAGTCAGTCTAGTAGTAGTGTAGTAGTATTTACTTTATGTGATGTATATATTATGTGTAAATCCCAACTTTTTGTGTAAATCGTGGGATAGTGATGTAGACCTCGAGTAAGCTTTTGTTAGAGGGGTAGTGTGTTAGTATTTTCCCCGTCTTTTGTGATATTAGGGGATACATATGATAACATTTATAGCAGTATGCTAGGGAAAATCATGTAATGAAACGATTTGGCATATGAATATAAATGATCTTATTTCAGAAACGTGTTGTAAATTATTCTTTTTGTATTAAAAGAAAATACTTAAGTGATATAACTGAATAATAATAAAATGAAAATTGGTGATGCAGATTATGGCACCAAGACGTAGATTGACTGCACCCGAAGAATCAGTTAATAACGAGAGGGAGAAAGTAGATCCTATTCAGAAGTTGGTAGACTTGTTAGGAGAGGCTCTAAGGGGAAGGAACAATGAACCCGTTCGCCTTAACCCTCAAGCTGTCCCAGTAATAACCTTCAAAGATTTTATGAGTGTAGGTACCCCCAGAGTTCGAGGGTACTACTGACCCGATAGTTGCGCAAACCTGGATCAAGGAAATCGAGAAGGCCTTCACTATAGCCCGTGTGGGTGAAGACCAGAAGACAGTATTTGCCATATACATGATGAGAGGCGAAGCGAACTATTGGTGGGAGGCTAATCAGCAGAGAGCGGGAGAAGGGACGATAACATGGGAGAGGTTTAAGACACTGTTCTTCGAGAACTACTTCCCAAGAGCATGAACCGAATGGAGGTGAAGTTTTTAGAACTGAAAGAAGGTGATATGACGGTGGCGCAGTACGGAGCTAAGTTTAACGAACTAGCGCGATTTGTGAAACACCAAGTTGGAGATGAAGAAAGGAAGGCAAGACAATTCGAACAAGGGCTGAAGCCGTGGATGTTCAATAAGGTATCAGTTCTTTAAATTAATTCCTTTACGACATTGCTGGAGAAGGCAATCATTGCGGAAGGTGGCAGTGAGGCCTTAAGTCTGTATAACAAGGAGAAAAGAGGAAAGAATACTGGAGGAGAGAACCGTGCTGGAGGAAGCAACTTGGGAAAGAGAAAGTGGGAGAATAACAACAACAACAACAACAAAAACAACAACAATCAATCGGGGAATTTTCGTGGAGGCTTCAAGAAGAAGGCTGAAGGATGCCCGAAGTGTGGGAAGAACCATCAGGGTGAGTGCTAGAAGGGACTTGGCACTTGTTACAATTGCGGACAGGAAGGGCACATCTCGCCCAACTGCCCGAAACTGAAAAAGATACAAGGATGCTTTGCATGTAGCTCGACGGAGCACTGGATTAAGGACTGCCCGAAAAAGGGAAGTAGCGGATGGAGCCAACAAGGGGGAAACAAGCTGATGATCGGCGGACTGGGACAATCCAACCGCCCAATTGCCAGAACCTTTAACATGACCGTCTAGGATGCAGTGGCTACGAAGGACGTAGGTTTCAGGTATAATCCCAATCAATGATATAAATGCTTATGTATTATTTGATTCGGGTGCCACCTGTTCTTTTGTATCTGAAGAATTTGCTAGTGGACTTAATACACCCCGAGAAAGATTAGAAAATCCATTGAACATAGAAGTTGCGAATAAGGAAATAATCCCATTAGAATATGTTTATCGAAATTATCGCGCAAACATTAGAGAACATGAACTGAGCGTAGACTTGATCCCTATTAGATTGGGAGAATTTGACTGTAATACTGGGAATGGATTGGTTATATAACCATGCTGTGATAATTGACTGTCAGAACAAATGTGTGAACCTTCAGACTCCGAGTAAGTCTAAGGTAGTGTTTTATGGTAGCTCATCGCTTAAGTAATCGTGTTGCGTTACGATGATGCAGGCCAAGAAATTGTTGAGGAAATGATGTGTGGGTTATTTAGCTTACATCGTAGATACTCGGAAAAAGGGAGTAGAAATTAAGGATATATCCTGTAGTGAATGAATTTTGAGATGTATTTCTGAACGATCTGCCTGGTCTTCTGCCAGACAGAGAAATCGAATTCGTAATAGACTTAACACCGGGAATGACATCGATTTTGAAAGCTCCATATCGTATGGCGCCAGTAAAAATGAAGGAATTGATGATACAAATGCAAGAGTTATTGGATAAGGGTTACATTCGACCAAGTGTGTCTTCTTGGGGAGCACCAATGCTATTCGTTAAGAAAAAAGATGGATTGATGAGGCTCTGTATCGATTATCGAGAATTGAACAGAGTAACTGATCAAGAACAGATATCCGTTACCGAGGATAGACGACTTATTTGATCAACTGAAAGGAGCGAAGCTGTTTCTCGAAGATCGACCTACGGACAGGATATCACCAACTGAAGGTACGGGATGAGGACATACCAAAGACTGCGTTTCGAACCCGTTATGGATATTACGAGTTTTTGGTAATGTCAGTTGGATTAACTAATACTCCGGCAGCATTTATGGACTTGATGAACCGAGTTTTCAAGCCATACTTGGATAAATTCGTAGTAGTTTTTATCGACGACATCTTGATCCACTCGAAGATAGAGGAACAACACGCCGAACATCTGAATATTGTTTTGGAAGCATTAAGGAAGGAGAAGATGTATGTGAAATTTTTTAAGTACGAATTTTAGATGGAGAAGGTTCAATTCTTAGGTCACGTGGTGGATAAGAATGGAATCTCAGTAGACCCTGCAAAGGTCGAAGCAGTAAGTAATTGGGAACAACCGAGAACACCGACGGAGGTGAGAAGTTTCTTAGGGTTAGCTGGGTACTATCGAAGATTCATCCAAGATTTTTCTAAAATAGCAACCCCGTTGACCGATCTGACGAGGAAGACGGTGAAATTTGTATGGACCGACAAATGCGAAGAAAGTTTTCAAGAACTGAAGAAGAGATTGAGCGAAGCGCCTGTGTTATCACTACCAAATGATGCGGGAAATTATTTGGTGTATAGTGATGCATCGCATAAGGGACTTGGTTGTGTGCTCATGCAACACGGCAAAGTCATTGCGTATGCATCACGATAGTTGAAAGATTATGAAAAACTGATACCCTACTCACGACTTAGAGTTAGCGGCAGTAGTTTTTGCGTTAAAGATTTGGAGGCATTATTTCTACGGAGAGAAATGTGAGATATACACGGACCACAAGAGTTTGAAATATATCTTCACACAGAAAGAGTTGAATATGCGTCAGAGAAGGTGGTTAGAATTAATCAAAGATTATGACTGCGATATTCTTTATCACCCGGGAAATGCAAACGTGGTTGCCGACGCTCTGAGCAGAAAAGGAAGGGAGAAGCTGTTTCACTTAACAACTCAAGAGGAGTTAATAAGAGAAATGGAAAAATTAGAGATAGAGGTGAAGGGACCGGAAGGGTCAGAAGAAAAGTTGTTCATAATGGAAGCTTGTCCAACATTGTTGGATAGAGTAAAGGAATCACAAGAGAAGGATGAAGAGTGCGAGAAAATCAGAAAGAGGATCGCAGAAAATGAAGAAGACAGATTTCGAATGGATAAAGATGGTATTTTAAGATTCGAAGGAAGAGTGTGGGTACCAGCGATAACCGAATTGAAAGAAGAAATTTTGCACGATGCACACAATACGACATATTTCGTTCATCCGGGAGGCACTAAGATGTACCGAGATTTGAGGCAACACGTTTGGTGGCCCAATCTGAAACGGGAAGTCGCAGAGTGCGTTAGTAGATGTTTAACTTGCCAAGGCGTTAAAGCAGAGCACCAGCGGCCTACTACAACCTTTGGAAATACCGGAGTGGAAATGGGAAAATATTATGATGGATTTCGTGGTAGGACTTCCAGTCACACAGAAGGGATATGATGCCATTTGGGTTATCGTGGATCGTCTAACGAAGACCGCACATTTTCTACCAATCAAGATCCACTATAGTTTGAATCAGTTGGCAAGCCTATACGTAAAGGAGATTGTTTCACGACATGGAGTTCCGGTGTCAATTGTCTCTGATCGAGATCCTGCGTTTCACGTCTAACTTTTGGAAAAGCTTGCAAGAGAGAATGGGAACACAGTTAAGATTGAGTACCGTTTATCATCCTCAGACAGACGGACAGAGTGAGCGAACTATACAAACTGCTGGAGGACATGCTTAGGACTTGCGTGATGGACTTTAAGGGAAATTGGGACGATCACCTACCCTTAGTAGAATTCGCGTATAATAATAGTTACCATGCGAGTATCGGTATGCCACCATACGAAGCTCTTTACGGAAGAAAGTGCAGAATGCCATTATATTGGGACGAAGTCGGAGAACGACGAATACTCAGACTAGAGTTAGTACAACAAACCGCAAACGTGGTGACAGTGATAAGAGCCAGAATAGTAGCAGCTCAAGACCACCAGAAAAAGTACGCAGATTTGCATCGGCTGGACCAAGACTTTAAAGTCGGCAGTTTCGTATTCTTGAAGGTATCTCCATGGAAGGGAAAGATCCGTTTCGGCAAGAAAGGAAAGTTGAGTCCAAGATTCATAGGACCGTTCGAGATACTTTAGCGAGTGGGCAAAGTAGCATACAAAGTTGCATTACCACCCGAGTTGGAACACATCCACAACGTGTTCCACATCTCCGTGTTGCGACTGTACAAGGCCGACTACAAGCACGTGATTTCTTATGAGCCCATTCAAGTAGAGAAGAACTTGGCGTATGAAGAAATTCCTGTCCAGATATTAGATAGGAAAGAGCAAACCTTTAGAAATAAAGTTATTTCATTTGTAAAAGTACTTTGGCGTAACCACGATGTCGAGGAGGCTACGTGGGAGTTAGAAGATAGAATGATGAGGGATTATCCCCATCTATTTGTGTAACCTTGTAGCAATTCGGGACTGAATTTTTATAAGGGGAGAGGATGTAATACCCGAGAATTTCTAAATATTATTAAATGAATATATTAATGGAAATGAATATTTATTTGAATAACGATTTTGTGTTATTAGATGAGTTAACTCAATTATATTAAATTGACTAATTATGATGATTGAGAAAACTTGGAGTTTGCGATAAACTAGTTGGAAGCCTTGTGTGGACACGGGAATAGAAACATTGATGAGATAATTAACGAAGGAATTATTAAGTGAACAATTAATCTATACTAATTGTTAATTGTTATTATAGAATATTAATTAATTGTTATAGAATATTAATGATGATTAATTAATGATATGTGATTATTATTATTGCAAGAGATATAATAATAATAAGCAACTTGTTTATAAATACTAATAAGAGTTATATTTATTTATGTGATAATTAATCCTATGAATATTAATTAGGTGTTATTAATAATTACTATTGATATATGAGGGATGAATTAATTAATATTTTATTAATTGATTAATTGCCATTATGAATCATAAAACAAATTAATTTCTGAGTGCAAGCATGCGAATTAAATGTATAATGTATAGTAGCTACCTATACGTTATATGAAGTGCAGTGTAATGTGACTATACAATTATACATAAACTATATAGTAAAGTTATTGAATTGTGAAAGCTACATGATTTATGCCTGTGTGAATATATGTGTGTAAGTGAACATTTAATTGGTACCTCATGAATATATTATAAACAATTTGTTGATTAATAAATACTTCAATAATTTAATGTAATTGAATAATAGATAAAGTAATGTAACTTGATAATACCCGATTAAAATTATACCGGTATGATAAAATGTGCATGGATTATATATGTACAAGAAAATTCACTACATTGGAATATTATTTATTAGGATCACATTTTTACTCTATCCAAGTATACAAATAATACCTAAGTATATATAATATATGGTAGGCATGTATGTTATAATATGAGTGTTGTATATATTCACATTACCCAAATGCTGAGTTGCTTTGTCCCTCAATAAGAGTCCCCTCCCTCATGTGCATAGCTATTATGAAGCCTTAGCCTATTGCTTCTCCTCAAACTCAATAAAATCACAGCAATGATGAACAAGGGAGTGGAATTCATGATTGCTTTCACCAACCATCTACCAACTTCTTCTTAACCTCCATACAATTCAGAATTTCGTTGGTTTGTTTTAGGAGAGAAAAGCATTGCTTGGACATTAACTTCTCTATATATATAAGCTCTTCTCCTTCAAATTGAATTGCTCAGATAATTGAGAGCATATAGAGAGTAAGACTTCATTAGTAAGATAGCAGCATTGTGAGTTGGCATTTAGCAACAAGTTCATATAAACCAAGTAGTAGAGGTATATCACATTCACTGGTTTTTCATTTTGTTTCTCTGCAAAAGTTATAATTCTTGATTATGCCAAATTGGATTGTAATTGGATGGTAGAACACTTATTTAGTTGTTCTATGAACTTATATACATGTTTCAACTACACTATGGCTGTTTAAAACTGTTGTTGTGAAGGAAATTTGGTATTTGGCCTAAGTCCTGCCGAAGCAGGAAGTTTTCTGGCATTGACCGGACACGGCGCAGCTGCGCCGATTTTATACCAAGGCGCAGCGCAGCTGCGCCAGTCTCTGAGACCAGATGCTAATTTATGTGGGAAATCCATTATGTGTAATTGGTTATTAAGACTTAGACAAAGCATGCTAGCATGAGAAACCTACATATATAGATACATAGACCTAAAGTAAGCATGTTCTATTATGCTTGTATTCAAGGTTGATGAAAAGTGTAGTTTTCAAAATAAACTTAGAACTTTAAAAAAAGGGACTTTGTTATGTGTGTATGATATTGATGTACTGACCTTGCGAGTATGTTAGTATGACCTAGAAGCGTATGAAAAGCATGATAAATGGTATATATATGTTTCATAATGTAAACACAAGCATGTGAACTTCATTAGTGAATGTTACTAAGAAAGTATAAGTTTTGAAGGTGGACATTGACATGTAAATACTATATATGCATTCTGATTTTTGCGAGCATGTTATATAGCCTAGAAATGCATGTCGGACATGTTAACATATAGATAGCATGAACATGTTGGGTCTTATTAGTGAGCTTCACTAATGAAAATATGAGTTTTGAACGTGAACGTCGACATGTTACATTGAGAATTGAATTCTGAAGCTTTTGGACATATGTGATAGCACTCTTAGACTCACTCATGTATCATACATGTATATATACTATGATTAGGTGTCGTGATTCAAGTTAAGCATAAATGAAGCATATTTTCAAACCAGAACAATGCTAGTTGCATGCATACGATATGAATATTCATGAACATGCCTAATACAAGTTATATGAATACCTTATGTGTTTAAAAAGCGAGCATGTTAGACCTTGTGATTTTCATGACCTTAAGTTATCAAAAGTGTTAACCTAGAACTATATCATGAAAGAGAGAACTTAGATGGACTTGGGAAGCATGCAAGACTCTTTAACATGTATATATGTTATGTGATATCATATGTTGATACTTGAACCCGATTTTGACGGTTAACTTATAACAAGACTATAACTTGCTAAATAGAGTATGTTTGCTATTTGTTGTGGTCTCGCATGATATTAATATGAGAATATGTTTAAACTCAAAAAGAGGAACGTTAATGATAAAAGTTATATTAATATGATACTATATATGGTATAACTGTATAGCTAGGTTAAAACTTAGCTTGTGTGTCGATCGTATATCCGAAGATAAGATACGATGTTAAACTATATGGCTAACGGATATCATATATATACGTAATTATATTACGATAGGGACTTTGAAAGTGTTGAATTACTTATCGTGGATAAACTACGCATAAGGCAAGTATTCGAACCCTACTTTTATTATGCAAGTATCCTATCTTTGTGTTTACGATATTCGAGGAACGTTATAAGCAAGTTCCTAACTCTACTCTTTATTGAACATTCATTTAGCTTGCGATATTATTGTCATACAAGTAAGCTTTTGAGATCGAAATCCAGATATTATGAATCATATACTTCATGGATAAGATAAAAGTCAATTTATATTCTTCGAACTTTAAATCTTGAGATTGAACTTATAATTGTTGTGATTTATGCCATTTGATTCGGCTAGACTTATATTGTTGAAAAGCGACCCAAACCAATTGATTGGTGCGGGATCATGTGTTTGACTGAGATGAACAACCTTCTTTGAAGGGAAAATATATTTGTCGGGAGACCGACGTGCGCACAATTTAGTACGATTGAACGATATGCATACCGTAGGGTACTATAGGCTGTTCACCTGTTGTACTTGTGTTTATTGGATTTTCAGTATATTACTGTTAAATTCTAGTAGAAGTTCATAGTCCTTAACGACTGCTTAGTATTCAGTTATCTTGAAACCTTGAATTGATTTAGTATTGAATCTTATTGATATCTTTCTGTCCTTAGAGACTATTATTGAGAACTGTTGATATTTCTTGTTATCCTTGAAACTATCACATCCTGTTATACTCTTTTGAGATTCGAGAACTATATTACTCAGCCTTATTGTATATTACTTGCTGAGCAATTTGTGCTCATTCTTGCTTTCCCTAAAACATTTCAGTTAAGGCAGAGCAGGGCGAACCTTCGAGCGTCGATAAGGGCAAGAGCAAGGCTACCAACTAACTTGTCTCTTTTATGTTTTAAATATTTTAATGTTGTATTAAGATGATGTATTAAGACTGGATTTGACTATGTTTAAGCTTAAGTTAGATTATGTAATAAGTCGTTAATTGATATTATTATGTAATCTATTAAGTACTGTAGGTTGCGAGACTTGGGGGAATAATTATAATAAATCATTGTAAATTATTCTAGATTAGATCTTCCGCTGTGAATGTGTGATTTTAGTTATTATTGTATTACCATGAGCACATGACGAACCGAATTCGAGTGACCAAGGTGGCGGTCCTAAATTTTGGGGCGTCACATCAACCTCGGAGACAACTTCGGGAGGGAAAAGATGTCATTTTGCCAAACACAACATAGACAACAATCATCCGACTGAGGATAGGCTCACAAAGAACCACCGCAGCAATCCCGAGTGTAAACTATACAAGACAGCTCCACGGACTACCTACAAAGACTTAAAGATGTTATTCTGGTCATGAACCCATCTTCCTAGATTTGACAAAGGTCAAGCACGACTTCATTGAATAGCTCTCTGAAATACCTTTCCAGAATGGTATGACACATCTCCTAACTATTCCCGGATTGAAAGAAGCAAGCTTTCCAGAACACAGCAAGGCGAATGGCTAGCTGACATCTACCCAGGGTTATTTTTTTCCCTTTTTATCTGCCTTCCTGAACTCAGAATTGGTCAAATAATATAACATTGAGAAGCTATCAGAACAAGCTTTCCGGAATAATATGACACGTCTTCTAAATCCTCTCGGATTGAGAGTTATGGCCGTTTCAGCGTGCAACATGAAAAACTGACTTCGCGAGATGAAAATCGAGCAAGTGGGCCCACTTTAGGGCTGCCACAGGTCTAACTGTGTCTCCCACCTTTCCTCTTTAAATGGTTGAGTTTTCAGCTCATTTGGAAGAGATTTCAGTTACAAAAAATTCTAGAGATAGAAACCGCGAGTTAGAGAGAGAGAGGCTAGATCTTACTTCTAAACACTGTAAATCTATGTTCTAAACACTTATATACATATAAACCTTGTTATACTAACTTTTCATAGGTTGAAATCAAGTTCTTTGAAGTTTTAAGCCGTTCGTTTGCAATTCTCGTGCTATATTGTAAGATCTTCTCAGATCTGTGTTAGTTTACTACTTTAGTATATATATAAGTGCTATATATATATATATATATATATTAATTAGTGGTGCATAGATATAACTTTTAACTGTTCCTTTTGTGTAAATAGTCAATATTTAAAGTGTATTGACTGTATCTATCCTAGATCTAACCAAATCTAGCTTTCAATCGGTTCAAAAGCTGCAAAGCTGGAACCTGTGAGCTAAAATGGCTGAGATCTAGATAGATCTAGTTTACTTTCTAGTTTTGTAAATATTCAGCAACCACGTGACCATAGATCTGTATCTAGAGGAAACGAGAAGCTTATTTACTCGCGTACAAGGATTTGATTGATAAATCTCTTGTTTAACGAAGTTTTAAATTATATGTATATATTATGTTTAAAGCTGCATCTTGCTAGCTTTTAAATGATGTTATGTGAGCCTAGGAATCACAGGGTTGAAGATTCAATTAAAGGATCTAGATCCGGTTTTCATAATGAACTTGTTTGAGTTATACAGCCAGCTTGCATTCCATTGTACATGTAATCTTGGGCCTTAAAACAGTATCTAGATTTACGGCCCCGAAATAGTGAAATCGTGGTTTGTGGGTGTTTTGGCTTACTTTGGTGGCTTCCATGCCCACAAGGAGCCTGACCCTTGTAGATAATAGTTTCAATACTGTCAAAGATGCTTCGCATCTCAATAAAATCAAATCAAGCTGCTTCTAGAATAAAACTGAAAGTATCAAAGGGCCTCGATTCCTATTTGGCAAAAGGGTTTGAAAACCAGATTTTAAAACCTCACTTTTATATGTGTTAATTGAAAAAATGAACTTTTTATAAATCAAACCCTTTGTACATAGGTCCAAAGAGGCACAACAATACTTTCAAAATAAAGCACTTAAGCATACATATGTAAACACACACATACATTTAATGCATAGGGAATGAAAAAGTAGAGGTAACCGTGTTTCACGGAAGTCGGGGGGTGCTGAACACCTTCCCCTCGCTTAAGCAAGCACTCGAACTATATGAATCTTGGGTTCTAGACCAATTACACGGAGTCACATATTGGGCCATATTGCGAAAACTTTTCTAAACTCCAGATGAGTTGGTACATTCTTTTAAACTCATACCAACTGGCGACTCTATCTAATTCGACCCAATCATTAAAATTAAATCTTTTCAAATCGTCGACATGTATGTCGGTCTTTTCTAAAATCTCACCCTTTAAACAAGAATAAAATCAACATAGAAATAAAGGGGTAAGAACAACTAATAAAAGTGGAATTCCCGGCGTCGACAGGTGGCGACTCTGATGGGGACGTTAGAGGGTCTAAGCCGCATTTTAATCTTTTCAATTCCCTTTTATCTGCAAGTTATATGTGTGTGATGAATGCTTTCTTTACAATGCTTGTGTGTGAATGAATGCTTCTTTACAATGCTTTATATTAGTGTTTCACACAATGTCACCATAATACATATGGTGAGACGCGATGACTGTATGTGAATATATGTTGTGTGATTCCTCTACCAGGAGGCAAACCCGTCGGTGGCTGATTACTGAACTCAAGGGGAGCATAATCCCTTGAGGCTCGAAAAAGGAGCCATGCAGATCCGCTCCAATTGAAAGATCGGACTCATTTCCATCAATTATATTGCGATGATCTGAGAACCTTCATGCCGAAAAGCCCGTGATAGTAAACCTAAGATAGGTCAGCCTCTGATACCCCAAACGCGAAGGGAGGTCTCTTTATGCCTTTCCCTTTTCAATACATGTCAAATATCAAATCTTGTCAAGATATTAAATGTAATACCTGTCATGTTATCCTGTCATCAAAACAACTAACCCTTGTTTTGAAGGGATATATATATATAAAACCTAATATCAAGACTAAACTATACACCATTTATGCAGATTGGTCCTTGAACACGTCTTCGAGCTAAGAAGGTGCGAACTCCGCTGATCAAAATGGATGAAAGTACTATACCGGTACCTTTTCCCGTCTCTCGGGAGGAGTTTGAAAGCTTTAAAAATCAAATGGCTGAAATGATAAATCTGTTAAAGGAACAGTACAAGTTGGCCTTAGACTCTAGACTTGGGTGCTCTAACAGAAACCTCCGCACAAGGAGGCGGTCAAATTATGGGCAAGGTCAGAGATACCCATTTCCCACTCAAGTGTTCTAACTTGGCAGCCAAACTGACAAAGGTACTACAACCGGAGGACGGACAAAAGAAACCCTATATGTCCCAGATGATAAAGAGACCGAGAGAATTAAGAAGGAAAGTAAAATTAATGGAAGAAGCCATCCGGTCCATTAAAGGACACGGACCCACGGTAGAGTCGATTATTCTGATCTCTGCATCTTTCCCAGAGCCAGATACCTAGAGAAGTTCCAGGTCCCAAATTTTGAAAAGTACAATGGAGCAGGAGATCATTATACCCATATGAAAGTATACATCGGAGAACTCGGATCCTACACAGAGGACGAGTAACTGAGAATGCAACTATTCTAGAAAAGTCTAACTGGAGACGACTAGATAATTCCAAGATCTACAAATGGGAAGAACTGGCCCACGCCTTCCTGAATCAATACAACTTTCAGTCACAAATGGCGCCGGATCGGTATCAGGTGACTAAAGTCAAGAAGGAGAATAATGAGTCTTTCCGAGAGTACGCCCAAAGATGGAGGCGTATGGTATCACAAGTTAGCCCGCCTATGACATAGACTGAGATGGTAATGACTTTCATAGACATCCAAGAGGCACCTTAATATGAAAGGATCCTAGCAGGAATAGGCAAGCCATTCTCGAAGATGATCAAACATGGCGAAATGGCGGAGATGGGCCTGAAAGCGGGTAAGATTAAAGATCTCACAGCCTTGGAAGAAGTCTCTGAGCATATACAATCTAGAAACTATGCAAGCGCTTCTAAGAGGGTACCCAAGATAGGCGATTAAGATGTATCCCTCGTTTTACAAGGGCAAGCTAGGAGACCCAACCATAGTCCCCCCCCCATTTGGATGAAGGAAGGCAATCTGCCACAATAATGACATGCCGCATTCAAACCAAAGCCAGGACAAACAAAGAAAATTTGAAAGAATGAGAAAATGGGGTGTTCACTCCACTGAGCTATTCCCTTGAAAACATATTGGCGTTATTAATCAACTAGAAGAAAATCAATGAATTGGCTTCACCTTTGGATCCAAAAAGAAAAAAATATGATCCAAGCAAGAAGTGTGCCTACCATTCAGGGTCTCCGAGACACGATACACAAGATTGTTGGTCCTTGTATAAAATCCAAAATATGATCGAAAGTGGTGATATTGTGGTCAAACGATCTGATTAGCCAAATGTCAACACCAACTTTCTATCACAGCATAATACGGAGAGAGTGAATATGATTGGGTCAGGAAGCGCCGAAATGAATCCAAATCGTAAGTACATGGATGGAGGAATACCCCAAAGGAACAGAACAAATGTCCTCGAATAAAAAAATCTAGAGGAGTATATGAAAATAAGACAAAAATTGGAGACGATCCAACATCAAGTAACTCTGGTAGCCAATCTGATAGTGCGCCAACAACAGGTTACAAGGCAACTTTTCACTCAATTATCAAGAAACCAAGAGAAATAAGAGGTTAACCAGAATTCAAGTTTATATCCCCCCAAGATGATACAGATGATTTGAAGAAGGTCAAAGTGGGCTGAAAGGGCATGAAAGGTGGAATGATAAAATTACTAGAATATCTCACCAGCGGAAGAATCACTCAGTGGAATACGAATTCTTAAAAAAGAAAGATCCAATAAGAGAACGAAAATTCACCCCTATGAACAAATCAAATGAAGAGATGTTACACTTTCTGATAAGTGAAGGAAAGATTACTGAGTTGCTACGTCCCAAAAATCCCGAGATAAAGAGTTATGATTCCACCAAGATATGTGTAACGACCCCAAAATTCATACAATAATATTCTCCTTCTCGATCGTTAACAATACAATTTTAATCTATCTTTACATCATTATTCGATATTAAAATCACTAAAAATACAGAATATTTAAATTTTTATAAAATCTTTCTTTATTGCCCTGAATCGCAACATTTACATTACATCTCTTCGATTCAAATTTATATCATGAATCGTTACAACAAAATGACTATACAAAGTCTTACATCATAAAGCAATATCCATATACATCGGATAGCTCAACTTACAATTTAACAATCCTGTTACATTTAAAACAATTACATTACTCATCTAGAATAAATAATTTCTTGCATCACTATTGATCTTAACATTCAACTAGCACGTATCATTACCTTGCATCCTTGACCTGCAAAAATAGTTATTTGCAAGAGTGAGCTCGACAGCTCAGCAGGTTCTAACAGTTTTAATGCATCACATAGCACATAATAACATGCTCAACATACATCTCATAATAATTAAAGTAACACGGCATACATGCTTTAATTCACATAACAAATATAAAGATTGAGTTTCTTACTCAATCAACATTCTTTAATCAATCAATGTAGTTATAAATTTACTTTGACATTCATGCTTACAACATATATAACATATTATGCTCTTTGCAATACAATTTAAAATAGTTCATCAAGTTCACGTAGAAAATAGGAACCGAAAGACTTGTCTGGCTCGTAGATTACCAATTACCGAAACAGCTTATAATTATCTGTTTCATGAATCCTACATAACGTATTACCATACACATCAACTATTAGTCACCTAGCAACGCTTAGCAATCGCTTAAGTAAATTCTAATTTACACTTCATAGTTCTCTCTCATTATTTGACACACACTGTCAAATTTATATGTATAATTAACAATATAAGTTAATCATCACATAGCTAATCCTCATAGTTAGTTAACCAATTTAGGTTAACTCATTTCTCTTTAACTAATAAGTTAATAATTAATTACCACATAATTAATCACATTACATAATCATATTATATTTCTCATAATTAATCAATTAATAATTACATACTCATATTAAATTATAATTAAATAAATTATAATTTAAACATTCACTTTAATTATAATTAATCAAATTATAATTACATCTTATGTTAATCAAATTATAATTAAACAATTTATAACTTATAATTAATCAAACTACATCATGCATTAAATTATGATTAAACCAATTATAATTTAAATTAAACAATTACTTAGATTACAATTAATCAATTTCAATTCATGCACTCATTAAATTATAATTAAATAAATTACAATTTAAATTACATTTTCACCTTAATTATAATTTTCCAAATTATAATTACATATCATATTATAATTTAACAAATTTTACTTCAAGTTAAACATTTACTTTGATTAAAAACTAATCAAACTATATTCATTATAATTTAACAATTTATAATTTAAATTAAACCTTTACTATAATTATAATTATTCAAATTATAATTACATATTATATATTTTATTAATATAATTTAATATGTCCATCTAGCATTTTAAAGTATGTCTATCATGTCATCAAGTTATTACATTAAGATTAACTTTTCAAAACTACACAAAACAACAAAGTTCATTTTTTTTTACATACCCCCGCCGGGGCGGTGGTTCTAGGCTTAGCAAGGCTCGTCGGGGCGGGCCCCCTCCAGTGGCTCAAGTTTTGCTCGCGAAATATGCAGAGAAAAAGTTAATTTGGCTTATTTCTCCACACCAAATTCCACTTTCAGCCAACACAATCCATAACAACTTTATAGAAAACATAAATTCTAAGCTTCTGACATGTTTTAACACATTAAATCCTTAAAACACATAATCGAAACTCTAAATTTTGAAAAAAAAAATTGTATGAAACTATTTTCCAGTGTTCTTGATAAAATTGAACACTGTAAGTTTATTTCTCAATCAAAACATACAATTCCACTCACAATGAATTCGTTTCTTTACAAATAACAATAATCCAAAATTAAATTATACAACAATTAATAATAAAACTTGAAATTTTGATTTTAAAGAAAACTATATCTTTTTAAAATATTTTCACTGTGACTTTTTGATGAACATGAATTCCTCATGTTCATCATATATATACATGAATTAAATATCCAATTAAGCATACAACTTAATTATAAACATATATGAACCCAATTCATACATATACATCATGTTTATATAAATTTTTCGTTAATTCATATACACAGAGAACTAATACTCCTGAAAAATATAAAAACATATTTAAAAGAACAAGGAATTGAGATTATACCCTTGTTGCTTTGGAGAACAAGATGAAGATGATGATGTGTTTGACTCTCTCAAACTTTCTCTTCCTCTTTCTTCTTTCTCCCTTCTTCTTCTCTTTTTCTTTCTCTCTAACTCTAGGTTTTCTGTGTTTTCTTACTACACAGACTAACTTTTGTTCTAACTCACTAACATCTAACTCTTTTGTTTAATCTCACTAACGTATACATATAATATAACTAATATGATATATATTATGTAAGACCCCAACTTTTATGAATAAATATTTAATTTTTTTTATATATTATTTTGAAATAGTAAGGTGTATATTTGATAAATGTGAAAAGTTATGGGTGAAATGTGCAAATATTTCAAAATAAGCAAGTAGTTATAAAATATTCATTATTGTCGGGGAATATTCGTTTGGTCGTGGAATATTTTGTTGTCAGGGAATATTCGTACGATGGCGCAGCTATTTGTGGGCCCCACAACTGAATAACTGTCGGATATAGAAAGCGACAGAAATAACCTTTTTATAAAATAACGGCGTAGTTGTTACCATTAGTACTGTTGATATACCTGTTGGTTAAAATACAGTAATACGCGGTGTTGCACAGTAACACACGGTATTGCACAGTATTTTGAATTATTGATTCTTACATAAGAAGGCACTTACTCAATTATTGTTACAGTAATTACTGTTCAATATTTTATATTATTGATTCAATAATTGCATGATATTTTATTGATTCAATAATTGCTACGTTGATATTTTATATCAATAATTGCTACGTTGCTATTTTATATGATTGATTCAATAATTGTCACTGCACAGTATTTCACATTATCAACTCAATAATTCATATTATTTGAATAATATTATTAGATAGCATTATTGAAAATGTCTAAGAAAGTTTTGTCTATGAGGGGTTATTTAATTGCGCGCCAGTAAGGAGAAGTCCTTATCGGAAGGCCCCCTCTTTCCTGGGAACGACCTGGTTGTCAATATTGTAGTTTTGTAATATTATTTGTGAATAATTAATTATTGGTTTATATGATAAGGAAATATTTATTTTGTGGATATAAAAGAAGGAATTAGTGCGGATGTGTTTTTATCAGTATTTTGGTGTGGAAAATCATCCGTTTATGGGTTTCGAATAATTTATGTTTGAAATTTAGAAAAACTTCCTTCTACAAAGTTGTAGAGAATTAAATTTTCTACGGAAAGGATATAGAATTTGTATTTTTCTAACAAAAGGGCTATTTATTATGAATTATTGAAGTTTCAGAAAATAAATATTTTTTTAATAGGAGGTGGGCCACACTGGTGGCTAGTGGCTGATGGCTTTTGAGGCGGCTGAATTTTTAAAAAAAAAAATTATTTTATTAAAAAGTCTACTTTGGCATCCTAAGCTTTTCCTATAAATAGGGTGCTTAGGTTAGAATTGAAAATCACACTAGAATCAGAAGTTTTCTCTCTCTATAATATCGAGCGTATTTTTGTGAGTATTTAGATACTTTGAGTGTTGCTATTCAGTGCAAGTTTTCTTCAGCCTTATATCCGATATTCCAGTCAGAAGTACTATTCTTTTGAGGTAAGGGATGTTATTTTCTTTCATAAATGATGTTATTCTTTTCAATATCATTATACCACAATATTGTCATGAATTTTATTATGAAATTCTTACTTTTTCCGTCGGAATTACTATTCACGTATACGACACTATTCACGTATACGGCACTATTCACGAAAAAAATTAAATTTTCTTCTGTTTGTCCAAATTGCTTGTTAAGGTTCCTATCTTTGATTGGATCTAAGTTTTGAGCTTTATTCTTGAATTTTGCTCCACAATTGATTATTACGAAGTATTTTTGAATTGGATAAACTAAAATACGAATCCTTAGTCTTTGTCCTTTATCTCACTAGATTCGTTCTTTAAAATATTTTTCATCATCCTCAGTCTTAAAAGGTGATATAACTAAATATCTTTAGCCTGTAGAGCAAAGATGAATGATTATCTGATGAATATCTTTGGCCGTAGTGCAAAGATGGACATTTGTTGAGATGAACATGACCACTGGTGATACAAATGAATATCTTTGGCCCGTAGTGCAAAGATGAATATTTAATTTGAGATGTACATTGATTGATGTTACAGGGATAAAATATTGATGATGAACTTTTAAATCATAGAAGATAGTAGACTTCATTCTTTACTTAACTCTTCTAATGAATTGTTATTTTCGCTGCGAATATTGATCTAAAACTTGTTGTCAATAATATTTTATCTGAATGGTTGAACACTAACGATAATTTATTTTCCATTATCTTAGTCATAATATTCTTTACTGGGCTAGTTGAGCTCACCCTTTTCATCTATTGTCCTATTCAGGAAATGAGAATGTTGCGAAAACTAGTAGGGGAACAGAGTGATGGTCCGAGTTAGAGCAGTAGTAGTCCTCACTATTTCTAATAAATAGTGTGATAATAATTGTAATGAGAACTTAGTTTGAATGTTAATATTTTGTATATATTTGTATTGACACTCACAGTTGTGTGGTCGTATTTTGCACGACCGTGTAATATAAAATTTGTATTTAAATTCTGTACCATGTATTTGGCGACTCAGAATGGGTTGGGTTGACTGGACCTATTCTAAGGGTGTGACATATTATATGTATAATTATATAATATATAACTCCCAAATATTTAAACCACTAAATTTAATACCATAATTGCAATTAATATATATAAGTTACAAATTGAATTTTAAAAGCCCTAAGGTTTGTTTGGCAAAATAAGTTATTTTAAAAATAGATTTTTAGTAGTTAAGGCCCCGTTTGACTAAACAGATTTAAAACGGTGCAAGGGCCTTGTTTGGAAAAACGGTTTTAAAAAAACTCTTTTAATTCTTTTAATAAATCATTTAACACATCTTTTTAATGTTATACTTTAATTAATTAAATCTTAACATTCTAATTTAATTAATTTAAAGTTAACACCAATTAATCACATAAAAGTTGTCACATTATAATTACTCGCTAATTATAATTTCATGTAATAATTACCAGATAACTTCATCTAATTTAATTATCTCAATTAAATTAGAACTATACCATAAAATTATTACATCAATTAAATTAAATATTAAATATTTATTTAATTAATATATTACACTTAATTAAATTACTCCATAACCAACACATAATTTATTTATTTTTCCAATAAATAAATTAATTAAAATATTTATTTAATTCAATAAATATATAAATTCTCTTTACACCAAATCACATATTTCACAATATATGACACACATACACATACTCAATCTCAAAACATCTCATAATAAGAATTTTATTTATTAAATTCTCATTTATTAATTCTTAAAAATTCGGGTTATCACATCCTTCACTCCTTATAAGGATTCCGTCCTCGGAATCAACGAAACCTCCCTTACTCGGTTTTCACCAAATCTCTTTCATAATTTTATTGTTGAATAACTTCAACACATTATCTCAACAAAAGTTTTATATATATATATATATATACTACTCCATTCATTTCTTCAACAGATTTTTGGTTTTATTACATAACCTTCAATTAACACAATAAATAAATCAAATATCAGATATTCTTTAACCCGTTCATTTCCTTTCTAAGGATCATTACTATATATTCTACTCGTAGAATTCATATACTTCATAATTCACCATCTTGTAAGTATTCAGGTTATCACATTCACCCCTTCTTTTAAGAATTTCGTCCTCGAAATTTTTAATTATTAATCTTAATATACCACTCTATCAAAATAGATTTTACGTTAATCCTTGTTCACTAGATTGTTGCGTTCCACAACTACTTCTTTCTAAGGAATATCATTCTCACTACATTCTCCTTCAGAATAACAAGAATATTCCACAATTGCTCAATAATTGGGAAGCGATATAAATAACTCAGGAATTTAAAAGATTCCAATCATGCTGAGTGGTCACAAGACCTTGAAATTATATTTAGGTATAATAGTGCTTCACCCCCGGTACTTCACACAATAAACCGTATCGGTGCTCTAGGTGATCAGGCTATCGCACCACTACGTCGTGCACAAACGTAGTACATCGTAACGACTATATGCGTTACACTCAGAACTATTGTCTCCGATAACATGTCCCCTTTTATAGGGTTGTTCACCTCAGCTTCTTAATATCTGAATCCGCACCAAAATAATTTAGTTTGGCATAGTTTGACCAAAAACGCTTGAATTTCATAAACATCTTTCAATACTTGTCTAGCTGAATCAAGTAGCATAGACTTCTAGCAATAATTCGGACATTAATAGAAATATATATATATATATATATATATATATATTTAACAAACTTAATAAAAAAAATTCGTTTAAGGAAACTAAAATAATAAGTAAATCTTTTCATAATATCCTGATACCGTACCATAGTAATGGTACGTTGAGGATTTCATCATTACATGACGTCGTCATACTACATCATACCATAGTGGGCTGACGATCATACGATCACATCCAACACTAGGTTTAACTGCATTGATAATTTCCTCGATTATTGTTTCTACACCATATCAAATGATGCATAGAATATATAAAATATATTTGAAAATTTTAATTTATTTTTGTCTAGCTGAAGCAATTAGCATAGACATGTGAATAATAGCACTATTTTAAAATTTCATTGGTTCCATCATTTGATCCAATGTTTTTCAAGAAAACAGAAGTGCAACATCAGCACGAAGTCAATAAATTTCAAAAATCTAGCAAAGCTAGGAGATTTAGAATATAAAAGCTTTCTCCATCAATGAAATATTTACTCTATCATTACTTAAACATTCTATCAATCTAAACAACATTAATGCTTTTTATACCATAACCTTTCTATACCCAGTATAATTCATCAAACTTACCACACTTTGGAAGTTCAGGAACTTGCCACAATAATATGAGTTTAAGAATTTGTCCTAGCAATATGTAGTCAAAGAACTGATCAGAGACTATCCATATGCTTAGGGGTTCAAAACATACATATAATTATGAGTCATGAACTTATCACAAGTATGAGTTTTAAGAACTCGCCTAACCTTAAGATCATCTAACCTAATCTTAATATCATCTTAGTAACTTTCTATTGTTTCTAAATATCAAATATAAATATGAGAAAAGAATCACCTTCTCGTCCTATATATATATCGATAACGCGACACCAACATTCCAACGATTATCAATATGATAAACCAAGTGTAAGCACAAAACCCCTGCCCATACAAAGGTTCGTACAACTCAGCCACCACATGAGTCCTCAGTTGAAATCCCACTTAATTCTATCTTACTCTTAACTTCTCGCTCTATACTCGATACAGACTCCTGTATCTCATTATTTATAACTCCTCGTGAGTTAATCTTGGACTATATCATAGTACATTCTCGTTATAGTCTCAAACTATAACTATTTAATCATTACAGATCATCTCATTATCGTTTTGTTTTACAATCTTTTTATCTTTACCTATTCATCACATCATATCATGATTCCATTATGCTTTTAATCTTATAGACTTTGTTTATTCATCGTTATTCGTCATCTTTATTATTGGAGTTAAGCAACTCTCGATTCTTATCTTCATATCTCTTCAAGATTCTTCTTTGAATCTTCTTGTTTATTAAATAACTCTTCCTTTAAAAATTTCTAATTCATTCATATAGTTTAATATTTTATTCGGGTTTTATTCCTCGTCTTTCTCACCTTCTTCTCATAACATTTCTAGGACTTAACTCATCCTATTCTTCTACGTATGTGAAAAGAACCACCTTTTTGTTATACGTAATTTAAACTTAACTTCTTATTCTCTAAGGTCATAGCCTAAGGTACTCTTACCTAAGGTGTATAACCTATCAGCTCTGATACCAACTGTAACGACTCCAAAATTTATACAATAATATTCTCATTCTCGATCGTTAACAATACAACTTTAATCTATCTTTACATCATTATTCGATATTAAAATCACTAAAAATGCGAAATATTTAAAACTTTTATAAAATCTTTCTTTATTGCTCTGAATCGCAACCTTTACATTACATCTCTTCGATTCAAATTTATATCATGAATCGTTACAATAAAATGACTATATAAAGTCTTATATCATAAAGCAATATCCATATACATCGGATAGCTCAACTTACAATTTAACAATCATGTTACATTTAAAATAATTACATTGCTCATCTAGAATAAATAATTTCTTGCATCGCTATTGATCTTAACATTCAACTAGCACGTATCATTACCTTGCATCCTTGACCTACAAAAATAATTATTTACAAGAGTGAGCTCGACAGCTCAGCAGTTTCTAACAGTTTTCATGCATCACATAGTACATAATAACATGCTCAACATACATCTCATAATAATTAAAGTAACACGTCATACATGCTTTAATTCACATAACAAATATAAAGATTGAGTTCCTTACTCAATCAATGTAGTCATAAATTTACTTTAACATTCATGTTTACAACATATATAACATATCATGCTCTTTGCAATACAATTTAAAACAGTTCATCAAGTTCACGTAGAAAATAGGAACCGAAAGACTTGTCTGGCTCGTAGATTACCAATTACCGAAACAGCTTATAATTATCTGCTTCATGAATCTTACATAACGTATTACCATACACATCAACTATTAGTCACCTAGCAACGCTTAGCAATCGCTTAAGTAAATTCTAATTTACACTTCATAGTTCTCTCCCATTTATTTGACACACACTGTCAAATTTATATGTATAATTAACAATATAAGTTAATTATCACATAACTAATCCTCATAGTTAGTTAATCAATTTAGGTTAAGTCATTCCTCTTTAACTAATAAGTTAATAATTAATTACCACATAATTAATCACATCACATAATCATATTACATTTCACATAATTAATCAATTAATAATTACATACTCATATTAAATTATAATTAAATAAATTATAATTTAAACATCCACTTTAATTATAATTAATCAAATTATAATTACATCTTATGTTAATCAAATTATAATTAAACAATTTATAACTTATAATTAATCAAACTACATCATGCATTAAATTATGATTAAACCAATTATAATTTAAATTAAACAATTACTTAGATTACATTTAATCAATTTCAATTTACGCACTCATTAAATTATAATTAAATAAATTATAATTTAAATTATATTTTCACCTTAATTATAATTTTCCAAATTATAATTACATATCATATTATAATTTAACAAATTTTACTTCAAGTTAAACATTTACTTTGATTAAAAATTAATCAAACTATATTCATTATAATTTAACAAATTATAATTTAAATTAAACCTTTACTATAATTATAATTATTCAAATTATAATTACATATTATATATTTTATTAATATAATTTAATATGTCCATCTAGCATTTTAAAGTATGCCTATCATGTTATCAAGTTATTATATGAAGATTAACTTTTCAAAATTACACAAAACAACAAAGTTCATTTTTTTTTCTGCATACCCCCCGCCGGGGCGGGGGTTCTAGGCTTAGCAAGGCCCGCCGGGGCGGGCCGTGTAAGAACCTGAATTTTTGAGAATTATTAAAATAAGAATTAAATAAATAAAATTCTTATTAAATGATATGTTGTGGGATATTATTGCATATGTGGGTAAGAACTATGTAATATGTGATGTTTATGTTAATAAATATATTAGAAGTATATATTTATTACTTATAAATAAATTGTAGGAGCAATTTATTAATGGAAATAATTAGTTAAGTATACAAATATCATGGTATACTTTAAATAAAGGATATTAAAATAAATTCTGTCATTGAATTATTTTAATAAAGAGAGAACATTATTTTAATGATATATATAAATAAATTGATATAAACAATTTATAATGTGAGAGAATAAATTTATTATTTATTTTCTTTATGTGATGTAGGTGCATTACATGGACTATTTGTAAGGTGATAAACATATATAGTTATTTTGTATATATTTATTATGTGAAGAAATAAAATCATGGTGAACAATTTGATTAAGGAATGAAGAAGGTGGTTTAAGTATATAATATTTATATATACTTTATCTAAAGATATTAGAATAAATTCTTAAATGAATTTATGTCAATAAGGCAATAATATTATATTATAATATCTTAAGTAAGCAAATAATTATATTTGCATTAAAAATTATGTGTTGCATATTTATTTATAAAATAAATATGTAGATAAGGTATGTCATGTTTTATTTTGGGAATATGTAATTTATATAACAAGATAGGTTATATAATTAAATGATTCCTATTAGGTGAAATTATTTAAGATGGTGGATTAGTAACTTGGGAGGTCAAAACCTAGTTGCTAATTAGTGGATAATGTCATTATTCAATGAAGAGATTAAAAGCATACTTGGGTGATTTAGTTAATCAAGCAAATGGGATTAATTCCTAATTACCCAAGTTACTATTACAAACTTAGCTTCCAAGTCTTGCCATTTATTTTTCAAAGTGTATAGAAGAAGGAGAGGAAGAAGTGTAAAGGATACTCAATTTGCTAGCCAATTTTATCTCCTAGCCGTGTGTGGGAAGAAGAAAAGAAGAGTAATATCTACTCAATAACCAAGCTTGGGCACTAAGTTTTGACTTGGGAAAAATTAATAGAAGTCTCTCTCATTTTCTCTTCCATATCCGAAGTCTTTCCCTCTCCTTTAATGCTTAAATTTTGATTTTTTTTCCAAAAATGGTAAAGTGAAGGAATTGTGTGCTTAAGGAAGCCTTAGCTAAATTGGAACCAAAGATTAGGATATATGAGAAGATTAAAGCTTGGATTTATTGAAGTTAAGGAGCAAAAGGTATAATTACTTATTTAATTTTGAGTTTAATCAAAGTTATGTAATTATATGATTTTTATTGCTAAACTTCATTCGTTGGGAGTTTAGTAGCTTATGAGATGATTTTTAATGGAATTCCATTATAAGGAATCAAGTTTTAATTTATGTATGGTTATATATCATGGGAATTGATTTTTAAGTTGAAGAACAAAATTTAAATTTTGTTAGTAAGCTTTAGTTTACTAACAATCATTTTAGTTTGCTTTTATGCTTGAATTATTATTGGAATGATGGGTTTTAGAGACTTGGTGGCTAGGTATGGGTTGTGGGATGTATAAGGATGGATTTGTGGCAAAAATCGCTAACAAATTGATAAGAAATCGAGTCGAACAAATAACGCACGTTATATGTTCGATGAATGGCCTTAAAGAACCAACGCGGCTAAAACTAAGAATTTAACGAAGCCGACACTTGGAACAAGTCTTATTATGTTAATAGAGATTTATTTATGAAGAAAGTCGGGTTAGAACGGAGCGAGTCGAGTTTTGAACGTTAATTGCAAAGTTGAAAAACTAGTGCGATCAACCTTTTTGAACGCATTATTTGAACAGCTTAAAATACCCAAATATCAGTGGTGATATTTTTTAAAAATACTTTGATATGCCAAGTATAACATATCCAAAAATCAGATTAATCCGATAAACGAGCAGCGCGTACGAAAATCGCGAAGTGGCTGCGTTGATAAGAAGTCGAGCAGATTTCAGCATGCCGCCGTGCGCAGCAGCGCCCGCTCGCGCGCGCCCGTTGGCGGCAGCGCGGCATTGGGCTGGAAATGTGTTCTGACATCATTTTTAAGCGCGTTTTTGATGGGTTTCCATGATCCGTTTTCAAAGTTTAAAATTTTTCTAAAATACTATGACATGAGGTCTATAACGTGCCCGAAAAATTTCTGTTATACGACTTATGATTTGGGAATTAAAAATGAGCGAACATGCATGTTAGAACTTAAAATTTGGGCGACGCCGAGCGTCGACTCGCCGAGCGATTTTGACGTTCGACGTTTCGAATCGCGTTCCGGCGGAATAATAAGTCATAATAAATCTAATAAAGTCCTACGGGACAAGATTTGACTATAAATGATATTTTATGCCGAGAAACATTCTTTCGGGCATAAATAATGCAATAAAAATATGTAATAAATATAAATTTATATATTTAAGCGAAATAAAAACCAAGATTGCCTATAAAATTATTTTATGGTGCAACGAAGAGCGAGAGACCTGTAAAAATTTGTATTAATTATAAAAATGATATTTTCAGATTTTCAGAGTTCAAAATGAGATTTTTGAGCTAGATTTTATATAGTGGTATATATATATATATGTATATTTAATATATATATATATATATATGTATATAGTGAAAATGTGAAATGAAAAGTGTGGATCCGTTAAAAATAATATAATGGTCCTAAGAATAATGAAACGAAGGTTTTCGGAATTCGAAACGAATATTCTTGAATAAAGAATTTCTTAATGGACTTTACATATATATTTAATATATATATAAAGTGAGAATGCGAATTAATCGTGAGAATAAATACGAAGTGAATTTGTTAACGAAGTAAAATATTTGCGTATGAGGCAATGGTTTGAGCTAACTCATGAGTGGACAAAAAGTTATAAAAATTATTTAAATCAAGAAATAATATAGTAAATTGAGTTTTTACTATAAAAGATATATAATATCTGTTTAGAACCTAAATTCGCAAATAAAGGCAAAAGATATTCCTAAAGTGGAATATAAATGATTTAAGCTTCGATATGTAATATAGTTACATATGAAAATGTGAGGGACCTTTATTTAGCATAAAAAGGTTATAAAAAGAATTATGTTTTTAAATAAACTACTATTCTTTTTGAGTTAGAATAAATAATATTAGTTTGTGTAAACTAATAATTATTATTAATAAATATACATGCATGTTTTGATTACATAAATGGTTACCTAATATGTGTGTATATGTAAACACGACTGTGTAGAAATTGTGGAGAAACTAAAGTTAAATTTTAGCGGTAATCTCCAATCAAGGCAAGTTTTTCAGTTCTGTTATGTTTGTGGATTGTATGTGATTATATGGTGGGTTGTATACCATGTTTATTAAATTGTTAAAGTCAAAATATGACTAAGTCAATTGGGTTATGGAACTCAATTGCTTTATGTGATCTGTGATAGCATGTTTTGTGAGAGAATGTAATACGTAAAAAGTTATGTATAAATGTATTGCATGAAATTATAGAACTGTGATATGTCTAGTAGAAGATTTATTGATGCATGTAAAATATGCATAGTAAAGAAAGTATGTTGCATATAGAGTTGTGTGTTATGTGAAACATGATAGACTGTTAAATTTGCTGGGCCGTCAAGCTCAATCTTGCAAACATAAATATTTTGCAGGTTAACGATGTTAAGCAATATTACTTGCTGTATAGATGATGAAGATTGATGGATGTGCGAAATGGATACACTTCCTTACATTAGAAATGGTAGAAACCTATGACTGATGGTTTAATATATGTAATCAACAGCAATGTATAGTTTAAAATATTCGATAAAGAATATTTGTTTTAGATGTGTTGTAATGAATACTTTATAAAAATAAAGTGATATACTAACATTACTATATAAGAAAGAATTAATATTGAGTTATATATATTAATATAACTCTGATAAGAGAAATCATTAAATAAATATGATTTCATTATAAAAGAGAATCGTAAAGGTTGAGATTCAGGGAACGAATGAATGGAATAAAGAAAAAAAAATTATTCTGCATTTTTAGCTATTTTAACATTAAATAATGTTTTAAAAGCTAGAACAAGATAATATTAACGCACAAGATCGGGAAGAGAAATAGTCCTGATTTTGGGGTCGTTACAAGTGGTATCACAGCTAAGGATTATAAACCTTAGGTAAGTGAACCTTAGGCTATAATCGTAAGCAAGGTAGATGAAAAAAAAGAAGTTAAGTTTAAGTAGTGGTACAGTCGTACTTTTTAATGGTTGATGTATAGTATCTGGGCTAAACGATTCCGTTAGAGAGTGACAGTTAATACGAACTAGCAACCGATCTAACTCGCTGTGAAATACAGTGTAGATGAGACGGGAAACTAATTTGTTGGTTGTTTGTGGAAAACCACTCAGCTTACTATATTGAACGCTGTTAGAGACTTGATGTGTACCGAGTATAGAGTTATGAATACGTATTATGAAAATGATGATTCTTTTCACATATGTAGATGTATAGGATGGGTTAAGTCCTAGAAATACAAGAAGATTCAAAGAAAATTCTTAAAAGGTAAGAAGTAAAGGATCAGGGGACACCTGATTCAAATAATCATAAATAATATGATTAGTGAAGAAAGAAAGAAGATCATAAAAAAATTAAACGATCATAGAATGAGAAAGAATCGTAATATAACATGATTACAAGATAAGATCACAATGTGATCTGGTTAAGTCAAAGAAGGACTGATAATCAATTAAATGATTAAAAATTTATAGCGGAATGAATATATGGAAATGGTACTATGTAATAGTACAAGAATAAAACTCGGAAAGAGTTATGAATGATGAAATACAAATTAAATAAAATTTGTATTGAGCAAAGAACAAGATAAGATTTAATAAGATTAAGTGGGATTCAATTGAGGACTCATGTGGTAGCTGAGTTGTACAATCCTTTGTATGGGCGAGGGTTTTGTGCTTGCACTTAGTTTATCACATTGATAATCATTGAAATATTGGTATCGCGCTATCGATATACCTATGACGAGAAGGTGATTCTTTTCTCATAATTATATTTGATAGTTAGAGAATATAAGATTAGGTATGAGTTCTTAAAACTCACACTTATGATAAGTTCATGACTCATAATCGTATGGTGGAACCCCTCAGCGAATAGACGACTTTGGTCTGACTAGGATAAGTTCCTAAACCCATATGATTGTGGTAAGTTCCTGAACTTATAACGTGTGGTATGTTTGATGAACTATCTCAGGGTATAGGGTTAGTTTAATATAGTGGGAGTTAATGGTGTTAGAGATGAACAGAATTGTATGGTAAAGATTTTGGAAATAGTTAAAGTGGATGAAGAAGAAATGGATATTCTCAAATCTACTAGCTATGCTACATTTCGAAATTTATTGGAATCGTGCTGACAATCGTACTATTGTATTTTTGAAAAAAATATATTGGGTCAAATTGTTGAACCAATAAGTTTAAAAAAATAAAAAAGTTCGGTGATTTCTTATGTCTACGCTAATTGTTTCAGCTAGACAAATGACTTGAAAAATATCAAAAGAATTTTATTAATCCATCATTAATATGATGTAGATATGACAAATGACGACATTCTCAACGGATTGTTAAAAAAATAGTGCGGTACTATGCGTCATAAAATGATTTTCAATACTTTAGTAAATAAAGAAGTGTCAAAAGCCATTTGAATCAGCTAGACACAGAATCATATATTTCTTTTATATTAAGATTTTGAACTGTCCAACTAAATTGATTGAGTATGGACTCCAGATTGAGTAAGAACTTCCTTATAATGGAATTATTTTATATTGCGTCCTGGGGACGGCAAAGAGGAACTGAAATAATTGTTCCGCATAGATAGTGTTGATCGATACAGAACATCCAAAATGGAAAATTCTGTTTGCGCTTTATAGCGGTGACGATGAACACAAATGTTGTTCAAATTGTGCCGAATGGCAGTGACGAGGAACGCAAATGACGTTCTAATATGGATCAACACAGGACATAATAGGCTAATCACCTATATGTCCGTAAGATATGTCGGTTTACAGATAGAATGTCTGTTGAAACCTTTTTAGAAATAATTTATGGTCTTTATGACTTTATTATGATACAGAAAGTTTTTTTTAAGCGAATCTTTTGGATTCATGAATTATTCATATTGCTTCACAATTATTGATCAATTGTGGAAAATTTCTATTTTCTTGAGGTTGGGTATAGAAAGAATGAAATTTCTTAAGAGGAAGTAGATCGTAAAATACGAAAATGGTTGATGAATCCTTGAAAAATAAAAAAAAGTCAGAGTTATGAGAAATAAAAAAAATTCAAATAATGAAAATTGGTAAGAAAGTCACGTGAAAATTGGAAACGTGAAAGAATGAAAAGTAAGTCCGAGAATTATAAGACTTTTATAAGAATATGAAGAATGTAATGGTTCAGAAGTACCCTTAGAAAAAAAAAGGGGGAAACATTGAGAAGTAAATAAATCTCATAACATAATCGAGTAAGATTATAGAAACTATAAGAATTTACTAAGGAAAGGAAGGAGATAGATGATATAAAACCTAAGAAAATGTACGTTGAAATGATTCAACGATAAGGTAATGAGAAAGAATAAGAGTTAAACCAATTAGGAACGATTCAGTATTGTGATTCCGGAGACGGAATCCTTATAAAGGGGGAAGAATGTAAGAACCCGAATTTTTGAGAATTATTAAAATAAGAATTAAATAAATAAAATTATTATTAAATGATATGTTGTGGGATATTATTGCATATGTGGGTAAGAACTATGTAATATGTGATGTTTATGTTAATAAATATATTAGAAGTATATATTTATTACTTATAAATAAATTATAGGAGCAATTTATTAATGGAAATAATTAGTTAAGTATACAGATATCATGGTATACTTTAAATAAAGGATATTAAAATAAATTCTATCATTGAATTATTTTAATAAAGAGAGAACATTATTTTAATGATATATGTAAATAAATTGATATAAACAATTTATAATGTGAGAGAATAAATTTATTATTTATTTTCTTTATGTGATGTAGGTGCATTACATGGACTATTTGTAAGGTGATAAACATATATAGTTATTTTGTATATATTTATTATGCGAAGAAATAAAATCATGGTGAACAATTTGATTAAGGAATGAAGGAGGTGGTTTAAGTATATAATATTTATATATACTTTATCTAAGGATATTAGAATAAATTCTTAAATGAATTTATGTCAATAAGGCAATAATATTATATTATAATATCTTAAGTAAGCAAATAATTATATTTGCATGAAAAATTATGTGTTGCATATTTATTTATAAAATAAATATGTAGATAAGGTATGTCATGTTTTATTTTGGGAATATGTAATTTATATAACAAGATAGGTTATATAATTATATGATTCCTATTGGGTGAAATTATTTAAGATGGTGGATTAGTAACTTGGGAGGTCAAAACCTAGTTGCTAATTAGTGGATAATGTCATTATTCAATGAAGAGATTAAAAGCATACTTGGGTTGTAAGACCCCAATTTTTATGAATAAAGATTTAATTTTCTTTATATATTATTTCGAAATAGTAAGGTGTTGATTTGATAAATATGAAAGTTATGGGTGAAATGTGCAAACATTTTTAAAATGAGCAAGTGGTTATAAAATATTCTGGTTGTCGGGGAATATTCGTTTGGTCGTGGAATATTCTTGTTGTCGGGGAATATTGTACGACGGCGCAGCTATTTGTGGGCCCCCACAACGGAATAACTGCCGGATATAGAAAGCGACAGAAATAACTTTTTTACAAGATAACGGCGTAGTTATTACCGTTAGTACTGTTGAAATACCCGGTGGTTAAAATACAGTGATACGCGGTGTTGCACAGTAGCACACGGTATTGCACAGTATTTTGAATTATTGAGTCTTACGTGAGAAGCCATTACTCAATAATAGTTACAGTAATTACTGTTCAATATTTTATATTATTGACTCAATAATTGCTACGCTGATATTTTATATTATTGACTCAATAATTGCTGCATTGATATTTTATTGACTCAATAATTGCTACGTTGCTATTTTTTATGATTGATTCAATAAAGGCTACAGTTGATATTTTGTAGTATAGATTCAATAATTGTCATTGCACAGTATTTCACATTATCAACTCAATAATTCATATTATTTGAATAATATTATTAGATAGCATTATTGACAATGTCTAAGAAAGTTCTGTCTAGGAGGGGTTATTTAATTGCGCGCCAGTAAGGAGAAGTCCTTATCGGAAGGCCCCCTCTTTCCTAGGAACGACCTGGTTGTTAATATTGTAGTTCTATAATATTATTTGTGAATAATTAATTATTGATTTATATGATAAGAAAATATTTATTTTGTGGATATTAAAGAAGGAATTGGCGCTGATGAGTTTTATCAATATTTTGGTGTGAGAAATCATCTATTTATGGATTTCGGATAATTTATGTTTGGAATTTGGAAAAACTTTCTTCTACAAAGTTGTAGAGAATTAAATTTCCTATAGAAGGACATAGAATTTGTATTTTTCTGATGAAGGGGCTATTTATTATGAATTATTGAAGTTTCAGAAAATAAATACAATGGTGGGCCCCACTTTTGTTGTTGAAAAATCTGAAATTTTTAGCCGCCAGGCGGCGGAAATTTTTAAAAAAATATATTATTTTATTATTTTAGTCTCCTTTGGCATCCTAAGCTTTTCCTATAAATAGGGTGCTTAGGTTAGAATTGAAAATCACACCAGAATCAGAAGTTTTCTTTCTCTATAATATCGAGCGTATTTTTGTGAGTATTTCAATACTTTGAGTATTACTATTCAGTACAAGCTTCCGTCGGTATTATATCCGATATTCCAGTCAGAGGTACTATCTTTTTGAGGTAAGGGATGTTATTTCTTTCGTAAATGATATTATTCTTCTCAATATCATTATACAGAAATATTGTCATGGATTTTATGTTGAAATTCTTACTTTTTCCGTCGGGGTTACTATTCACGTATACGGTACTATTCACGTATACGGCACTATTCACGGAAAAAATTATTTTTCTTCTATTTGTCCAAATTGTCTGTTAAGGTTACTATCTTTGATTATATCCAAGTTTTGAGCTCTATTCTTGAATTTTGCTCCATAATTGATTATTACGAGGTATTTTTGAATTGGATATACTAAAATACGAATCCTTAGTCTTTGTCTTTTATCTCACTGGATTCGTTTTTAAAAAAATATTTTTCATCATTCTCAGTCCTAAAAGGTGATGTAACGGAATATCTTTGGCCTGTAGAGCAAAGATGAATGATTACCTGATGAATATCTTTGGCCTGTAGTGCAAAGATGACAGGTGTTGAGATGAATATGACCACTGATGATACAAATGAATATCTTTGGCCTGTAGTGCAAAGATGAATATTTGATTCGAGATGTATATTTATTGATGTTACAGGGATAAAATATTGATGATGGACTTTTAAATCATAGAAGATAGTAGACTTCATTCTCTGCTTAACTCTTCTAATGATTTGTTATTTCCGCTGCGACTATTGATCTAAGATTGGTTGTCCATTATATTTTATCTGATTTATTGAAGGCTAATGATGATTTATTTTCCATTATCTTAGTCATAATATTCTTTACTGAGCTAGTTGAGCTCACCCTTTTCATCTGTTGTCCTCTTCAGGAAATGAGAATGTTGCGGGAACTAGTCGGGGGACAGAGTGATGGTCCGAGTTAGAGCAGTAGTAGTCCTCACTATTTCTGATAAATAGTGTGATAACAATTGTAATGAGGACTTAGTTTGAATCTTAATATTTTCTACATATTTGTATTGAGACTCACAGTTGTGTGGTCGTATTTTGCACGACCGTATGATATAAAGTTTGTATTTGAATTCTGTACCATGTATTTGGCGACTCAGAATGGGTTGGGTTGAATGGACCTATTCTGGGGGCGTCACATGGGTGGTTTAGTTAATCAAGCAAATGGGATTAATTCCTAATTACCCAAGTTACTATTACAAACTTAGCTTCCAAGTCTTGCCATTTATTTTTCAAAGTGTATAGAAGAAGGAGAGGAAGAAGTGTAAAGGATACTCAATTTGCAAGCCAATTTTATCTCCTAGCCGTGTGTGGGAAGAAGAAAAGAAGAGTAATATCTACTCAATAACCAAGCTTGGGCACTAAGTTTTGACTTGGGAAAAATTAATAGAAGTCTCTCTCATTTTCTCGTCCATATCCGAAGTCTTTCCCTCTCCCTTAATACTTGAATTTTGATTTTTTTTTTCCAAAAATGTTAAAGTGAAGGAATTGTGTGCTTAAGGAAGCTTTAGCTAAATTGGAACCAAAGATTAGGATATATGAGAAGATTAAAGCTTGGATTTATTGAAGTTAAGGAGCAAAATGTATAATTACTTATTTAATTTTGAGTTTAATCAAAGTTATGTAATTATATGATTTTTATTGCTAAACTTCATTCGTTGGGAGTTTAGTAGCTTATGAGATGATTTTTAATGGAATTCCATTATAAGGAATCAAGTTTTAATTTATGTATGGTTATATATCATGGGAATTGATTTTTAAGTTGAAGAACAAAATTTAAATTTTGTTAGTAAGCTTTAGTTTACTAACAATCATTTTAGTTTGCTTTTATGCTTGAATTATTATTGGAATGATGGGTTTTAGAGACTTGGTGGCTAGGTATGGGTTGTGGGATGTATAAGGATGGATTTGTGGCAAAAATCGCTAACAAATTGATAAGAAATCGAGTCGAACAAATAACGCACGCTATATGTTCGATGAATGGCCTTAAAGAACCAACGCGGCTAAAACTAAGAATTTAACGAAGCCGACACTTGGAACAAGTCTTATTATGTTAATAGAGATTTATTTGTGAAGAAAGTCGGGTTAGAACGGAGCGAGGCGAGTTTTGAACGTTAATTGCAAAGTTGAAAAACTAGTGCGAACAACCTTTTTGGACGCATTATTTGAACAGCTTAAAATACCCAAATATCAGTGGTGATATTTTTCAAAAATACTTTGATATGCCAAGTATAACATATCCAAAAATCAGATTAATCCGATAAACGAGCAGCGCGTACGAAAATCGCGAAGTGACTGCGTTGATAAGAAGTCGAGCAGATTTCAGCACGCCGCCGTGCGCAGCAGCGCCCGCTGGCGGCGGCTTGGCGTTGGGCTGGAAATGTGTTCTGACATCGTTTTTAAGCGCGTTTTTGATGGGTTTCCATGATCCGTTTTCAAAGTTTGAAATTTTTCTAAAATACTATGACATGAGGTCTATAACATGCTCGAAAAATTTCTGTTATACGACTTATGATTTGGGAATTAAAAATGAGCAAACATGCATGTCAGAACTTAAAATTTGGACGACGCCGAGCGATTTTGACGTTCGACGTTTCGAATCGCGTTCCGGCGGAATAATAAGTCATAATAAATCTAATAAAGTCCTACGGGACAAGATTTGACTATAAATGATATTTTATGCCGAGAAACATTCTTTCGGGCATAAATAATGCAATAAAAATATGTAATAAATATAAATTTATATATTTAAGCGAAATAAAAACCAAGATTGCCTATAAAATTATTTTATGGTGCAACGAAGAGCGAGAGACCTGTAAAAATTTGTATTAATCATAAAAATGATATTTTCAGATTTTCAGAGTTCAAAATGAGATTTTTGAGCTAAATTTTATATAGTGGTATATATATATATATATATATGTATATTTAATATATATATATATATATGTATATTTAATATATATATATATATATATATATATATATATATGTATATAGTGAAAATGTGAAATGAAAAATGTGGATCCGTTAAAAAAATATAATGGTCCTAAGAATAATGAAACGAAGGTTTTCGGAATTCGAAACGAAGATTCTTGGATAAAGAATTTCCTAATGGACTTTACATATATATTTAATATATATATAAAGTGAGAATGCGAATTAATCGTGAGAATAATACGAAGTGAATTTGTTAACGAAGTAAAATATTTGCGTATGAGGCAATGGTTTGAGCTAACTCATGAGTGGACAAAAAGTTATAAAAATTATTTAAATCAAGAAATAATATAGTAAATTGAGTTTTTACTATAAAAGATATATAATATCTGTTTAGAACCTAAATTCGCAAATAAAGGCAAAAGATATTCCTAAAGTGGAATATAAATGATTTAAGCTTCGATATGTAATATAGTTACATATGAAAATGTGAGGGACCTTTATTTAGCATAAAAAGGTTATAAAAAGAATTATGTTTTTAAATAAACTACTATTCTTTTTGAGTTAGAATAAATAATATTAATTTGTGTTAACTAATAATTATTATTAATAAATATACATGCATGTTTTGATTACATAAATGGTTACCTAATATGTGTGTATATGTAAACACGACTGTGTAGAAATTGTGGAGAAACTAAAGTTAAATTTTAGCGGTAATCTCCAATCAAGGCAAGTTTTTCAGTTCTGTTATGTTTGTGGATTGTATGTGATTATATGGTGGGTTGTATACCATGTTTATTAAATTGTTAAAGTCAAAATATGACTAAGTCAATTGGGTTATGGAACTCAATTGCTTTATGTGATCTGTGATAGCATGTTTTGTGAGAGAATGTAATACGTAAAAAGTTATGTATAAATGTATTGCATGAAATTATAGAACTGTGATATGTCTAGTAGAAGATTTATTGATGCATGTAAAATATGCATAGTAAAGAAAGTATGTTGCATATAGAGTTGTGTGTTATGTGAAACATGATAGACTGTTAAATTTGCTGGGCCGTCGAGCTCAATCTTGCAAACATAAATATTTTGCAGGTTAACGATGTTAAGCAATATTACTTGCTGTATAGATGATGAAGATTGATGGATGTGCGAAATGGATACACTTCCTTACATTAGAAATGGTAGAAACCTATGACGGATGGTTTAATATATGTAATCAACAACAATGTATAGTTTAAAATATTCAATAAAGAATATTTGTTTTAGATGTGTTGCAATGAATACTTTATAAAAATAAAGTGATATACTAACATTACTATATAAGAAAGAATTAATATTGAGTTATATATATTAATATAACTCTGATAAGAGAAATCATTAAATAAATATGATTTCATTATAAAAGAGAATCGTAAAGGTTGAGATTCAGGGAACGAATGAATGGAATAAAGAAAAAAAATTATTCTGTATTTTTAGCTATTTTAACATTAAATAATGTTTTAAAAGCTAGAACAAGATAATATTAACGCACAAGATCGAGAAGAGAAATAGTCCTGATTTTGGGGTCGTTACAGGCCCCCTCTAGCGGCTCAAGTTTTGCTCATGAATTGTGCAGAGAAAAAGTCAATTTGACTTATTTCTCCACACCCAATTCCACTTTCAACCAACACAATCCATAACAACTTTATAGAAAACATAAATTATAAGCTTCCAACATGTTGTAACACATTAAATCCTTAAAACACAATTGAAACTCTAAATTTTGAAAAAAAATTGTATAAAACTGTTTTCCAGTGTTCTTGATAAAATTGAACACTGTAAGTTTATTTCTCAATCAAAACATACAATTCCACTCACAATGAATTCGTTTCTTGACAAATAACAATAATCCAAAATCAAATTGTACAACAATTAATAATAAAACTTGAATTTTTGATTTTAAAGAAAACTATATCTTTTCAAAATATTTTCACTATGACTTTTTGATGAACATGAAGTCCTCATGTTCATCATATATATACATGAATTAAACATCCAATTAAGCATACAACTTAATTATAAAAATATATGAACCCAATTCATACATATACATTATATTTATATAAATTTTTCGTTAATTCATATACACAAGGAACTAATACTCTTGAAAAACATAAAAACATATTTAAAAGAGCAATGAATTAAGATTATACCCTTGTTGCTTAGGAGAACAAGATGAAGATAATGATGTGTTTGACTCTCTCAAACTGTCTCTTCCTCTTTCTTCTTTCTCCCTTCTTCTTCTCTTTTCCTTTCTCTCTAACTCTAGGTTTTCTGTGTTTTCTTACTACACAGACTAATCTTTGTTCTAACTGACTAACATCTAACTCTTTTGTTTAATCTCACTAACGTATACATATAATATAACTAATATGATATATATTATATGTATAATTATATAATATATAACTCCCAAATATTTAAACCACCCAATTTAATACCATAATTGCAATTAATATATATAAATTATAAATTGAATTTTAAAAGATCTAAGGCTTGTTTGGCAAAACAAGTTATTTTAAAAATAGATTTTTAGTAGTTAAGGCCCCGTTTGGCAAAATGGATTTAAAACGGTGCAAGGGCCTTGTTTGGAAAAACGGTTTTAAAAACTCTTTTAATTCTTTTATTAAATCCTTTAACACATCTTTTTAATGTTATACTTTAATTAATTAAATCTTAACATTTTAATTTAATTAATTAAAATTTAACACCAATTAATCACATAAAAGTTGTCACATTATAATTACTCGCTAATTATAATTTCATGTAACAATTACTAGATAACTTCATCTAATTTAATTATCTCAATTAAATTAGAACTATATCATAAAATTATTACATCAATTAAATTAAATATTAAATATTCATTTAATTAATACATTATACTTAATTAAATTACTCCATAACTAACACATAATTTATTTATTTTTTTAATAAATAAATCAATTAAAATATTTGTTTAATTCAATAAATATATAAATTCTCTTTACACCAAATCACATATTTCACAATATATGACACGTATACACATACTCAATCTCAAAACATCTCATAATAAGAATTTTATTTATTAAATTCTCATTTATTAATTCTTAAAAATTCGGGTTATCACAATATGTCTCTACCATTCTAACTCACCTGAACATGCGATTAAGGAATGTTGGTCTCTGTGGCATAAAATCCAAAATCTCATTGAAAATGGAGAGTTGAAGATAGAAGTCCCCATGACCAGAAAAGGCGAAAGGGAAATGAAGAGCTTAAGAGGTCCACTCGACATTTCAAAGGAAGTAACTGTTATGAACACCAATCCTGGTGAAACCCAAGGTGGACTGGTCATAATTCTGGGAGTGAAAAATAAAACAAAAGAGTTCCCTAAGGAAATTCCTCTGCCACCGTCAAGAATCCTGTTGCCCGAAGTTAGCAACCATATTCATGATTTTTCCCTCTTGGATAATAACGAGGAAATACTGATCCTTCCCCGTGAAGAAAATGCCTAAAGGGAAAGTTTCTTGTAGGAAATGCAACAACAGTTCGAGAAAAGTTTCAAAGTCGAATCCTCTCAGGCCCATGGAAAAAATGAAGGAACATATCAAGAAAAAGAAGGTGAGGTTTTTGGGGAAGCCAACCCATCAAGGAATAAAGATCTCATCTCTTTTTACGATAGGTCCAGTTTGAATATCCCTGAGGGATGCGCCGAACAGGGGGTGATCCAGTTATGACGGTGATTGAAGATATTCGCTACATGGAATTAACCTCCAGTGCAAGCATTGAAGGCAAAAAGACCAGTGACAATTGAACTATCAAGCCTCAGCTAACCAGGAAAGCGTAGATCTTGAGGATACGGTTGCAGGTTCCAGGAGATGTTGGGACGTTATCACTTTCTGAGCATTCTTTCTTTATATTTTCCATGTATAAAAAAAATCAAATCATTCTTATCCTTTGACTGAACTACGTAAAACTTGATCTCCCTCCATCCACGGGAGTACGTAGGCAGCCATCTATTGTGTGGTCTAACCCTCGAAATATAAGCCAAACGCTCTACCTCACAACTTAAACACCAACCCAAATACCAGTCCCAAGACACTAAATCCTATATAAAACCTAAATCCTATAAAGCCTTAAAAGTCGACGGCCCATATTGAGAAGACCCTACGGCATCTCAACTCTATTCCATCAAATCTGGCATAAGTCCCGAAAAAGAAGAGACAGCGATACATTAACAATAGCCAATGACAGGGATGAAATGACAAGATGCAACTCTTCAAGAACTCATTAACCACTGAAGTGCAAGAAGACTTGATCTTCTTTGACCTACAGAAGTGCTTAGGAAGCTATTGAGGCAAAGTTTATCTCATACTCGACGACCTGTTCCCCGAGATAAAGGCCACAAATCAAACCGTACAGATCAAACCAAAACTAGTTGAAGCCATCACATCACAAAACAAGACGAACTCTTAGATCCAATTCAATGGAATCTGATGGCATCCCAGCATCAATCATTAAAGTTGAAGCAATAACATAGCGATGTATCAAACATGATCATTAGCGAGTACAGATACAACATAAGGCGATCACAACTTATATTGACTCAACAATACAATCTGACACCCTCGATCACAAGTCTTCGTCAAATCAGAAGAAAATCATCAAAGCCAATTGCGCTTACAAATCAAAAATGATGATTGGGGGCACCAAAACATCAAAGCCCATACCCATTACCTGTTCACCATATGGGTCAGGAGGTAAAAAACTCTTGCGATCTTGACATCTTATCAGCCTATCTGTCAAACATACAACAAAGCTACTACCCTAAACGACAAGCAAGACTGGGGCATTTTCAGAATCAACGACAACCCGATATTGGGACCCTTACAAAAAATAAGATTCGGGCAATTTCGGAAACATCGACAACTCAACACTGGGGCATTTATTGACCATCCAAAAAAGGAAAATGCACCAGTCGGCACCATCAACATGGTCCATCATCATTAGAGCTTTCCTCATATCATTTCATTGGTGATCCGGTACGATCATTTGGTTTTTCCAATCATAATTTTCTTAGAATACAACGATCCACATATAAGGTATGACTCTTTCATCTCTTTATGTGCTTTTAGTCTCCATTTACATGCATTAGCAATAATATACATTTTAAGTATAAGATAAATCTTGTGTTAGAATCTTAGAAAAAGTTTTTTTTAAAAAAGAAAATTTTGTTTAACTTGTTATGAATTGGATTAATTTCAATAAGCGTCCATGGAGCAAGAATCACGAGAACGATTAGAGAATTAAGTCTATTCAACCTTTCGATTAGGCACGAGATCCTAATTCAAAGAGCTATTTGGAGCAAAATTGACCCCATATGCATGTCTGCACTTTGCAGTTGCCCTTACTCTTAGTTGTGGGGTGTGAGCTATAGCGACAATAATGACAATTAGTGAGAAGATAGAAGATAAGTAGCCAGCCTAATGTCTTGAATCGTGGCCTTGGTTACTCGAGTAATTAAGCCTGAGGGGTGTCTTTATACCGGGTGTCTTTACACCGGGTGCCCTAAAGTCGTCTGGTTTGGGAGTCACCGGCCCAACGCTCGCTACATTGGTAACTTGCTGCCTAAGAAAATGAGCATTACAAGGGGGAAGAAAGCGAGACCTGAGCAGATCTGAATCGTGGCCCAGATTACTCGAGGAATTAAGTTTGAGGGGTGTCTTTACACCTGGTGCCCTAAAGCCGTCTGGTTTCGGAGTCACCGACCCAACGCTCGCTATATGGGTAATTTAAGCCTAAGAAAATGGACTTGTCAAAGTCAGCTAAGAATCAAATTAAGTAGACTGCATGACTTGTCATGAAGTGTGGCCTTTTTTACTCCAGCAAGTAAACCCGAAGGGGTGTCTTTGCACCTAGTGCCCTAAAGCCATTTGGTTTGGGAGTTATTGGTCCAAAACTCGTTAAATGGGTAACCCTGAATAGCCTAAGAAAATGAAACAAGTTAAGCGAGGGAAAAAGAAAATTTGGAATCAAGAAAAATTGGCAAGATGGAAATGAGATCATCTGAAGTCATAGAAAAGAAACCCCTACTAAGGGTTGTTGCACTCATAGTGCACATGTTATATGACGTTAATTCTCTAAAGAACGGTGTCCAAAGTATACACGAAGTATCTTCGATAAAGGGAGACAAGTCTTTCAAATCTGATCCTACCTATGCACAATACCATGGATGCTTAAAAATTTTCTTGCAATTTCATAACTCATTCAATTTCATAAACTTTAACTTCAAAAATGCCTCATTGACAATATTATACTAATCATGATAGCCCAAGCCGTCAAGCTTTTGCGTATTCCGTTATTTATCTAACATGCAGGATATTACGCACCATGGGAAACTTAGCGTGGCCAATAAAGCAAGTTTCTTATATGAATTCCAGGTAATAATGTGCGAAAAGGCTGGTGCATTTTGCTAGTCAAAGAAATGGAATGAGTCTAAGGCGGGATCAAGCTTCTCATCCAAATAAATGAGAGAACTACTGAAAGAAATTATGGCGACATAAGCTTGCCACGACAAATGAAGGGAAAAATTCTCAATAGAATCCTTAAATAAAAAATAGACACCCAGCGACTAACAAAAGGTCTAGCAAATGAAATCTATATCATCAAACATGTCAACCTGTGCCAAGTCCTCATAAGACCAGGCCTCTGCACCTAAGTTTAAATTAGGGCAGTGAAAGGACGGGTCGTATCCTCCAGGGACGTCAGCGGCTTCAAGGTCATCAGTCAAGCAAGTATCTAATCCAGCAGGGTCACAAGAATGAAAACCATTGGAATTAACCCCAACGTAGGCATCGACATCAATCCCCGATGGAAATCAAACCTTTGGAGTCAACCTCAGCGTAGGCATCGGCAGCAATCCTCGATGGAAATCAAACCGTTGGAGTCAACCCCAACGAAGGCATCGACGTCAATCCCCGATGGTGATCAACAAACAACCACTTATGTAATCAATAGTCAAGTCGTTGGTGTTAGCCCTAACAAAGACATCGGGAAAGATTTGGTGGTGTAAGTCATTGAAAACTATCTTCAGCGAAGATATCGGGATGTCCGATATTGTAAATCATTGGTGTCAGCCCCAACGTAGCATCGGGAAGGATCCAGTGGTGTAAGCCATTGAAAACTCTCTTCAGCGAAGATATCAGGATGTTCAATAATGTAAACCGTTGGTGTCAGCACCAGTGTAGTATCGAGAAGGATCCGGTGGTGTAAACCGTTGAAAACTATCTTCAGCGGAGATATCGGGATGTCTGGTATTGTAAATCATTGGTGTCAACCCTAGCATAGCATCGGGAAGGATCCAGTGGTGTAATCTGTTGAAAACTATCTTCAGTGAATATATCAGGATGTCTAGTATTGTAAACCATTGGTGTCAGCCCCAACATAGCATCAGGAAGGATCCGATGATTTAAATCTTTGAAAATTATCTTCAGCAAGGATATCAGAATGTTCGGTATTGCAAACCATTGGAGTTAGCCCCAACGTAGGCATGGATAATGTCTGATGGTATGTGATACATGACTTGATATGTGATTTGCGAAGTGCGAGTGCGATTTGCAAAGTAAGATGTGCGAGCGTGATTTGCGATTTGTGAAGTGCAATGTGCGAAGTGCAATTTGTGATTTGCAAAGTGCGATTTGGGAAATACAATTTGCAATGTGGAAAGTGCAATTTGCGAAGTGCGATTTGTGGTGCGATGTGCGATGATATGCGATTTGCGATGCAATCGACAATATGCGATTAGCGACCATATGTAATTTGCGATGCAATCTGCAAAACCATTGGTAATGCCCGGTGACAACATAATAACAATCCTCCTCCCCAGCAGACGGGAGTAACCCTTTTAAAATTTTAACACTTTTATATCACATCATACCATCTTGTACATGGCATTGAATCTCTAGATATACTTTATCATATTTCAAGTGTCTAGTAGTCTTTGTTATTTTTATTTCATTACATTTTATAAACATGACAAAGAGGGGCATCTGCAGACACTCAAAATTTTGCTTTCCTTTTACTAACCATGCAGGAGGTCAAAAACGTCTTTTTACACCCTGGAGGGCTACAACAAACCCCGGAGACAGCCCCGTGAGACATCAAATCAAATCCCGAAGATAGCCCCGTGGGACATCAAATCAACCTCGAAAATAATCCTGAGGAAAGACAAAATTGATAGCAGTCAAACCCCGGAGACAGCCCCGTGGGACAACCAAAAGTCACATCAACCCTAGAGACAACCCCAAGAGGGCAAAGATGTCATTTTGCTAAAAAAACATATATAACAATCATCCGGCTGAGGATAGGCTCACAAAGAACTCACGCATCAATCTCGAGTGTAAACTATGCAAGACAGCTCCACGGACTACGTACGAAAACTTGAAAATGCTATTATGGTCATGGACCCATCTTCCTGGATTCAGAAAAGGTCAACCCCGATGTCATTGAATATCCCTTTGAAAAATCTTTCTGGAATGGTATGGCATGTCTTCCAACTATTCTCGGATTGAAATGAGCAAGCTTCCCAGCGCACAACAAGACGAATGGCTAGCTAACATCTACCCAGCGATAGTCTTTCCCATTTTTATCTACCTTCCTGAACTTAGAATTGGAAAAATAATATACCATTATGAAGCTATTGGAAAGAGCTTTCCGGGATGATATGACACGTCTTTTAACTCATCCCGAATTGAGAGTTATGGCCGTTCCAGCGGGCAACATGAAAAACTAATTTTGCGAGATGAAAACTGAGCAAATGGGGCCCACTTTAGGGCTGCCGCAGGTCTACCTGCATCTTCCTACAGTAGACATGTGGCTCCCACTTTTCCACTTTAAATGGCTGAGTTTTCAGCTCATTTGGGAGAGATTTCAGTTGCAAAAAATTTTTAGAGAGAGAAACTGCGAGTTAGAGAGAAGCTAAATCTTGTTTCTAAACACTGTAAATCTCTGTTCTAAACACTTATATACATATAAACCTCATTATATAAACTTTTCACTGGTTGAAATCAAGTTCTTTGAAGTTTCAAGTCGTTCGTTTGCAGTTCTTGTGCCATATTGTATGATCTTCTCAGATATGTGTTAGTTTACTACTTTAGTGTATATATATATATATATATATATATATATATATATATATATATATATATATATATATATTTCTTAGTGGTGCATAGATCTAACTTTTAACCGTTTTTTGTGTGTAAATAGTCAATATTTAAAGTGTATTGACTAGATCTATCCTAGATCTAGCCAGATCTAGCTTTCAATTGGTTCAAAAGCTGCAAAGCTGGAACATGTGAGCTAAAATGGCTAAGATCTAGATAGGTCTAGTTTACTTTCTACTTTTGTAAATATTCAGCAATCATTTGACCCTAGATCTGTATCTAGAGGAAACGTGAAGCTTATTTACTCGTGTACAAGGATTTGATCGATAAATCTCTTGTTTAGCGAACTATTAAATTATATGTATATACTATGTTTAAATCTGCATCTTGCGAGCTTTTAAATGATATTATGTGAGCCTTGGAATCACAAGATTGAAGATTCAATCAATGGATCTAGATCCGGTTCCCATAATGGAATTGTTTGAGTTGTACAGCCAGCTTGCATTCCATTGTACATGTAATCTTGGGCATTAAAACGGTATCCAGATTTAAGGCCCTGAAATAGTAAAATCGTGGTTTGTGGGTGTTCGGGCTTACTTCGATGGCTTCCATGCCCACAAGGAGCCCAACCCTTGTAGATAATAGTTTCAATAATGTCAAAGATGCTTTGCATCTCAATAAAATCAAATCAAACCGCTTCTAGAATAAAACTGGAAGTATCAAAGGGCCTCGATTACTATTTGGCAAAAGGGTTTGAAAACCAGATTTCAAAACCTCACTTTTATATGCGTTAACTGAAAAAATGAACTTTCTATAAATAAAACCCTTTATACATAGGCTGTAAAGAATGAGAATTTTATAAATAAATTTTAATATTTATTGAATTAGATAAATATTTTAATTGATTTATTTATTGAGTTAAATAAATAATTTATATGATTGTTATGGAGTAATTTAATTACGTGCAATATGTTAATTAAATGAATATTTAATATTTAATTTAATTAATGTATAATAATTTTATGGTATAGTTCTAATGTAATTGAGATAATTAAATTAGATAAATTTTATGTGGTAATTGTTGCATGAGATTATGATTAGCGAGTAATTATAATTGTTATGTGACAAATTTTATTTGGTTAATTGATGTTAGCTTTAATTTAATTAAATTGAAATGTTAGGATTTAATTAATTAAAGTGTAACATTGAAAGTATGTGTTAAAAGGATTTATTAAAATAAAATAAAAAGAGTTTTAAAGAGTTTTGCCAAACAAGGCCCATACACCTGTTTTAATTCCGTTTTGCCAAACAGGGCCTTAACTGCTAAAAATCTATTTTAAAATAAACTATTTTGCCAAACAAGCCTTATGGCTTTTAAATTTTAAAATAAATTGTAACTGATATATACTTAATATAGTTATTATGTTTTTGTCAGTTACAATATATGTATTATATTCTATATCTAATATATATATATATCAGTTATATAAATTAGTTTATACGTAAGTAAAGTTAGTCAGTGTTAGAACAAAGATAGAAAATAACAAAGAAAGTTAGAGAGACGGGAGAGAAGAAGAAGGAGGAGGAGGAGGAGGTGGAGGAATCCTTGCTAAGCCAAAACAAACACCATCATCATCGTCTTCTTCTTCACAAACCAAAAAGGGTATAATTTCTAACCTTATAGTTTTAGGACTTTGTTTGATGTTCTTCATAACTTTTAGTTCTCTGTAAATATGAGTCTTCATGAAATTGGTTATTTTGATGTATATATATGTTTAGTAGGATAAATTAAGTTGTCTAAATCATGTAAACATGAAGAACATGAAGAAATCATGTTCATCATGAGTTATAGTGAACTTGTTTTGGAAATAAATAGTTCTTTTATTGTCAAATTAATGTTTGATAGTATTATATTGTATAAATCGATTATAGATTATGATAACATGCTTAGAAACGAATTCAATAGGCTTGGAATTATGTGAATTGATTTAGAAACAAACTCGCAGTGTTTAATTTTATTAAGAACACTTATCAATGGCTTTTCTTCAAAAATCATGAAATTTAGAGTTTTGATTATGTGTTATGATGATTATATATATTAAAAACATGTTAGAAGCTTTAAATTATGTTTTCTATAAAGTTTTATATGCAATATGTTAGTTAAAATCAAAATTTGGTGCAAAAAAATAAGCCAAATTGGCTTTTTCTCTGCACAGTTTGTGAACCAAACTTCTCCAGCTGCAGAGTGCCCGCCCCAGCGGGCCAACAAAGAGCAAAACACCCGCCCCGGCGGGAGGAGTGCAGAATTGAAGTATTTTGTTGTTTTTGTGTAGTTTTGTTGGTATCATGAAAAGCTAACTTAATGTGATGTGCTTAATAACATGTTAGGCATATAGATGCTAAAGTGATTCATTAATGTATTTCAAATGATTAATTTGTAAATAGGAAATGTATAAGGTAAATTATAATTTGATTAATTATAATTTAAATAATGTGAAAGTATAACTTAATTTTATAAGTTGATTATGACTTGATTAAACAAATAGTTTGATTGATTATTAAGATTGTATGATTTGATTGTTACATGATAATTGATAATTAAACCTAAGAATAATGAGTTAGTTTTGATGGGTTAACTAGTTATGTGGATTAGTTATATAGTAACTAATTTATGTTACTATTGTAATTACGTGTATGTAAGATTAATTAAGGAACATGATAATAATTGTTAGTTTGCACTCGAGGCAAGTGTTCTAAACTCAAACCTTACTTTTACATTTATGCAAGTTTTCTAATCCCCATTTTATTGAGCAAATTCATTATTCAATTGTTGTGACCTTGAGTTAATTGTTCAAACAAGGTCCATATTGTCTTTCAAATGTTTTAAATTTATTTATAAAGCATGGTTGTTATATATGATGTCTATTATTATGAATCATAGTTATTTCTTAACTCTTTTATTATTGAATTCTAAATTCTTGTAAGTCGATTCAACTACTTCTTAGTTGATGATAGTTGAACTTTAAATTACCCTTGAAGGTTATCCAAACCAAAATTTCTTTGGTGCGAACTTATCAATAAATACTGATATGAACAACTTTATTTAATAGGGGATTACCATGCGAAAGCGTTAAGATGTTTGTGCACAATACATGGTACGAAGGGTTGATCCTCCTAAGTACGAGTTAAGAGTCCATATTGTCTGATGACTGTTAAAGGTTTTAAATAGAAATATTTATAACCTAGGACATAGTTCAAGGTCTTATGACCCTCAGATGATTTCTATATTCGAAATTCTAAATTTTGATGAGAGAATTATTATTCAATTCTTTACTATTGATGAAAGAAATGTTATTCAAATCGTTTGAAGTTATTTAGTTTATGTCATCAATATTATTGTTTTTGTTCCAAGTGAGCTTTGTTTGCTCACTCTTGCAATTAAATAACCCTTGCAGCTAAGGTGGAAAGCGTTGACATACCGTCAACAAGTAAATGCAAGAGCAAGATGAACAAGTGAAGACTTGTTTATGTTTATGTTTATTATGATTGTAATAAGACTTGATTATGTTATGTTTTATTTTCTGCACTTATTTGTTTATGTTAAGGTTAGATAAACCCTGGAATATTTTGATTAAAGTTGTAATCCTTCTAAGGAAGATTTTTATTTAATTATAAGGTTGTAATTTGTTTTGCATTCCTTATTAGTGGGTAGTAGTTGTATGTTTTATTTAGATAGTGAGCACCAAATCATGTGGAAATGAAGTACTCCGATTTGGGGGTGTCACAGGTTGATATCAAAGCTTTAGGCTATGAACCTTAGGTGGGGGAAACCTTAGGTAATAGCCTTGTAGGAGATTGAAAAGATAATGATGATAGTAAAGATAATAAAGTACATTATGTGCTATGTGTTTACGTTTAAGTATTCGAAGAGTATCGATCGATATCACGTAATAATTAAAATTTAAAACTTTGTTGTCAGGATGACAAACGTTGGAGAGTCCAGTCAGGCTAGGGAGGAGTTACCCCAAATGCCTAGAGACGAGGAGCTCCGAGACATCCATGTTGTCTGGGAGCAGTTGGTTCAGAGATAGCCGTCTCCATTGATCACCGTAGCTGGTCAGGAGCATGAGCCGGTATCTGATTGAGATGACAAGGATGAGTTAGAAGAAGAGGAGGAGGATCCTGAAGAGGAGTTTCCACCTCACTCGACTAGCGCTGAGATGTACGAAAAGATATACGATCGCAACATGGAGCTACATGGTCGAGTCGGAGAGCTTGAAGAACTGGTGGACGAGAGTCGAACAACCATAAAGCAACGAGACGAGACCATTGAAAAGCTGGACAGTGAGCTTGGAAACATAAAGTGGGATCTAGTTCACGCGGAGAGTGACAGAGATGACGCACTGGCTAAGCTATTGAAACTGAAGAACGACATCCAAGAGGAGTCAACGAAGCGCGCCAGAGCAGAGAAAACAAGCTTGAGGGCTACTCAACGTGCAGATCGAGCTTAGGAAGAGGTTCAAGTGAAGAAGGCCAAGCTGAGGGAGACATACTATGCTTTCCATACGGCTATAGATAGGACCCAGGATCGTGTCTTTTATTATCCAGCTCAATTCAAAAATTTAACGTGGTACATGGTAGATCGCAAAACGGTAATCCGGGTGATGGAAGAAGAATGTAGAAAGGTTGTGCGACGTCTTAACATGCCTAGATAGTAGAGTCATTAATTATGTATTTTTTTATATAAATAAATGTAAATCCCAGAATTTGAGATAATAATGGAATAAGCTGATAATGTAATCCTGTAACTTTTTCAGTTCAAGAAAGATGATGTAAATAGTAGAGATGCTATCTATGCTATGTTTTACAACTACGAATGAATAAAATATTGAAGTTTATTGATGTGATATGTGTTCATATGTGAATTAATTTATTTAAATGTTTAACTATGAACTTGAATATCTAAGAAATGAATAAAAGATCTAATAAAAATATTTATTAACAAAAAGATGCCTCCTAGAAGAAGACCCACACGTCTACACCCAGAGGGTTCGACGATTAACAACGACAATAATAACAACGGGATGAATCCCAATTCGGTTCAGCAGTTGATGAACCTGCTGACGAGAGCGCTTGCGAATCAGCCGCAAGTCCAGAATACGACGTTTAAGGAATTTAAGGCAGTAGGACCACCAGAATTCCAAGGATCAGTGAACCAGATAGAGGCCCAGACATGGATAACGGAAATGGAGAAGGTCTTCGATATGGCCAGAGTTAACGAAGACCAGAAGACGGCTTTTGCAACGTTCATGCTGAAGTCAGAAGCTAGCTTCTGGTGGCAGTCCAACAAGACGAGGGAAGGGGAAGGAGTGATAGCGTGGGATCGTTTCAAAGAGATGTTCTTTGAAATGTATTTCCCTATTAGCTCTCAGAACCAAATGGAGGTTCAGTTCCTAGAGCTAAAGCAGGGAACGATGTCGGTACCAGAATACGCCACAAAGTTTAATGAGCTGGCCAGGTTTGCTACATACCAGGTCAGTACTGACGAAAGGAAGGCGAGAAGGTTCGAGCAGAGACTGAAGCCCTGGATCTACAGCAAACTCTCCATGTTCCAGCTGAAGACGTTTGCAGCTATGCTGGAAAAGGCCATCCTTGCTGAAGGTGGAAGCGATGCAGTGACTAAGTACAACCAAGATCAAAAGAAGAAGAAGAATGAGATAGAAAATAAGGCTGGTGGTAGCGGGGCTATCAACCAGAAAAGGAAGTGGAATGGTAACGCATCTACTGGAAGTCAATAAGGAAACCATCAGAAGAAAAGGATTGAAGCATGTGTCACATGCGGGAAGAATCACATTGGAGTGTGTCTGAGAGAGAAGCGGGTATGCTTCAACTGTGGTCAGGAAGGCCACATTGCGTCGAATTACCCAAACCCGAAGAAGGGAGTTTTCTGCACATGTGGATCTAAGGATCACATGGCTAGAAGTTGCCCAAAGAAGCCAGCCGGAAGGTCAACAAGAAATGGAGGAAATGGCAGCGACAATACTTTGACTATCGTTGGACCACTGCAGGTCGTTCGACCCACTGCCAGGACATTCAACATGACGGTGCAGGATGCTGTGCAATCAAAAGATGTGGTGTTAGGTATTATTTCGGTCAATAGTATAAATGCATATGTATTATTTGATTCGGGTGCTACTTGCTCATTCATATCTGATTACTTTGCTAAGACCCTAGACTTACCTAAAGAGGAATTAGTTTACCCCTTGAACATAGAGATTGCGAATAGGGAGGTTATTCCTGTTAGGTTTGTTTACAAAAACTGTAGATTGGACATTAAGGGTCATGAATTGAGGGCAGATTTGAATCCAATTAAACTTGGGGAGTTTGACGTAATACTGGGTATGGATTGGTTATTTAACCATGGGGCGATAATCGATTGCCAGAAGAAATCTGTAAACCTTATTACTCCGTCGAAGGTAGTATTTTATGGTAGAAAATCGCCTAGACAAGCGAGTTGTCTGACGATTATGCAAGCCAAGAAGCTATTGAACCAAGGCTGTGTAGGATACTTAGCCTACATAGTAGATGCCCGTAAGGAGAGTCCAAAGATAGAAGAGATATCAGTGGTTAAGGAGTTTTTGGATGTATTTCCCAGTGATTTGCCAATACTTCCGCCAGATAGAGAGATAGAGTTCGTGATCAACTTAGCGCTAGGGACTGCTTCGATTTTGAAAGCTCCATACAGAATGGCTCCGATTGAGATGAAGGAACTGATGGTTCAACTGTAAGAATTACTGGACAAGAAGTATATTCAACCAAGCGTTTCACCGTGGGGAGCGCCAGTATTGTTCGTGAAGAAGAAGGATGGATCAATGAGGCTATGTATTGATTATAGGTAGTTGAATAAAGTTACGATCAAGAATAGGTATCCTTTACCTAGGATCGATGACTTATTCGATTAACTGAAGGGTGCTAGATACTTCTCAAAAATAGATTTTAGAAGTGGGTATCATTAGTTGAAGGTGAGAAGGAAAAATATACCGAAGATGGCTTTTAGAACTCGGTATGGACCTTACGAGTTCTTGGTGATGTCATTTGGTCTAACGAATGCACCAGCGGCATTTATAGACTTAATGAATAGGGTGTTTAAGCCATTTCTTGACAAGTTTGTAGTGGTGTTCATAGATGACATTTTGGTTTATTCCAAAATTGAGGAGGAACACACTGAACATTTAAGGCTGACATTAGAATCGTTGAGACGGGAGAAGCTATACGCAAAATTCTTGAAGTGCAAATTCTTGTTAGAACATGTGCAATTTCTTGGCCACGTGATTGACAAGGATGGGATTTCAGTGGATCCGTCGAAGGTTGAAGCTGTGATGAATTGGGATCAGCCGAATATACCGTCTGAAGTGAGGAGTTTCTTGGGATTGGCAGGTTATTATAGAAGGTTTATTCAAGACTTTTCCAAAATCGCAACTCCATTGACGAATTTGACTCATAAAACAGTTAAGTTTGTTTGGACGGAGAAGTGTGAGGAAAGTTTTCAGGAACTGAAGAAGAGGTTGAGTACTGCACCAGTGTTGTCATTGCCGGATAGTACATGAAATTTGGTGGTATACAGCGATGCTTTACATAAAGGATTAGGCTGTGTACTGATGCAGAGCGATAAGGTTATTGCCTATGCATCGCGTCAACTGAAGGACTATGAGAAAGGGTATCCGACCCACGACTTGGAATTGGCGGCAATAGTGTTTGCTCTGAATATTTGGAGACACTGCCTATATGGAGAAAAGTGTGAAATATACACAAATCACAAGAGTTTGAAGTACATATTTACACAGAATGATTTGAACATGAGCCAAAGGAGATGGTTGGAACTAATTAAAGACTAAGACTATGAGATTCTTTATCATCCGGGTAAAGCTAACGTTGTTGCCAATTCTTTAAACAGGAAGGGTCGGGAGCAGTTAAATATATTAACCGATCAGGACCAGTTGATAGAAGAGATGGCTAAGTTGGAACTGGAAGTTAAGTATCCAAAGGAGTCAAACGAGAAGCTGTTTCAAGTAACTACTAGTTCTACTCTGGTAGACAAGGTGAAAGAGGCACAACTTCATGATGAGGAGTGCGAGAGGATCCAGAAAAGAATAGCTGATAATGAAGAAATCAAGTTCAAGATCGATAATGAAGGACTGCTATGATTTAAATGGATAATCTGGGTACAGTCAGTATCAGATGTAAAAGAGGAGATTTTGACCGAAGCTCACAGTTCAAGATATTCGATTCACCCTGGGAGTACGAAGATGTACCAGGATCTCAGACATCATTTCTGGTGGCCGAATATTAAGAGAGGCATAGATGAATGCATTGCGAAACATCTAACGTGCCAGAAATTCAAAGCAGAACACCAGCGACCGAGTGGATTACTACAATCGCTAGAGATTCAGGAATGGAAGTGGGAGCAAATCACAATGGATTTTGTGGTTGGTCTTCCAGCGACTCAGAAGGGTTTCGATGCAGTATGGGTTATAGTGGATCGACTGACAAAGTCAGCACATTTCCTACCGATCAAGATTAAGTTCAACTTGGATCAGTTAGCAAAGCTGTACGTGAAGGAAATTATTTCTAGACACGATGTTCCAGTGTTGATTGAGTCAAATTTCTGGAAGTGACTACAAGAGTGCTTGGGAATGCAATTGCGAATGAGTACGGCGTACCATCCTCAGACTGATGGCCAAAGCGAAAGAACGATTCAGACTCTAGAGGACATGCTGAGAGCTTGCGTTATGGACTTCAAAGGAAGCTGGGATGATCATCTACCGTTGGTGGAGTTCGCCTACAACAACAGTTACCATGCAAGTATTGGCATGCCGCCTTACGAAGCATTGTACGGCAGGAAATGTAGGACTCCATTATACTGGGATGAGGTCGGTGAACGTCAACTGTTGGGACCAGAATTGGTGCAACAAACAACTGAAATCGTGAAGCTGATCAGAACGAGATTGGTTGCTGCTCAAGACAGATAGAAGAAGTATGCCGATCAACATCGACAGAATCGAGAATTTATAGCAGAAAACTTCGTTTTCCTGAAAGTATCTCTTTGGAAAGGGAAGATTCGATTTGGCAAGAAAGGAAAGCTGAGTCCCCGATTTATTGGACCTTTTGAGATACTACGAAAGGTTGGCGAGGTAGCTTACGAGGTTGCGTTACCTCCAGAGCTAGATAATATACACAACGTGTTCCATATTTTCGTATTGCGACCATACAAACACGACTATAAGCATGTAATAGAATACGAGCCTTTGCAATTCGATAAAGACTTAATATATGAAGAGGTTCTTGTTCAGATAGTTGATAGAAAAGAATAAATACTTAAAAATAAAGTGATATTTTCTGTTAAGATAATCTGGAGGAACCACACTGCTGAAGAAGTTATGTGGGAACTCGAAGATGTAATGAAGAAAACTTATCCTCAATTATTTGCTTAATTATTTGTGTAATTCCTTATATATCATTTCTGTGGACATAATCTTTTTAAGGGGGGAAGAATATAATAAATGAGATTTTTTTAGTGATTCTAGGGACAGAATCATTTTAAGGAGGGAAGATTATAACGAATGAGAATTTTACATATAAATTTTAATATTTATTGAATTAGATAAATATTTTAATTGATTTATTTATTGAGTTAAATAAATAATTTATATGATTGTTGTGGAGTAATTTAATTACGTGCAATATGTTAATTAAATGAATATTTAATATTTAATTTAATTGATGTATAATAACTTTATGGTATAGTTCTAATTTAATTGAGATAATTAAATTAGATGAATTTTATGTGATAATTGTTACATGAGATTATGATTAGCGAGTAATTATAATTCTTATGTGACAAATTTTATTTGGTTAATTGATGTTAGCTTTAATTTAATTAAATTAGAATGTTAGGATTTAATTAATTAAAGTGTAACATTGAAAGTATGTGTTAAAAAGATTTATTAAAATAAAATAAAAAGAGTTTTAAAGAGTTTTGCCAAACAAGGCCCTTACACCTGTTTTAATTCCGTTTTGCCAAACAGGGCCTTAACTGCTAAAAATCTGTTTTAAAATAAACTGTTTTACCAAACAAGCCTTATGGCTTTTAAATTTTAAAATAAATTATAATTGATATATACTTAATATAGTTACTATGTTTTTGTCAGTTACAATATATGTATTATATTCTATATCTAATATATGTATATCAGTTATATAAATTAGTTTATACGTAAGTAAAGTTAGTCAGTGTTAGAACAAAGATAGAAAATAACAGAGAACGTTAGAGAGAAAAGAGAGAAGAAGAAGGAGGAGGAGGAGGAATCCTTGCTAAGCCAAAACAAACACCATCATCATCGTCTTCTTCATCACAAACCAAAAAGGGTATAATTTCTAACCTTATAGTTTTAGAATCTTGTTTGATGTTCTTCATAACTTTTAGTTCTCTGTAAATATGAGTCTTCATGAAATTGGTTATTTTGATGTATATATATGTTTAGTAGGATAAATTAAGTTGTCTAAATCATGTAAACATGAAGAACATGAAGAAATCATGTTCATCATGAGTTATAGTGAACTTGTTTTGGAAATAAATAGTTCTTTTATTGTCAAATTAATGTTTGATAGTATTATATTGTATAAATCGATTATAGATTATGATAACATGCTTAGAAACGAATTCAATAGGCTTGGAATTATGTGAATTGATTTAGAAACAAACTCGCAGTGTTTAATTTCATCAAGAACACTTATCAATGACTTTTCTTCAAAAATCATGAAATTTAGAGTTTTGATTATGTGTTATGATGATTATATATATTAAAACATGTTAGAAGCTTTAAAATATGTTTTCTATGAAGTTTTATATGCAATATGTTAGTTAAAATCGAAATTTAGTGCGAAAAAATAAGCCAAATTGGCTTTTACTCTGCACAGTTCGCGAACCAAACTTCTCCCGCTGCAGGGTGCCTGCCCCAGCGGGCCCACCAAGAGCAAAATACCTGCCCCGACGGGGGGGAGTGCAGAATTGAAGTATTTTGTTGTTTTTGTGTAGTTTTGTTCGTATCATGAAAAGCTAACCTAATGTGATGTACTTGATAACATGTTAGGCATACATTAAGATGCTAAAATGATTCATTAATGTATTTCAAATGATTAATTTATAAATAGGAAATGTATAAGGTAAATTACAATTTGATTAATTATAATTTAAATAATGTGAAAGTATGACTTAATTTTATAAGTTGATTATGTCTTGATTAAACAAATAGTTTGATTGATTATTAAGATTGTATGATTTGATTGTTATATGATAATTGACAATTAAACCTAAGAATAATGAGTTAATTTTGATGGGTTAACTAGTTATGTGAATCAGTTATATAGTAACTAATTTATGTTACTATTGTAATTACGTGTATGTAAGATTAATTAAGGAACGTGATAGTAATTGTTAGCTTGCGCTCGAGACAAATGTTCTAAACTCAAACTTTACTTTTACGTTTATGCAAGTTTTCTAATCCCTATTTTATTGAGCAAATTCAATATTGAATTGTTGTGCATTGACTTAATTGTTCAAGCAATGTCCATATTGTCTTTCAAATGCTTTAAGTTTATTTCTAAAGCATGGTTGTTAAATATGATGTCTATTATTATGAATCATAGTTATTTCTTAACTCTTTTATTATTGAATTCTAAATTCTTGTAAGTCGATTCAACTACCCCTTAGTTGATGATAGTTGAACTCTAAATTACCCTTGAAGCTTATTCAAACCAAACTTTCTTTGGTGCGGACTTATCATTAAATTCTGAGAAGAACAACCCTATTTAATAGGGGATTACCATGCAAAAACGTTAAGATGTTTGTGCACAATATATGGTACGAAGGACTGATCCCCCTAAGTACGATTTAAGAGTCCATATAGTCTAATAACTGTTAAAGGTTTTAAATAGAAATGTTTATAACCTAGGACATAGTTCAAGGTCTTATGACCCTCAGATGATTTCTATATTCGAAATTCAAAATTTTGATGGGAGAATTATTCTTCAATTCTTTACTATTGATAAAAGAAATGTTATTCAAATCGTTTAAAGTTATTCAGTTTATGTCATCGCTATTATTGTTGTTATTCCAAGTGAGCTTTGTTTGCTCACTCTTGCAATTAAATAACCCTTGCAGCTAAGGTTGAAAGCGCTGACGTACTATCAACAAGTAAAGGCAAGAGCAAGATGAACAAGTGAAGACTTGTTTATGTTTATGTTTATTATGATTGTAATAAGACTTGATTATGTTATGTTTTATTTTTCGCACTTATTTGTTTATGTTAAGGTTAGATAAACCCTGAAATATTTTGATTAAAGTTGTAATCCTTCTAAGGAAGATTTTTATTTAATTATAAGGTTGTAATTTGTTTTGCATTCATTATTAGTGGGTAGTAGTTGTATGTTTTATTTAGATAGTGAGCACCAAATCATGTAGAAATGAAATATCCGGATTTGGGGGTGTCACATAGGCCCAAAGAGGCACATCAATACTTTCAAAATAAAGCACTTAAGCACTTATATGTAAACACACACACACACACACTTAATGCATAGGGAATGAAAAAGTAGCGGTAACCGTGTTTTACGGAAGTCGGGGGGTGCTTAGCACTTTCCTCTCGTTTAAGCAAGCACCCGAACTCTATGAATCTCTGGTTCTAGACCAATTAAACGGAGTCACATATTGGGCCATATTGCAAAAAAAAATTTAAACTCCGGATGAGTTGGTACATCTATTTAAACTCATACCAACTGGTGACTCTGTCTAATTCGACCCAATCATTAAAATCAAATCTTTTCAAATCGTCGACATGTACGTCGGTCTTTTCTAAAATCTCACCATTTAAACAAGAATAAAATCAACATAGAAATAAAGGGGTAAGAACAACTAGGAAAAACGAAATTCCCGGCGTCTACAATAATATTTTATTTATAAAATATTTTTCACGTAAATACTAATTTGTAAACTTTCTTAATTTTGAAATAATAGTGGACTTAATATTGTTATATATATATATATATATATATATATATATATATATATATATATATATATTAATTTGGAGTGAGATTACATCGTGTTAATTTCAGAATGTCGATTAATGTATATAATTAATATTAGGAACATTATTATTATCAAAACATTTATAAGATTTTTCATAAGATAATTTATAATTGATCATAGATTCTTGGCCGAGTCTTTTAATATTTATTATTAAAATGATTAATTTAATTGTTAAATCAGTTTATGATCAAATAGAGATAAATTATGAACTTATGAAATTAGTTTAAATATATCGGAATTATATTAAATGATTATGAAATGTTTGTGTACATTTATAGAGGAAATATTTATTGCTTATTAGTAAAGGGGTTTATTTAATTAATTCATGGACTGAAGTGAAATTATAATTATTTAGTGGAATTAATTGTAATTAATATTTATTTTAAATATTATTATTAGATAATAATATCTAGATAAGTATTGGAGTCAGAAGATGAATCCCCTAAGATCATTTTTCTAGCCTAATATGGACCATCTTAAGAGATGGTAAGGATCAATTTCATTGTATATATCATTGACCAGAAAGTATTTTGGTACTTTTCTATCATAAGAAAATATCAAAATTTCGTATTCTCTCTTTCTGTCGAGGAAAAACAGACTTAGGGTTTTTTTAGAAGGGTGCTTTAGAGACCACACTTCAGATTCAAGATAAGGTCAAAGGAGGAAAGATTTTGAGAATATTCAAAACGTGCTAATCCAACCAAGCAGGCAAGCACTAGGTAACGAATTCTCTCTTTAGATGAAAGGTATATATATATATATATATATATATATATATATATATATATATATATATATATTATTTCGTATAAAATCATAAAGATGATCCTGATTTTAATTTTAATTTTATTTTAAAACCTATTTTCAAAATAAAAATCCAACAGTGTATAGCCTTACCATACCTATATGGTTTGTACAAGAGTTCAAGTTAATAGTAGTGATAAAGGGAGCAATAGTGAAAAGTATTATTTTATTAGATTGATTTTTATCAAAGAAAAACTATTGAATATCATTTGACTCATGGTCTTGAATATAATCCCATTAGTTAGAGGTTTTACGAGGCGAACCAAATATGAATCTCGGTGTTTGTGTGTGATCGATTGAATTATTTACATTGTTCATATTTTATTAGTATTTATTTAGATTTATTTATGCAAATTAAAGAGTAGTCTTTATATTGAAAACACAAAAATAAAGCTCTATTTTGCTTTCCTAACTTTATTGTAAACTGTCAATTGTGTTTACATATTCAGTCGACTTAATTAGCAGAAATCAGAAAATTTTAAAAACTGACACTTGTACACACTTGCACCTACTCACCCCCTCCCTTCTGGCTGTTATACTGAAAGTAAGACAATACTGCTTACTCAAATTTGCAAGCTCTTGTCACTATGTAATCTCCACCAAACGATGAAGGAACGATGTGCATGAGGTCCGGGCGGTGACCACAGTGCGAGTCCAGTGTACATGTTTTTTTTTTGTTCTAATCCACAATGACACGGTCCAAGTGGGAGTCCAAGTAAGAAAAGGAAAGAAATTTAAATCCAAGATGAGTTGATACTGTTTTGAGCATAACTTTTGATCCGTTTGGAGTTACGGGGCCCATAATATATCAAATCGAAGCTTGCGATGAGCCCTACAAGATATATTACCTTTGGCTATGATGGACATCATTTGATGCCCAAAAAAGGCCTGGAAACAGGCTTTTTGGCCTTCCAAAGTTTTTCAGGCGTTTTCGCCTTCCGAAGTTTTTCTGGCGTTTTAGCCTTCCGAAGTTTTTCAATTTTGGGTTTATTTAGATATTTTTGTAATTTTGTTGTTACTTGCATAATTAGGATTTTCAGTTTATTATTTAGTATTTAAAGGATGTTTTTATGTGTTTTAGGGTTAACTCTTATTATTATTCTGATTCATAAACTTGTGGCTGCTTAATAGTCAATTTTATTGAACTTTGTGAATTCATGTGATTGCAAAATTACATAGATTCAATTCATGTGATTGTTTTTATTCTTTATCTGCCTTTCGCTGTGTCAGTTGGCATCAGAGCAAGGATTCTAGCTTGTGAATTAATGGTTGCTGAACGTGTACAAGTCAACGCACCTCCTTGTAACGATAAGAGGATGTCGATCATCTGAACTGCGTTGCAGAATCTAGAGGCCACAACCGAGACCCAAATTGGTACAGTAAATAGGCTGAAAGTTAGTATCGGTGATCTAAAAGTAGCAATCAAAATGCTAACCGAAAGAGTTGGAGTTGTTAGTGTCGACATGCGTCAAGAGCTTGATCGTAGTACTGACGAAGATCATAGGCTACGTATCAACCGTCGGGGGCATGGACAGGAAAATGGGAGAGAGGATTCTGATGATGAGGAAGAGGATTTTGGTGCATATGAGGAGCCTGATCATCGGGCTATGGTGCGTAGTAACCAGTTCCGGGCTAGAGACGATCTTAGGGGCCAAAATCATGATTTTTGAATTAAAGCGGATCTTTCCACTTTTGATGGGACTCTTGATATTGAGTCGTTTTTGACTGGCTATACGAAGTAGAGATGTTCTTTGATTTTGCGTCAACTCCAGAGGATAAATGTAATGATCAAGAAAATCGAATATCCTTGTAAATATGATTTATAAGAAATTATCTAATAAAATGAGATTTTTATGGATAATTTGAATTTTATGTGAACCCTAATTTGCACTTGGGCCCACAAACCCTAATGGTTTGGCCTCCCTAGGGATTTCCTCTTCTAAGACTCTTGTTTTCAAGACTTGAAAAATGGAGTCTAACAAAAACGTTCAAAAACTTGAAGTATTCTTGCACGATCGTCTCTTTGGAATCACGACTCTCGCGCAGGGGGAAAATGTGGGCCCAAGTGCAAATTAGGGTTCACATGACCTAATTAAATGAAGACGAAAAAGTCAGAAATAAATATACTAGACTCGAGAGAAGCCTCCACGTGTCCCGAGGCAGAAGGCTTGTGGAGGCGGCTCGATTTGGGAATTTATTAAGGGATTGGATTGGTGACTAGAAGGACAGGACGATCTGGACATTACTCTGGTGAGTAAAGGGTATTTCTGGAATTTTCCTGAGGGCATGTGCTTGGCACATGACCACTTTCCAGAAAACCCTATAAATACCCCTTCCACTCCATTGGGAAGGGGGGCTCTCTTCAGACTCAAGACTTGGACATCCTCTCAACCAGAAGACTCTTGGAATCCCAATAACCCTAACAAGGTTTCCGGATTCTAGGAGTGGAAGGACTCAAGAAGGCTCTTGGAATCTTTTCTACCCTAGTAAGGTTCTCGGATTCTAAGAGTTCTGTCACGTGTCGTTGGAGTAATCGCTCACCTGTCGTTCTCCCCTCTTCAATAAATCAATCAATTACGTGCTCTTCGTGGATTTCTCTCCTCCTCAGCCAACACGAAACCCTAACCCTAGTAAGGTATTATTTTTTTGCTCAGAGGACCTAGAAGGGCTCTTCCTTGGACATCTTGGAAAATCTTCTGAAAATCTTTCCAGATCTTGCTCAATCTTTGTTTCCTTTATTTTTCTTTGCCTGTTGAGACACTTGCTTTATTTGACGCTCTCCATCCAAGTGTTGTCACCTTGCCATATAGTGACCTTGGTTTTCCTCCGGATAACTCAGGCTTTGAGGAGTCATCAGTAACACAACAGGCCCCTGCTCCTTCATCTTTTATCTCGATGAACTATATGGCTGCTTCTAAAGTAGCTCCCGTTAGAGCTTCCTTCAATCAAAGTGGAGATCTTATTTTTTAGAGGGGCTTTCAGACGTCTTCTTCTAGTCAGTAAAGTATCGAGCGTCTCCTGGATTGATTCCCGCAGATACTTGACTGGTAAATTATTAAGGTAGCCTCTGCCCAAACATTCTTTTTAGATCGTCTCGCCAACCTTGTTCTCGGGTTTCATGATCTTTCCTTATACTCTTTGCGAGTCGAGGACTTGAAGAAAATTTAGCGATGACGCAGACGACCTTGCAGCCGTGGGTGTTGATATGTCTCCTTTTCGTGCTAGGCTAGGTCTTCTCAAGTCAAATTTTAATCTTGTTGCACTACGTTCGGAGGTCGCTGTACGTAAGTGTGAAGATGACTCCTTTTCAGTACAAATTTCAGAGCTTGACGAAGCTGCAAACAAATTGAAGCTCCGGTCTCGAGATCTAAAGTCCCAACTTTAGGATGTAGAGTGCCAGCTTCAGGACTTAGAATCCACTATCTGAGATATTAGGTAGCTGAAAGCTGCAAGTCTCAAGATTCGGGATATCGCTACTGCTGACTTGGAAGCTTTAACTATGCCCCCACTTCAATTTGATATGTCATGGCCTTTAGATCATGAATTTTTGTAGTCTTTTCCATTTCCCGTATCAAAAAACTCATTTACATATATTTTATTTATCAAAAATAAAGTTTTTTATCCTTATTGATTGCCTTTAATTTGAATGATTACTTAAAACTCAATATTTAACATTTGAATCTTAAGTTATATTCAAAATACTCCAAGACAACAATAGGCCTCATAAAACAGCAAACATGAATTTATTTATTTTGCATAAGAAAAAATATGTTTTATTTTTTTTTTCGATTTTATGCAAACCAACACTTGAATCTATACTTTTTTTTAAAGAGATCAGAAAAAAATATTCAAGTATAAGTGAAAGTTTTGACAATTTATTGAAAATCAGATTGTTTTTAACTAAAAACATAACATTTCAAATAATAAATTTTGCTTTTGTCGGAGAAAGCATAACGTTCTCCACTTTTAGAAATAAAGTGTAACTTTTTCTGGGGTTGAGGGCTTATAGTCAGGTGCCTCGATTACTTTTAAAGTTGAAAGTATAACTTTTCGGCTCTAAGGACTTATAGTCAGGTGCCTCGATTACTTTTGAAGTTGAAAGTATAACTTTTCTTATCCGAGGACTTATAGCCAGGTGCCTCGATTACTTTTGATGATAAAGTATAACACTCGGGTGCCTCGTCACTTAGGTCGTCCAATTTCTTGGCAAGTGTAATCTACGAGGACTTGAAATCGGGTGCCTCGTCACTTGGGTCTCCCAATTTCTTGGCAAGTGTACTTTACGAGGACTTGGCCACAATTTAGAGTGGACCACCATCTTGGGTGGATTTTATTTCATCAATTCTAGTACCTCCTCCCTTGGTCATCCAATTTCTTGGCAAGAGATACTCTTGAGGACTTCGACCACCATTTTCGGTGGACCACCATCTTGGGTGGAATTTTAATTCGTCAATTCTTGTGCCTCCTCCCTTGGTAATCCAATTTCTTGGCAAGAGATACTCCCGAGGACTTAAACCACCATTTTTGGTGGACCACCATTTTTGGTGGACCACCATCTTGGGTGGATTTTTAATATTCTTGTATCTATAGTTTGAAAATCTCTCGTTGGTAGAGCCTATATTTGGGTTATGCATCATCTTGTGTTGATGAAATTTGTAAAACTTCTCCTAGTTTCAACACGAGCATCAACTTTGAATTTTTTGATGCTTTCTTGTTGTATGCTACTAAAGCATGTTGCCTTGAGTAGACTATTGTGGCCCTTGATCGTGTTTCTTGAAATTTAGTATGAGCCTCCATCCTTTTTACCTTCATGAGGCTTTAGCAGAGCATAGCCCTAGTTGCAGTAAATGTATTCTTGTCTACATTATCATAGTAAGATAGTCGAGGAAAAAGCTAGTAAGCAAGGGCAGGCAGAGACATGCTTATTCGGTTTAACTCCATTCTATTGTTGAGTGAATTCGTCTCTGTATCTCCAACTTCTAGTGATTAAACTCCAAGGTGCACTCTTTGGCATTTAAATTTCCAAGTTAAATTATGTCTGGGGCAGGCTTCTAATGTCTTTTTTGGGTCGATGTCATCCATGCCTTTGTCATGCCATCATGATCATTGGTTCCTCGCGTATGAAAGACTTGAGGGGGATCATCCCTATGTCCTCATGTATTTCTTTAGTCATTTTGCTCGTCATGATAACCAAAGTTTTTATTGGGAAAATACTTTGGAGCTTGTAAAAGAGTGTGCCTCGTAGGGGCTGAACCCTAAGAGGGGAACCCTTGAGTTCTTCTTCTCTTTCTCATTTCTTCTGTTTTGGTCCTCCCTTTGTTCGATAGTTAGTCTTGTGTCAAGAAAGGAAACTCCATCGGCATAAGATTGAAGAGTTGAACCCTCCGGGTTTTCTCCAACTTGAGCATCCTTCAGGCTTTCTTGTGGAGTTGCTTCTTCGTCATCTTCAAAATTGAGTTTGTTAACCCTTTCATATGAATCATCCTCCCACGGGGAGACCATTTGAAAAGGGTTTATTAAACTCGTCTGCCAACTCTGGAGGATGTTTTGTCAAAAACATATATTTTCCATGGATATTGTCTTCCCCTTGATTTGAAAAGTTGGAATTCGGCCACCTAGGGTGGTCCTGTTGAAAAGCATTTTTTCGTGTTTTCGTCGAAAAACACCAATCTTTCTTTATGATCCGAGTGAAAAAAACAAGATATAATCAAGGTAATGGGGCTCGAAATACGCAAGAAAGATTAGAGTTACCTGAAACAAGGACAAGAAAAAAGCACAAACAAAAGAAGTCATTCGAATGAAAATATGTAAGGAATCGTATAATGTAATTCGATCCCTTGAATTGAAAAGTTGGAATTATGGAGCCCTCATGCCCCCAGTTTTCTTTACTTGAGAAATTGAAAGTAAAGAAAACTTCTTGAAATACTTCTTCAAAAAATTTAGAAGGTGAGAGTTGTCTCGCATTCTTCGCGTAACACATCTTTTGAATGATCGAGCTTATGGTCCGAACAAGTGAGGAATATGGGTTGTCCTCCTTTCAATGGTAGTCCGATCTTTGTAACGCCTTTTGAACCCTACCTTCCATTGTTGAATCCTAGATCTTCCTTGCTCGAGGCTCTCCTTCTACGAAGTCTCAATGGTCGAGCCCTGCTTGTCCGAACCTTCATGCGAACTGTCTGGGAACATGACCTTGAAAGTGGGGATTCACATTAACTGCTGGCGAAAATTTCCTATTTCCTCTTGCTTCCTCTACCTCTCCAGCATCATAGCCATCATCATATTTATTGATTTTTTCTAACTCGAAGAGGTCATCCACGTGGTTATCCGATGTACCACTTAATGATTCTCAACTATGTTTGGTGAGTTCCCGATACATTTGTCTCATCCAGCTTGATTCCAAGTGAAGCCTTTAATTTTGACAAACTCATGCATAGTACCGAAAAAGATAAAATACATACACAATTGTCAGTGTATTGTTAAACATCATGAAAAAATAAAATAAAATAAATTAATTTATGCGGATGCATCTATGTTATACATGAAGTTTGTTAATCATGTATACTTACATTATACTGTAAATATCTTTCGTTCACATCTTTATTTTGAGTTGTACCCAAATAATAAATAATTATTACTGCTGGTAATAATAAAATTTATCACATATGCATTAATGATTTGTATGTTTTAATGAAAGATGTATACATGACAATATGTATAATTAGTATGTACTATATATTTTTTAATGCAACCAAGGAGGGTTCGGTCAAGGAGGCTTCGGCAAGGAGGCTTCGGACAAGGAGGCTTCGGGTCCCTAAGAAGTAAAGAGGGTTCGGTCAAAGCTGTTGTCACAATTGGTCCAATCAAAAATGGTTCCTCACCACTGCAGAATGGATTGTGCTTGCTCTCAAAGAATTAGATTTTCCCATCCAATAAGGCACCCACCTTGGTTATCCACATTGGATGCTTTACAAGTCATTCATGTTAGAATATTTTATTCCCTTATGTGGCCTCTACTATTTATGCAATTATTGGCCTTACATATTGTATTAATTTATTACTTTATTTATGGGTTTGGTAATTAATTGTGTGGCCCATAAATATTATTACTAATATTAAGTTGGCATAATGGGCCCTAGGGTTTCATAATCTTGATGGACGATTATGACCCTTAGCTATCTAATAAATAAAACAGTTAGGGTTTGGTCCCAGTTGCCGTCTTAAAAAATTTATACACACCTATACACCCATCATAAGATTGAGAGAGGCAATTGAAGACCTTTACCCTTACGCGCAGCAGAAGCTTGATACATACAAGATGTCTTCTCTCAATTCATGTAAGTACCTAATTGTTTAATTGACGATTTTATTCTATGCAATAGCACGTTCCGATATAATTATTCAATATCTGGTATCAAGAGCATAGTTACGTTATTGTATAGAATAAATTAATTATGTTGTTATGCCAATAATTTTAATTCCGCATAAACTCTTTATTGGTATAATATAGAATTATTGAGAATGTTTTTATGAAAAGGAATTTCCGAATGAATTCCGCATATAATTCCGCATATTCATACTTGAATGAATAATGATTATATTTCATGTTCTGATTACGTTTCCTAGTGTTGTATCCATGAAATCAATCCATCCATGCATACCTCTGACATATTACAGTAACAAAAATCTACACCCAATAGTTATTTAATTTAATTATAAGTCATGAAATTTATCAATTCATGTATATAATATGTATCATGCATGAAACTCAATTCTGCAAGATGACAAGGGTAGTCAAATTATTTAGAAGTTCGGAAAAATTATCGATAATTCGTAATTTGTAATTTTTATTGCTACAAGCTCAATTCTTATACATTCATGGTATATGATATGAACAGTGCATGTATATTTAATCGCATATCATGAATCGCATATCATGCTTATTTCATGAATATATATAAACAGTGTGATATATACCTTTTATGCTAAATTAATATGCACTGATTATGCACTGTTACATATTAATTTAATGTCTAAATTATTATGTGCTTGATTATGATAAACTGATAATATATATCAATTCTTGTTCATAATTATATATTTTAATTTAATATTTTAGAACATGATGTGATATATTATTAGGGCTTTTAAGGTGTTACATGTAAATTTTAAATAATGTTAATTTTCAAACTTGATTATTATGTTATTTAAAAAAAAAATTAAGTTTGATCATAACAATTTACATGTATGCGTGACTCTTTTATTGTTAAAATTAACAATTCATCCCAACGGAGGATTATTAATTGAAATAATTAAAGATTAAGAAAAGTCACATAATGTTACATTTAATAAATAAAAATTTTAATTTTACCCAACGAAAAATTAGAATTAAAATTTATTAAATGGAATTTTATTGCATAAGTAACATGTTTATTTCGTTTCTGCCCAACGGTGATGCGTGAATAAATGTGTTGTGCATTATTTTATGGGGATGTTATTAGCATATTATTAATTGGACCAACGAAATATTGATAATTATGTCCAACGTCTCATTAAAATCTATTTTTTTGGTGTTATAAATAGATTTTATGTAACTAACTGCTTGCCCTACAGTTGGTTTTATTATGATTAATTATTAATTATTGTTGTACATTGTGGATTTCTTTTAGTTTTTTGTAAGCATGCTTATGAGCTTGATTATGTTTCAGCATTGACTCCAACTAGTATTTCTACTTATGTTGTTCATTTGACTACCACTAGATCTCATAAGAAGAAGGTTCATAAAAATGGCAAAGGTTTGAAGAATAAGGATAAGCATATTTCTACTAAAATAAATAAGGCAAATTATTCAGGTAACAACTCTGAGGCAGGTCCTAAATGTCACTTCTGTAAGAAGCAAGGACATATTAAGAAAGAATGCCCTAAATTTAGAGAATGGCTTGAAAAGAAAGGTATATCGTCCTTCAATTATGTAACTTATGAATCCTTTCTAATTGATGTTCTTTCTAATACATAGTGGCTTGACACTGGTGCTATGGTTCACATTACTAATTCATTGCAAGGATTCCTTTCAAAGAAAACACTCCAAAAGGGGGAAAGAACCATTAAAGTTGGTAATGGAGAGTCTATACAAGTTGAAGTTGTAGGAACTCTCCCTTTAGTTTTGGAGAGTGGTTTCACCTTATATTTATATGATACTCTTTATGTTCCCAATATGACACATAATTTAATTTCTGTATCTAAACTTGACGTTGATGGATTTTCGTTTAAGTTTGGGAATAATAAAATAATTATTATTTTATTGCAAGGATTCATTACTAATTCATTGCAAGGATTCCTTTCAAAGAAAACACTCCAAAAGGGGGAAAGAACCATTAAAGTTGGTAATGGAGAGTCTATACAAGTTGAAGCTGTAGGAACTCTCCCTTTAGTTTTGGAGAGTGGTTTCACCTTGTATTTATACGATACTCTTTATGTTCCCAGTATGACACGGGATTTAATTTCTGTATTTAAACTTGACGTTGATGGATTTTCGTTTAAGTTTGAGAATAATAAAATAATTATTTATCATGACTATCATGTTATTGGTTCTGGCTCTTTAGAGGGAAACCTCTATAAGATAAATTTGGATAATGTCTTTGCTAAATCCTTATTAACAATGAATGTGACAGAAAATACCTTTAAAAGTGGAAATAAGAGAAAACTAGATAATGAGAATTCTTCAAAATTATGGCATAAACGCTTAGGCCATATTTCAAAAGACAGAATGCAACGTCTTATAAATGATGGAATTCTTCATTCACTAGATTTTTCTTATTTTGACCATTGTATTGAATGTATTACAGGAAAATTTGAGAAAGGTAATAAGAAAGGAGCCACTAGAAGTGGTGCACTGCTTGAGGTGATTCACACTGATATATGTGGACCATTTCAGGAATTGGGGGACATAAATCTTTCATTACGTTCATTGATGACTATTCTCGTTATACTTATGTCTACCTGATTAATGAAAAATCTGAATCACTAAATATATTTAAAATTTTCGAGGCTGAAGTTGAAAATCAACTTGACAGAAAAATTAAAGTAGTGAGATCAGATAGAGGCGGAGAGTATTATGGTAAACACTCCGATACAGGTCATAGTCCTGGCCCATTTGCCATATTTTGTCAAGAAAATGAAATTGTCACTCAGTATACAATGCCTGGTACACCGCAGCAGAATGCTGTAGCTGAGAGGCGAAATCGTACCCTTATGGATATGGTACGTAGTATGTTACGTAATTCCAACTTACCGATATTTTTGTGGACTGAGGCATTAAAGACAGCTGTTCATATTTTAAACCGGGTTCCTAGCAAATCTGTCCCTAACACTCCTTATGAAATTTGGACAGGTAGGAAACCTAGTTTAAAATACTTACGGGTGTGAGGCTGTCCATCTGAGGCTAAGATTTTTAATCCACAAATAAAGAAACTTGACTCTAAAACCATTAGTTGTCATTTCATTGGATATCCTGATAGATCTAAGGGTTTTCGATTTTACTGTCCCTCTCATACCACTAGAATTGTTGAGACTAGGCATGCAGAGTTTTTAGAGAATGGTAATTTAAGTGGGAGTGGTGAGCCTAGATAAATTGATCTTGAAGAAAATAGGTTTTATGTTCCTAATCCTGTAATTCAAGAGGGTGAGGCACAACAACCTCTTACTGAGGCGAATGATGCCCCTGAAATAGCTGAGCCACCACCTAATGTTGAACCCCACATTATTAAAAATCATATTCCTGAAATTGTGCAACCTTTACGTAGGTCCGAAAGACCTAGAAAGCCTGTTAATTTTGATGATTTTATAACCTATCTTAATGAGATTGACTATGATTCAAGTAAGATTAATGATCCTATCTCCTATAAAGAAGCCATTACGAGTGCTCAATCAACTCAATGGCTTGAAGCCATGAATGAGGAGTTGAAATCAATGGAGCTTAATAACGTTTGGGATCTTGAAGAATTACCAAAAGGTATTAAACCTGTTGGTTGCAAGTGGGTCTATAAGACCAAATTAGATCCTAAAGGAAATGTTGAAAGGTATAAAGCTCGATTGATTGCTAAGGGTTTCACTTAAAAGGAAGGTGTGGATTATAATGAAACTTTCTCTCCAGTATCCAGGAAAGATTCATTTAGAATAGTCATGGCTTTAGTAGCTCATTATGATTTAGAGCTACATCAAATGGATGTTAAAACTGCATTCCTTAATGGTAACTTGCATGAGAATGTCTATATGGCACAACCAAAAGGTTTTTTGGTTAAAGGCAAGGAACATATGGTATGTAGACTTAAGAAGTCCATATATAGGTTAAAACAGGCTTCTCGACAATGGTATCTTAAGTTTCACGAGGTGATGAGTACTTTTGATTTTAAGAAAAATTATAGTGGATCAATGCATATACTTGAAGGTCAGTGGGAGTAAATTTGTTATTCTTGTTTTGTATGTTGATGATATACTACTTGCAAGTAATAACTTAGACATGTTACATGAGACCAAACATTTCCTTTCTAGAAATTTTGATATAAAGGATCTCGGTGAAGCCTCTTATGTTATAGGTATTGAAATTCATCGAGATAGGTCTCGCGGGATATTAAGATTGTCCCAAAGAGCTTATATTGACAAAGTTCTTAACAAATACAACATGCAAAATTGCTCCCCTACTGTTGCCCCTGTTGTTAAGGGTGACAAATTTTGTTCATATCAATGTCCTAAGAATGAGCTCGAACGTGACCAAATGAATCCTATTCCCTATGCTTCTGTGGTTGGGAGTCTTATGTACGCTCAAGTTTGTACACGTCCAGATATAGCGTATGTAACTGGCATGCTTGAACGTTACCAGTCAAATCCAGGTTTGGATCACTGGAAAGCAGCCAAAAAGGTTTTACGCTACTTACAGAGCACTAAGGATTTTATGCTTACATTCAGAAAAAAACAGATAATCTTGAAGTTGTTGGTTATTCTGATTCTGATTTTGCTAAGTGTAAAGACGAAAAGAAATCTACATCAGGGTACATCTTTAAGCTTTCAAGAGGCCCTATTTCGTGGAGAACTCATAAGCAGGAGTTAACTACCACTTCCACGATGATGGCATAATATGTGGCTTGTTATCATGCTACTTGTCACGCCGTATTATTGAGGAATCTTATTTCATGACTTAAAGTTATAGATTTCATTTCAAGGCCATTGAAAGTATTTTGTGATAATAATTCTGCTGTTAGTTTTTCCAATAGCACCGGTCCGAGTTGTACTGGACTATACCTCGACACTAAGTATTTATATGTCAGGGAAAGAGTTGAAGATCAAAGCGTTGTCATTAAGTATATTAGTTCGCATGATATATTAGCGGATCCACTTACGAAAGGCTTACCACCCAAGCTCTTTTTAGAGCATAATGCCGGCATGGGTTTAACTGGTAGTCTTAATTAATGAGTTATTTTGATGTAAGACAACAATTTTGAGCTCGTTGTTTTGAACTTCATATTATGTTTATGGTTTGCTATTCTCTTTATTGTGCACACTTGAGAATTTATGAGCAAACGGAACGATTATGTTTTGGACCATATGAATGAGTTTAATCTATTACCACTTATGTAAACTCTATTCATACCTGTTATGCTTAATGTTAATCTTTGTTCTAATAAAAGTACTAACTGTGTAACTAATGGGGATCTTGTGTTAAAAGTGACACAAAGATTGTATTAATTCGCATTGGTATTTTTATTTGAACAGGATGTAGACATAAATTAATACTTGGCCAAATTAATGATTGTAAGCATTATGTTTTATATATAAATAGTATTTCGGCCAAGTGGGAGAATGTTAGAATATTTTATTGGAACAATTACATATAATAGTACATTTTAATAAAATATTACAAAAAAAGTGCATAAATAAAATATTTATAAAATTAGTGCATATGTAATACTTAATTACAAAAAGAGTGCAATCTTATCCCTTTAATTATGGCCACGATTATCTCCCTTATCTCTCCCACGATTCTCTCCCACTCTATTTTCGCCTCCCTTCTCCTCCTCCACCTCCTCCTCCTCCTCCCTCTCCCTCTCCCTCTCCCTCCGCCTTCCATCGCCATCCCCCTCCTCCTGCCCCCGCCCCACCCCCTCCCCTCACATCCCCTCCCTCCGCCTCCCCCACCTCCCGCCTTCCCTCCTCCCCTCCTCCCCTCCTCCCGCCCCCCTTTCTCATCCCCCTCCTCCCTCTCCTCCCGCCCCCTTTCTCCTCCCTCCGCCTCCCACCGCCCTCCCCCTCCTCCCACCCCCCTTTATCCTCCTCCCGCCCCCGCCCCACCACCTCCCCTCCCTCCGCCTCCCCCTTCTCCCGCCCCCCTTTCTCCTCCCCCCCCCCACGCCCCACCCCACCCCCTCCCCCTCCCTCTCCTCCCGCCCCCTTTCTCCTCCCATCGCCACCGGTCCATTTTCCACCTCCACCGGTAACCAAACCTTCATATGTTGGTAACCAAACAGTTATACCAAGGTAACCAAACATTCATACTAAGGTAACCGAACTTTAATATGAAGGTTTCCTTAATATGAAGGTTCGGTTACCTTGTTATGAAAGTTTGGTTACCTTGTTATGAAGGTTTGGTTATCTTAGTATGAAGGTAACCAATTTATTTTTATTAGGTTACCAATTTATTTTGAATGTGATGCAGTTGGTAACCAAAACTCATGCAATTGGTTACCAAACTTTTCGATAAGGTAACCAATTCAGTTTTATTAGGTTACTAATTTATTTTGAATGTGATGCAGTTGGTAACCAAACTTCATGCAGTTGGTTACCAAACCTTTTGATAAGGTAACCAATTCAGTTTTATTTGATTACCAATTTTATTTTGAATGTGATGCAGTTGGTAGCCAAACTTCGTATAAAGGTAACTATTTTAATTTTTGTAGGTAACCAAATCGTCAAAAAAATCAGAATAGCAACTCCGGCGATATAGCGGTGGTGGTGGCGGCGGCAGGAGGCGGTGGAGGAGGATGATGAACATTAACTCCTTCATAATTTTTTATTTTTAATTTCCTCATTTTGATTTGAATTTTGAATTATGGATTTAAAATTGTTGTTAGATCCAAAAGATTTGAATTTGAATTATTAGTTATCCTTGATTTTAGGCTTCCTTATTTAATTTGAAATTGAATAGTTTGAATTTTTTGCACTTTTTTTGTAATTATTTTGTGGATGCACTTTTTTTGTAATTACTTTTTAAATGTTGTATAGTTCTGTAAAGGACTCTATTTTATTCCCTTATGTGGCCTCTACTATTTATGTAATTATTGGGCTTACATATTGTATTAATTTATTACTTTATTTATGGGTTTGATAATTAATTGTGTGGCCCATAAGTATTATTACTAATATTAAGTTGGCATAATGGGCCCTAGGGTTTCATAATCTTGATGGACGATTATGATCCTTAGCTATCTAATAAATAAAACAGTTAGAGTTTGGTCCCAGTTGCCGTCTCAAGAAATTTATACACACCTATACACCCATCATAAGATTGAGAGAGGCAATTGAAGACATTTACCTTTACGCGCAGCGAAAGCTTGATACATACAAGATGTCTTCTCTCAATTCATGTAAGTACCTAATTGTTTAATTAATGATTTTATTCTATGCAATAGCACGTTCCGATATAATTATTCAACAATTCAAACCTCCCTAACATTCAATTTCCACTTTTCTGTGTATACATGAATACTTGTATGAGGCAAGTTACTTAAATTGATAATAACTTTAATTTCCAACTCATGGCCCGTATGTATATAAAAATAAAGTTTATTCATAAAAAACATTATTTAATGATTATTTTGTCATGCAAGCCACTTACTGGACTAACTAAATAATATTGACCATTAATGAGAGTCCATCCATGCACAAAATAAAAGAATATAAAAAGCATATCATTATGCACAATTAACTAGCCCATGCAATATCACCAAGCAATATTGCATGGTGATATTTTATGTTTATTCATAAAATTCTGAGCCTTTACATGAAGCAATATCACAAAGCAATTAATGTTGGGCCTCATTTATTAAGTAAAATGTTATCCTAGAGATCTAGTTAAGTGAACTCTACAAAGCCGAAGCCTAGAGGGGGGTTTTACCGAACCCTGCAAGGCCGAAACCTAAGGGGATTTTACCAAATTCTAGGTAGCATTTCGAGAAAGAACAAGTTAAAAACAATAATAAAAATTATAATTATTATATTTTGTATTATTATATTTTTTGTAAGACTCTTTTGCATCTTGACCATGCATAAATCTTTCTTCTTCTTCTTTTTTTGGTAAATCAAATCTTTCCTTTTTATTTAGGAATCAAATCAAATATTTCCATAATAAAAATTAAAACAAGGAAGATCATCAAACATTACTAATAAGATTCAATCTAACAAAATCTTTATTTTTTTTGTAAATCAAATCTTTTCATTTATATTTAGGAATCAAATCAAATGTTTCCAAAATAAAAAATTAAAATAAGGAGGATCATCAAACATTACCAAATAAGATTCAATCTAACAAAATCTTTATTTTTTTGGTAAATCAAATCTTTCATTTATATATATATATATATATATATATATATATATATATATATATATATATATATATATATATATATATCAAAGAAATGTGGGCAAGGAAATCGTACCTTGTTAGGGTTAGGGTTTCGTATTGACTAAGGATGAGAGAAATTCACGAAGAGCACGTAATTGATTGATTGATTCTAGAGGGGAGAACGACAGGTGAGCGATTACTCCAACGACACGTGTCAGAACTCTTAGAATCCGAGAACCTTGTTAGGGTAGCAAGGATTCCGAGAGCCTTCTTGAGTCCTTCCACTCCTAGAATCCGAAAACCTTGTTAAGGTTACTGGGATTCCAAGAGTCTTCTTGAGTCCTTCTAGTTGAGAGGATGTCTAAGTCTTGAGTCTGAAGAGAGGTCCCCTTCCCATTGGAATGGAAGGGGTATTTATAGAGTTTCCTGGAAAGTTGTCTCGTGCCAGACACATGTCCTCGGGAAAATTCTAGAAATACCCTTAGTCAACAGAGTAATGCCCAGATCGTCCTGTCCTTCTAGCCACCAATCCAATCCCTCAATCAATTCCCAAAACGAGCCGCCTCCACGAGCGTTCTGCCTCGGGACACATGGAGGCTTCCCTCGGGTCTAGCTTCTTTATTTCCAGCTTTTTCGTCTTCACTTAATTAGGTCATGCGAACCCTAATTTGCACATTTAATGAGGTCGTGGAACCCTAATTGTGCATTTAATTCAATTAGGGCATGTGAACCCTAATTTGCACTTGGGACCACATTTTTGAAAAAAACCTTCTGAAAAATTTCTCTATAGCTTGCTCCATATTTGTTTTCATATTATATATATATATATATATATATATATATATATATATATATATATATATATACACACATTGGAAACTAAATCAATATAAATTATAATTACCAAATAAAATCAAATTTTATTGTAAATAAGATCAAATCCTTCCTTATATTTTGGAAAGAAAATCAAATCATTCTTTGTTTCCTTAATTCTTGGAAACTAAATCAAGATAAATTATAATTACCAAATAAGATCAAATTTTATTTTATTTTGTAAATAAGATCAAATCCTTCCTTATATTTTGGAAAGAAAATCAAATCATTATTTGTTTCCTTAATTCTTGGAAACTAAATCAAGATAAATTATAATTATGGAAACAAAATATTATACTTCTAAATATAAGAAACGATTTGAGTTTGTTTCAAAAAATATAAGAAGTGATTTGATTTTATTTCCATAGTATATATACATATATATTTATTTATTTATTTTAAAAATAATAATATATGAATATATGCATGTATAGAGGAATGAAAATTAGGCATGCCCCAGTTTTATTTACTTTGAGAAATCGAAAGTAAAGAAAACTTATTCAAATACTTCTTCAAAAAAAATTTCGGTTCCTTTGATCGATGGACTTAATTTTGACTCTTGTTAACTTTCGATAACTTTTGTTAGCCAGACCACTTTAACTCGAGTGACATTCACCAATGAAATCTTCGTTGGCCTTCTCTGTTGTTGTCGATGAAAATCTTCCTGCAGTTCTCCCATTTCGAGTTGTGGGCATACCCTTCGCAAATTCTACACCTCCCCAGTAGAGTCGCCATTTTAATGTGGGCAAGGAAATCGTACCTTGCTAGGGTTAGGGTTTGTGTTGGCTGAGGAGGAGAGAAATCCACGAAGAGCACGGAATTGATTGATTGATTGAAGAGGGGAGAATGACAGGTGAGCGATTACTCCAACGACACGTGGCAGAACTCTTAGAATCCGAGAACATTGTTAGGGTAGCAAGGATTCCAAGAGCATTCTTGAGTCCTTCCACTCCTAGAATCTAAAAACCTTGTTAGGGTTATTGGGATTCCAAGAATCTTCTTGAGTTCTTCTGGTTGAGAGGATGTCCAAGTCTTGAATCTGAAGAGAGCCCCCTTCCCAATGGAATAGAAGGGGTATTTATTGGGTTTTCTGGAAAGTGGTCATGTGCCAGGCATATGCCCTCAGAGAAATTTTAGAAATACCCTTTAATCACCAGAGTAATGCCCAAATCGTCATGTCCTTCTAGCCATCAATCCAATCCCTCAATCAATTCCCAAAACGAGCCGCCTCCACGAGCCTTCTGTCTCGAGACACGTGGAGGCTTCTCTCGGGTCTAGCATCTTTATTTCTTGCTTTTTCGCCTTCATATAATTAGGTCATGTGAATCCTAATTTGCACTTGGGCCCACATTTATATAGTAGCCTTTTTAGTTTTCCATTGATGCAATCTTATAGACCCCATAGAAAAGTATTTTATTTATGGTTTAGGTCTTTAAAACTATCGAGTTAAGTGATTCAAAAGACCCCAACTTGGCTATTTTACACATTTCATTACTTAGCCAAAACTGTAGTTTTGTTGATTTTCTAGGCTACTTTGATGATTTTTATGAATTTTTGTATTAGGCTTTTAAACCTGAACTTTGGACATACTTATAGACCATATATCAAAGTATTTTACCACTGGTTTAGGTTCTTAAGCAAGTTATCTCAGTTTCTTATTTACTAACTTTGGTCAATTCTTGCCAATTTCATTTCTGGCCACTTGGGTTCATTCCAACACTTGAATTATAACTAGTTAGGACTATTTTTAGCATTCCCTTGACTTTCCTATGCATAGATTTGGTTTTGACCCTCTAAACCTAGTTTTTTCAAGCTTTTACATACTAATTTCTTATTTTGTTACATGTATTAACAATTCAATACTTGGAATAGTCTATGTTACTTCTAACTCACTTGTTTAAGATGCCAAAACTGAGTTTTAAGCAAAATGGCAAAATCTCAAATTTCACACTTAGAAAACTGTAGAAACTGCAGTTTTAGTGATTTTACTAGCTAGTTTGGTGATTTGTTCGAATTTCTGTGTTAAGTTCTTGGCTCAACCATTTAAACCTATTTCTAGACCATACATTAAGGTATTTTAATAAAGATTTAGGTTTCTTATTCATGTTATTTAAGCTTTCCAAATTGGTGGCTCAAACTGACCTGTTTCACTTTTTCACAAAAACTGTTTAAGATACTTTTTTCAAAATTTTCCAGTTTTGACTACTTGGATAGTCTAGGCATGTGTATTTAGTTACTTAAGGTTACTTGTATCATCACCACACTTTATTTAATCATCTAGTCAAATTTGACCTATTGAAGCACACTTTAGGAAAGAGATCCTAATTTGGTTCTCTTGTTAGCTTTTGTCGAGACCATGATTGAGAATCACTAATAGCATGTTTTAACAACTTTACATAATCTCATTATAGGCCATTACGGCCAGTTACTCAAAATTTCCCAAAACAATCTACTATTAGCCTAAAACATGATTTTTAACAAGTTCAAGACTCAAAACAATCTAGACTTCGTTTCTCTAGCTTGTGTAGCATACTTATGTCATATTATAGCCATTGAAATATGCTTACATGGTCCATGTATGGTAATTTTATAGTTGGGTGTTAGTTGACACTTTAAAGCTTATTTTTATAGTTTTTAAACATGATTTTTGGATAATACCCAACCTAGACCTTAACTAACTTAAGGAACAACTTTTAAATAATATATATGGACAACATAAATACACCTTAATGACTAATATCATCAGTAGCTAAAATTGGCCATAACACTAACAGTCTCAAGCTAAATCTCAAAGGGTCTCTAAGCATTCATCAACCTTAAATTACCATTAAAACTCATTACCACACACTCTAGCATGATTGCAAACTTAGCTCAGTTATCAATACCAAAAAGCTCTTTACCAAGGCATTATAAGCATGAATTAGTACCATTTCATTAAAACAGTCTCAAGCATTCAAGTACAAGTATTATCACAACACGTACCTGCTATATGATATATAATCATGGTTTAAAACACATGGATGCAATGTCTTAAGCTTCTTCTTTTGTTTCTTTTCAAAACAGCCTTCAATAGGCTTTAAATTCCACAAGAAATCATGGTTTAGAAATCAAGTCTACAAGGATAGCATGGTTATGCATCACATGAACATGGGCTAACTTTTTACATGGCATTTAACATGTATAAAATCTATCTAGGTGGCACAAAATAGATTACACATTAACAATCCTCAATGAGCCATTTAAGCTAGCATTCAAGCTCTCAAAATAGTGGTCTGGTCTGACCTGTTTCAAATAGGCCTAGACTGCCTTGTTTTGAGTCATTTACCAATTAAAAAAGCTGTCTTTGACTTACTATAGTTAGCCTTCAAGATTTGGTATATTTACCCCATGATATAGCATAACAACCACTCAAGAAATAAGGCATAATAGTCATCATTGAGCTCTCTATCTCAGTCAAAATTACCTTTTTTCTCATATATAAAGCTATCATGGTATGTAAGTTATATTAAAACATGTCATATTTAAGCATATAATCATATTTGAGGCATTTATCTTACTATATAAGCAAGTAGACATAATTTTGGACTGTAATTCATAGCTAGTATGCCTTGACACTATAACAGGCCATAGTCTAGCATTTTATCAAACAGTTGATGAGCTACCTCTTTATTTGTATACAACTACCATTACTCTAGCCATTTTCCACCCTTATGGCTATTGATTAATCAGGCTACATATGTAAACCAATCACAACCACCATAATAATCACAACCACAATATAAAACAGTCACAACAACAATAACAACAACTATTATAATAACAAACTAATGTAATAGTTTAGTCATGACCATACAAGTCGTCAGACCCTTAACAGCCCACTAATACTAATAAAATGGAATGGAAAAAGAATGGAATGGAATGGGATTTCTCACCTTGCTGGCTGTTAGTTTTCTAAGACTTCAAGTATGGATGAATGGTTGCTTAGTTGCTAAATTTCCTTCCCTTCACAGCCGGAGCTCTCCTTTCTTCTCTAACAGTTAAGAGTTTATAAAATTCAGACTAGAGGGGAAGCTCACTAAGTTCAGGTGCATTGTATGGCCATATGTGGCTGAAATGTGGCTAGCCATCATTAGCCATCATTGCTCTACTATTAGATTTCTTCAGCCTCTACCCGGTCCCTACTATGTACTCTAATATACTTCCCTGCAAGCCTAATTTTAGCAGTCATGTTGGCCCCTACATTAGCCTCTATCAGCCCCTCCACTGGCAATCTAGTTGACTCTTTGCAGTGGCCCCTATCAGCCAATCTACACCTCTTAGCTCCTAACTAATTTTTAACTAACTGTTAGCTGAACCAACTGGTTTAACTAATCCAATTTAACTCTATATCTGCCCTTATGGGCTGCCAGTTTGGGAAACAAAAAGGACAGAACATGGGCTTTAATTTGGCCTTATGTAATACTCTAATCATTAAGAAATCCTTAACTCAAAATGAAGAAGGCTTGCAAGTTAACATGCTGCTCATTCTAATAGACTAAACAACCCCCATATAACACACAATGAGGCTGCCGGATTAAGCAAGGAAAAAGACAGTCATGTAATTTAGTTTTGGGTCAAAACATACTTCTAATATAAAAAGAATCCATAACACAAAAATTAATGGAAAAAGGCTTGCAAACATACATAGTAAATTAAGGTAGCCCCGTATTTTAAATATAGACTTTCAATAAATATAAGTATTCATGAATTTTATCTACCACATTTGATTAGGCTAGCAAAATAGATAACACATACATCATAAAAAGAAAAAATGATGATTTTATGTAATTCAAATACCCATGGTTGCATGAAATAATATAATTATTTTCTTGAACACATAGGTAGCTTTCTCAATTAAGTCATGTTGGCTTTCCTTTTCATTCTTGATATTTAAATACCATTATAATAAGGTATAGCATTCTACCTGCTTTACTATACATAATCTGGGATACCTAATAATTATTAAGTAATAAATAACTCTAATGCCACAACAGTCAAGTAAAATAAATTTTAAAAAATTTATACTCAAAATTTGTCATTATAACAATTAAATATAATATGGAATTTTATGTGTCATTGCAATTAGTAAGCTTTTAAACATGAGGGGGAAGAACTTGTGTGACTTTAGTTGGGTGACCAACTTATAAAAAATGGAAACAAGGTTTTATATAAGCAAAATCCAAGTTATCATCTCTTCACTTCTCAAAAAATTTGTGAAGTGTTAGGGAGAAATAGCAAGAGAGAAAGCAAAAGCTTGAGAGCACAAAAGAAAGAAAGCGGAGGACGGATCTATATCCATTGAAGCTTAAGAAGAAGAGCAAGAACACAAGAGGTAAGCCTAAGAACCCTAACTATTTCATCAATTTTATTTTTATTTTTTTGAGTTGTTTAGTTGTTGGTGATTGATGAGTAATGGAAGATCAAGAAGGATCTTGAAAATATAAGGTGGTGGTTTAAGGAGTAAACTCTTGTTAAACTACCCTAAATATGCATGTTAAGTGAACCAAAGAATAAAACGTAAGCCTATGTGTGAGGATGAAAAGATTAAATTAGTGAACTGTAAATGGACTTCTAAATTTGTTTGTCTGGGTGGTGTTGTTTGATTCCGAAAATATGGAATCATAGATAAGTAAATTGATAAGATTTTCTGTAACAAATCGAATTTTCAAGAAATTATTAAAATAAAAATTTAATTAAATAAAATTCTTATTATGTGATATATTGGGTAATATTATATGGAATAATTGATTAGTTGTGCAATACGTGTTTTGTGAATAATAAATATATTAATATTATATATAAATTGTGAAATCAAATTATAGAGAAAGGAAAAATAAATGAGCATAACATAATGTATATAATTATTTTAATATAATGGGTAAGTAGATTAAATATTTTTGTTTAATGTATACAAATATTCGTATGCGCTAAATCAAGTGTGTTAGAATAATTGGTGGAAATAAAATTATTTTAATATAAAATAAATTTATTAAATTAAATAAATTATTTTTATTTAATGTATAGCTTCTATTTTCATGAAAAAGATTATGAGATATAGTACATTTACTGTATGGAATGTAATATATGTATAAGGTATGTAATGTTAATACATTAATTGATAAAATGTATAAGTGTGTAATATGGGATATATGTTATAAGTAATATATATGTAGTATTCATATATGCTTAGAATTCAAAATAAGTAACGTTGCTGTGTATTAAGAGAAACATGAAGTGGCTTTCATTTAACTTATCAGTGGTATGACTAAGCCAAGTTTTAGCATGTGGTGTAAAATGTTCATGCTAGCATATGAAATATTAAGTCAAGAATGTAATCGTTCTCAATTCTCCACACCATTCTATCGGTTCCATTTCATTCCTTTTTCACTTTAATTTATCACGCATATGAAACCTTACTCTGTTTCATTCCTCCTTCACTCCATCGGTTTAAACACTAAAGCTACTAAAGTTTTCTTGAGTTCGACTAAAAGGTGAAGTAGTTGTTGGAATATAGAGCAGAATTAACAAGACCAATAGAACGAAAAATTGGAACAATTTATCTGAAAAACCGAGGCGTAGCGAAGCTACTGTTCTAAAAAGTGATTTCGCCCCTACTGATAATAACCTCAGGTACAAACGGGCTTCCGGCGATCACCCTCCAGGATTCAATGGTGAAACCTCCAATTGCGTGCACTCACAGATGGAGACTTTGGATTTGTCAATTGTGGATTGCCCAGAAAAAGTTTATGAACAGAAAAATATAAGAACAGTATATTGAGAAAAAGAGACGATTTCTGTTGTGTTGTATCTTTTTTCCAAAGAACAATTGGTACATAAATATATAGGAGAAATTAGGAACGTTGGAAATCAATAACGTTAGTGGACGTTTGGAAAGAATAAATAAGACGAACGTTGGTAAACTTACGTTACTTAACGTTGGAATATTTATGGGACTTATGTTACTTGAGATACTGATAGATGTTGGGCGGCTAGGTTAGATAAAACATCATTAGGTAATAGGGAACACAATATTTTGAAGCACACCCAATAATCCCCCATATGATTCAAAATTATCAAAGAAAGAAGAATTAAAAGAAGTAAGAAGGGCAATGGATTTTTAAGTACATAATGCCGATACCTTGTGGGTTTGAATTGACACTTAGTGGAACAAGCTCAAGATTGTAGATTATAGGTGAACTAAAGTCTTGAATCCATTATCTATAATACAAACTGGTGAACTTGCACACATACTCAAAATTCGAATCCACACAAGTTCGTGGTTGGGCGCGTTCTAGGCCATGCGCCATGTCCCAGATTTTAATAAAGGCTCTAGAGAGGTTGTCAAAGTCTCTCATAGGAAGCGGCCTACACTTCCACCTTTACATAGGTGAACCCATCAAGTGTAAACTGACATACACCACCCTTTAGGGCTATGAGTTTCATTAAAAATCTAAATGATTCATCCTAACACAATTTATCAGTAAGCACCACATGCACATAGGGAGATATATAAATAAGTGCAGTGCTATAATTAAATAATTAATGACTTGTTGTTACCCATTGAACCCAATTAATGGGATCTCCAATCACATGGGTTGGGTTCCATCACATATTATTTACTCAAGATATTGACAATAATCCCATCCCTCGGATGCTTCTTGGATAACCTTTTGTTTCAATCCCTTTGTGAGCGGATCCGCTAGGTTCTTTTCAGACCTCACAAATTCCATGAAAATAACACCTCTACTGATCAGTCCTCGTACAATGTTATGTCTCAAGCGAATGTGTCTCTGTTTCCCATTATAAACCTGGTTCATTGCTCTTCCAATAGCTGCTTGAGAATCGCAATGCAGAGAGATAGAAGGAATTGGCTTAGACCACAACAGTATGTCTGCCAATAAATTCCTTAGCCACTCTGCTTCTGTACCTGCCAATTCTAAAGCAATAAATTCAGACTCCATAGTAGATCTAGCAGTACAAGTTTGTTTAGCAGATTTCCAAGAGACGGCTCCTCCACCTAAAGTAAACACATAACCACTAGTGGAGTGTGTCTCATCATTATCTGATACCCAATTAGCATCACAATATCCTTCTAAAACATTAGGATGACCAGTAAAATGTACACCTACATTAACTATTCCTTTTAAATACCTCATTAATCGTGATAATGCATTCCAATGATCTTGTGAAGGATTATGTGTATATTTGTGAAGTCTACTAATGGCATATGCAATATCAGGTCGAGTACAGTTCATTAATACATTACACTACTAATGATTCTAGCATATTCAATTTGTGCAATACATTCCCTTTATTTTTCTTTAAATGCACACTAGAGTCATAAGGTGTCCCTAATGGCTCTTCATTAAAGAAATCAAATTTTTTAAGAATAATTTCCACATAATGAGACTGTGATAAAACTAACCATTTGCATGTTTATTTATTTTCATGCCAAGAATCAAGTCTGCTTCTCCTAAATCTTTCATGTCAAATTTAGAAACAAAAAATCTTTAGTATTTTTCACAACTTTCTCATTAGTACCAAATATTAGCAAATCATCCACATATAAGCAAATAATCACACCACCGAATTCATTGAATCTACTATAGACACAACTATCAGATTCATTTGTCACAAAACCATTAGACAAAATAGTTTTATTAAATTTGTCATTTCCTTGTTTTGGTGCTTGTTTTAAACCGTATAAGGATTTTACAAGTCTACACACCTTTTGTTCTCACCTGGAACAACAAAACCCTTCTGGTTGACACATATAAATTTCTTCATTTAACTCTCCATTCAAAAAGGCAGTTTTAACATCTATCTGGTGGATTATTAACTATGAATAGATGCCAAAGCAATTAAAATTCTTATGGTTGCCATGTTAGTAACTGGTGAGTAAGTGTCAAAATAGTCAAATCCTTCCTTTTGATTAAAGCCTTTAGCCACAAGTTTTGCCTTAAATTTATCAATAGACCCATCAGCTTTTTAACTTCTTTTTAAAAATCCATTTACATCCAATAGGTTTACACCCCTCTAGGCAAATTAACTAATTCCCACGTATGATTAGACATAATGGATTCCAGTTCACTATTAATAGCATCTTTCCAAAAGGTTGTGTCAATAGATTTCATTGCTTCTCCCTAAGTTTTAGGGTTATCTGCAGTATAAAAGCAGTTATAAAATCTGGGCAAAAGTTTTCTCAAACGTTGCCTTTTACTTCTAGTAGATGTAGATACAGGTTCTATATCTTTTCTTTTAAGATGTTCATTAGAAGAAGAACTGCCCACATCTTTTATTTTCATAGGAAATATATTTTCAAAAACTCTGCAATCCTTTGTTTCCAAAATAGAATTATTTTGATAATTATTAGTCGCATCTTTAATTACCAAAAATCTATAAGCAGCACTATTAGAAGCATATCCAATAAAAATGCAATCCATTATTTTAGGTCCAATTTTATTCCTTTTAAACTCTGGTATAGCTACTTTAGCTAGATACCCCCATACTTTAAGATACCCAAAATTAGGTGCATGTTTCTTCCATAAATGATATGGTGTGGAGTCTATCTTTTTATGTGAAACTCTATTTAAAATATGAGTTGCAGAAAGACAAGCTTCTCCCCACATATTAGAAGGTAAGCCAAAACTAATTAACATAGCATTCATCATATCTTTAAGTGTTCTATTTTTCCTTTCCGCAACTCCATTGGACTGTGGAGAATAAGGAGGAGAAGTTTCATGTATAATTCCATTGAGCTCACAAAATTTTTTAAGACTTCCCGACTCATATTCACCACCACGATCTGATCTAAGTCTTTTAATTTTTCTTTCTGACTGATTTTCAACTTCTGCTTTATATTTAATAAACATTTCTTCCGCTTCATCTTTAGAGGAAAGGAGGTAAATATGAGTATATCTAGACATATCATCCACACAAAAAATATAATACTTCTTACCACCTCTACTTGTAGTATTTTTAAAATCAGCTAGATCACTGTGAATTAACTCAAGGAGTTCAGTTTGTCTTTCAACACTTTTAAAAGGTTTCTTAACATGTTTAGCTTCCACACAAATTTCACATTTGTTAAATTCGGTATTTGCTAAATTAGGTATAAGCTCATGTTGTTTCAACCTTTTAATAGATGCCACATTCACATGTCCTAATCTAGCATGTCACATATCCAAAGATTCAACAATATAAGCAAAAGAAGCATTCTTATTATTCAATTCAGCAGAAGCATCAAGTACAAATATACCCCCATTACAAAAGCCTTTCCCAATAAATTCCCCATTACGAGTAAGTACAAGTTTATCAGACTCAAACACAAGTTTAATACCAGCTTTGTTCAACAAAGATCCGGACACAAGATTTATACGAATATCGGGCACTGAAGCACCTTTTTGCAAAGCAATTGTTTTTTCCCCAAAGTCATTTTAGTAAAACTTCCCTTTCCCTGCAACATGGTGGCCTCAAGAATCCCCCATAAAAACCTTTTCTCCATTAGTCACCTTTTCGTAGTTTAGACTACATCTCTATTGTTGCAAATGTGTCTAGTGGCACCGGTATCTACAACCCATTCTGTGAAATTGTCAATTAGGTTTACTTCCGAGACAACAGCAACAATAATGTCATCTGTTTCAACTAAGTTCGCTTGGGGCTTAGGCTGAGAGTTATTTTTATTCTCTTGCCCCTTGCGAAAGTGACATTTCATAGCAATATGGCCAGGTTTGCCGCATACGAAGCAAGGAGCTTTTGTAAAAGGTTTTTGGATTTGGTTAGGAACTCTTGAACCTATTATCTTTTCTTCCCATTGATTTCAGATTTTTCACTTTGTAGTTTT